>WIPJ01025190.1:114556-148312 GCA_018155075.1 Cassiopea andromeda | reverse complement strand
ATATATATATATATATATATATATATATATATATATATATATATATATATATATATATATATATATATATATATATATATATATATATATATATATATATATATATATATATATAATTTATAAATACTGTTGGAAAGAAAATTATTGATGGTCTCAGAAAAGCATTTTCTATTGGCTTGGTGCATCAGAACATTCCATTTTTGCTATCACACAAAGGTTATTGTCCAGAAGTAAGTCTGCTTTTGAGTATGCTTTTACATACACATTTCTTGAAGGTCTCTTGAAATAGCTTACAGCAAGATTTAAAGAGATAATAGTTAGAATACTACTCCCAATCCTTGGCAGCTTAAGTGCATTTTTAGAGCATTGTCCCAGAATAAGAGCGTAGAGGTATTAAAACAATGCAAACTGCATTATAGAGAATATCCATTCTCTTCAGAATTCTTCATTTGGTATTAATGATTACTTGAAGGCTGTTTTGGATTCAAATGCCATCTTGAAGAGTGATGATCTGTTGTGCATAAATGGCTTGATCTCACAATCACAAAAAGAAACCTAAATATTCATAATCTGTTGCATCACTCTATCAACCAGTTGATACACATCACATCGTTGAAGCTTCTACATTACTATTCCAATTCTAGTGAAAGTTCTCTTTGAAACAAAGAATCTTCATTCTTTTACTGGCACAATGCTCCATTGAAAGCCATATTCTTGTTTCAAGTCTATGAGATGGCCATGTAGCAATATTGATAGAGTGTGTTGCAGAGTTGTATTAACAATACTTTCTCACAGGCTCGGCAGAATTTACACTGATCACGTTATAAGACAAAGTACACCTTCTAGGAGACAGATGTTGTATTGTATAATATACAATATTGACAGAAGATGTCTTTACGTTTTTTATTATTTCTATCGCACATAGACCAATTAATAAAACAGACACTTTAAGCTCTTGCAGGCCTTAAACTCATTCCTGAGACGGCATAGGTAGCTACTACTTTGAAAAGCTCGTTAATTTGAAATGTATTTGCTACTAAGTGAATCTTAGCCATATTCTGTAACCTTCATTACTGTTTCTTTTTAAGTATAGATCGTAAATACCTTCAGCATTTGAGGAAACTTAGTAAGGTATCCACAGCAATGCAGGAACAATGTTCGATATTTGAGCTACCACGGTTAAGTCCACTGCTAATAAACGCACAATTTTCTCCAACAAAGCATGAAAAGCTCTTAGTCTCTCTCCAAAGCCATAATGTATTATAATATCCGTGAAATAAGCAGCGGAAACATGATTTATTTCCTTTTTGCGTCTATTGTACACTAACTTTCTGCTTTACTAGGGCGCCATTATGGATTTGCATGCTGGGCCACTGGTTTGTATACAATAGGATTAGTGATTCAGCGCTCTAGTCCTATTAACTCTATTGTTATTCCCAATCTGTGATCCAATGGACATCAGACTCTTAGTCCCGAAAATGGTTTGATTTGGCCTTGTATGGGCTAAATCATTTGGATTTTGTAAAGAATAGTATGAGGTTCGTAATTTGAAAATTTTCTGCATAAAAGGTGGATTTAATTTGTTAGCGGTCTTGAACATTTCAATGCAAAGGGCTCTTTGGCGGGAATTAAGCATCGTGCACCTATCTGACTTCGAAAGCAGATCATTAAACGAACTGGTGTGATCGTTACAGAGAAATCTCAGAGCACGTTCATTGTACTTTTCAATGTTCTGAAGAGATTTAGAAGATGAAAAATACCAGAGCAGAGGACAGTGTTCGAAATTTGAAAAGATAAATCTTTGAAAAAGAACTTTTTTTCCCTTACAGCCAATGAACGATTTTAATCTTTTTAAAACATTTAGCTTTGTTGCAGCTGTTTTACAAATATTAGAAATATGAGGATCAAAATCAAGTATATATTCAAGGGTGACGCCTAAAAGCTTTACGGTATCGTCAGAGTTGACTATTTCACCATCAATGCTAATTTTATCTTCCCTAATACTTGTTTGATTTTTTCTAAGCAGTATGGCATGGAAATTTTCAGGGTTGGCAATCATCTCATTTTGCTTTAACCAAGATAAGGCAACTCCTGCTTCCTTATCCAGAGTATCCACAAGATTGGGCATAGTTGTGGAGAAGTAGGCTAGGGTATTGCCATTTGCATAATTATAGAGTGATGTCTGTTTATGAAAAGAATAAGTCATTTATATAAAAATTAAAAAGGATGGGCCCCAGTATGGAACCTTGAGGCACACCAGATATAACTTCTTTCAATCGACTTGAGAATTTTTTCCATACTGATGACAACAACTGGGAAGGAAGTAAAGACCATTCATCACATCGACTGACTTAAGGCCATGGTAGAAGCATCAATCAACCACAGAACGGGGCCATCCTCATAGTACGTACGCAAAATTGTCAGAAATGTTGACCCCCATCCCCGTTGTATACAAACGTACGCTTTCTGGATGACCCCCTGTCTAACTACGTGCTTCCAAGGTGATTCCCCCAATTGCCATTCATTACTATCTGGAGGGAAAAGCTTTTTTCAAATGTTCTTATGTATTCTCTTTGCATTATTCCATTGAACAGTCTTTGATAGCAACTTCGCAAATTTGTGACACTTTGAAGTGTAATGTTCACATCTTCGTCTGAGTCATCAGGGTTAGTTGTTAACCCTGGGATGTCTTCTAAATAAACTTCTCCCTTTTGGGTTGCCTTGGAAGGATCAGTGTCCCCAGGGACAAAAATAAGTGGTTCCAAACGACTTATGGGCAATTTGAGGGCTCGTAGAAAGTAGTGGCGTAGTAGTGTCAGGGTATTCAATGTATTCAGGGAGTACCCTACAATTTCCAGAAAAAAAATAATCTGCATTATGCTGGGATAACTTATTTGTTCTCAAAAACTCCTTTTCAATTTGTTTACCTGCCTAATGTTCAAATGGTATAGGTGTGCAGATATGAATCGTTTGCAAGCAAGCAGATGTGTGAAGATGATGAGCAGGATCGAAAAACAACCCCATGTTAACAGAAGTTCGTCACAAAAACGGAGTGAATACCCGGAAAGATGTTTCCACCAATCGGAATGCTCCATTTCATAAATACTTTTTTCCTTAGTGAGCTAAGACAATGGCAAAATACGCTGGAAATCGGCCAGCGTCCAACCTATGACTTCTCAAAGCTCACATTGCTGTCGCTGGTGATGGTAGTCAGACGTGCTTGAAATTACTCTCTAAATTGTCTGATAAATCTTCTGATCGTCGTTAATAAATTAAAAAGAAGTTATAGCCTGAAGCTATAATGATCCTCCAAGCATTGCAGCATCTTAAGGTTCAAAAGAAAGGCTAGAGCTTGGAAAATGTGGTAGCACATTGCCAAAAAGGTTACGAATGGGACAGGTCTAAAGTGGTAGATGTTTTCGAAGTTGCCAAAAAGGAGAACGTGATTGATCAAGCTGGCAAGGATAACCTTAGGATTATGGTCAAGGGGCACGAGCTCTTGGAATGTCCTTCCAAATCTGGAGACATCAATGTCAAGGATCAACATTTTGAAGGTGGGACTTACTTTGACTCCGATTACGTGGATTTTTTAAAATACATGCACGCGGAGGTTATTTTGTTAAAAGCGCGTTTGACCAAAAGAACAATTGCTGAGTACGAGAAAAATCTGCAATCATCTGTTGATTATGAGAAAGATTTCATACTGCGTTTACGAGATAGAATAGTCTCTCTTGAACAACAGTTAGAACAAAAGCAGAAAATAATTGAGAAATTAATGGAAGAAAACAAATATTCATGGCCTAGCCATACTGATTCAAAAGCTCTCAAGGAACAAGCATTTGCAGGAACACTTGGAAACAAACGGAATAACGAAGATCCTCGCTTAATGGCCAGCAGCAACCAACAAAAAGGTAAGAAACCACCTGTGAATTTACCTACAAGTAGCAGTAATAATGATGAACCAGCACTCGAATGTATCAGAAAAGCTTCACCTGAGAAATGCAAACAAAGAAACAGGAAAAAGCAAAAGAAAGAGCAACGAGAAGTCAAAAAACACCAGATCTGATGAAAGCGAAAGCAATGTCACTGCAAATCATGGGATATAAGACACTGGAAAAAGAAGAGTAGATGTCCTACTTGTAGGTGACTCACAGCTCAGAGAAGTTGACGCTGAGATGATGTCCAATGATCACCATTTTGTTGAGAAGAAATTTAAGCCTGGGATGAAAGTAACGGAAGCAATACAGCAAACTGGTAAAGCCAACAATGATGTGATTATATTTCAGCAAACAACGTATCGAAGACGACCCCTCAAGAACTGTGTAAAGAAGTTGTGGAAAATTTAGATTAAATACAGAAAAATAATCCAAGATCAAACATTGCATGTTCAGCAGCTATCAGGAAGAGTGATTTACCAAAACAAGGTTTTGATATGATTAATAAAAATAACATTTTATTTAGTAACCTGAACTAAGACGGGCTGCACTTAAATGAAGGAAGTGTTAGAAAATTTGCATGAAATCTAATAAAGTTTATAATGTATTGTTAGCGGGGCCCTGGCCCTGGTCCTGGTATTCCAACTCATAAAAACAAAGTGAATCAACTAAGAGGGAGACATGGTCTTAAAATCGCCTTCCTAAACATGTTGTCCCTCAGGAAATATAGAAATGACCTCAGTTTCATTCTACATGAGAATGATATTGACATTATATGTCTTACTGGAACTAGGCTAGAAAAAAGACTGAAGATTATGAGCTGTCTATTGAAGGGTGCAAAATCTTCCTCAATGATCTTGATTCAAACGGCGGTGAGGTCGTAACATATGTTAAGGATTCTTTACCTGTACCTACAATCAAGCAAGGAAGTTATAAACTAGGGCTTTTCTCATTAGAGATTAAACCAACAAATCCGAGGTGTTTCTTTTTAGTATGCTAGTACAGACCATCAACCTTTTTGATGGATGAACCTGCATTTGTGAAACTCAGCGAAAATCTGAGCTAGGACGATCGGGAAGGTAAGGAAATAATTTTGGTTGGTGATACAAACTGTGACTTGAAGGGAGTGGTCATTAAGTACCTGTCATGGGCTTTTTCTGAATTTTCAAATAAATTTTGATGCCCTTCCCCGAAAGTCGAAAAATTACTTGATACCACTCATAAAGATCCGAGATATATTTCATGCCCCCCACAGAGTAAAATGTTTAGCATACAGAACTATGTGCAGTCCATACTCCTGATCAACTCACATTATCAGATGTAAGCATCCGCGTTAGAGGCTCTGGAAAACTGACTATTTTCGCCTATTTTTAACTTTAATTTTACTACTCTTCCTGAAACTCCCAATAATACATAGAGGTACGTATACAGGGTTTATACGGTCAGGGAAAGTCAGGGGGAAAAGGGTCTTTTTTGCTTTGGTCAGGGAAAGTCAGGCAAACTTAGGATTTAAGAAGGAAGTAGAAAAATCAAAGAAGTAAAGAGAAATTTCAAAAATGAAAACTGCGTGACTGTATCAATGTGAACAAAAGAAAGAGTGTTAATCACATTTTACTTAAACTTTTTTCGTTTCTCTTTAAGAATTTCAAGTGAATTCTTCATATTATTTTGTATAAAGTTTCTAAAATATCTACATATTGCTAATTTGAAAAGTAAATATCTTACTATTTTTTACTTGCATCATTATTAATCCAATCAGTTCAAGGGAAAAAGCTCCTTTTTCAGAAGAGGTCAGGGAAAAACACATAGGTTTAAGTGAATTACGTCAGGGAAAATTTGTGCTTTTGACGCAAAAGTCAGGGGAATTTTTGCCAGAAAGTCCGTATAAACCCTGTTATATGCAATAACATAAAACAACAACAATAACAGCAACAATGACTATTAAAGACCTCAGTCAATGACCTTTGTTACAGTAGAGTTGTTGGAAATGGAATTGAGATGGCCTTTGTTTGATCCACAAATTTGTGTAAAACAGTTTTGAAGTCATTTATGGGTTTATAGATTACAGTGAACAACCAAGCAAGTAGTTTCGTCTTGAAGATAGAAGACTTTTCAGTGAGTGTGATGTGTGGGGATCCGAGTTGGAAGTCTCCTTCATTTATAGGCCTAATCATTTATTACAATTTGGTTAGACTTCAAATTGTTCACTCGCAATATCACAGTTTCTAGTACCAAGGGAAAGAAAGTGATGTATTATTTCTATCTTTAAGATCAAAACCTCAGGGATAAAATTAGTCATCATTTTCTGCTTTCCCTGCTTTCTCATCATAGTAATAGAGGATCTGCTTCTCAAGTATGTACTTACTATTATCATGAAATAATATTCCCAAAAAGTACATTTGAATACTCATTTTTATCCTAGTAATGACAAATTATCAATAATTTTATTGTTACTTTATATTCAACAATAACTATTTATGTAGTCATGTAAAATAGCCACCAGGTCTCATAGTTGATACTCAAATTTAAACTGCATGATATTACACAAAAATGAATTATTTTCATTTCACTAAAATTAGAAACGAACAGATGTATTTCAGCATTTTTCTCACTGCTAAATGCATGTATTATCAATTTTATATATATATATATATATATATATATATATATATATATATATATATATATATATAAATGTTTTATTGAATTTCAAAAAAATGTTTTGCTTTTTATATGTCCATGGGTTTGGGGTGCAATTAAGTCCCCTTTTCAGAAATTTTACAGACACAAGTGGTTACACTTGACAATGGGGTTTGGCCAGCCAGGTTCATATGTATTTGCTTTGCTTCCAATTTACAGTAAGCTTAGATGAAGTTACAGCAAAACTACAGCAGATAAGCAATCTATCCTCAAATCTGTTTCATAGAAATTTGACTGTCAAACAATGGCAAGCAAATGAGCTAAGAGTTATTGATTCAAAATAATATATGTTGGAAGACATAACCAAGGCACCGCAGAATGCACAGGGAGCTATTATTGCAACACCAGCCTGTTAAGGAGGAAGAGAACAAATTAAATAGCAGAGCAAGATTTAAGAGGCAAAGAGACAGAAAGCTCTTTAATCATAAATGCAAGAAAATCAATTAAAGAATAGGGAGCAAACCTTCAAAAAAAAGTAGATGTTGTGCATTTACTCATAAGTAGTATTGTTTCATTGGAAAGAGTCAACAGAAGAGAAGACAGCTCAATTCATTTAACAGTTATTGACAAATAGAGCCAGATTATTCTTAGATTCTTGCAAAATCTAAAGGATCTGAGGAAAAGTGGCAATTCTCTGTAAAACGAGAATTACTACTTTTCCTCAGATGCTTTAGGCTTTGCAAATCATACTACAAAATTCTTAACATCCAGCTTCAAAAAGCAAAGGAAACGACCAACGCAGAAAAAATAAAATTTGCAGCTAAAAGATGCCAGAAAAGCGTATTTGATTACTTTCATACTGGAGAAAGACGTATTGCAGGTGTTAGCACTGAAGTAGAATCATCAGATTATGGGTGACACTTTAAACTATTTGACTGACTAAATTATTTGTAAAATTTTAAAATGTCTATAATTTTGGTATCGTACCCCTCTATTTTTTAGCAATTTGTTTGAGACCCCTCCTTATAATTGCATTTTTTGCTACATACCCCTCTGAAATAGCCTCCACCCCCATAACAGATACTTGATGACCACTCCCTTAGGATAATAAAGTGCTAATGAAACAGGCTCAAATTTTTCTGCTCAGAATATCACATGGAAAAATTAATAGAGACCCAAACTAGAGTTGCAGTAACCACAGCACCAAATGGCAATACCAGGATATTCTCAGGAAAAATGTTTTTTCTGCTGCAAAGTTGGATAGTTTTGAATTGATACAAAAAAGCAGAACGTCTGCTGGATATCCGTTTTCAATGAGCAGTTGTTTTGTCGAGCTCTGAGCCCAATTTAGTTTTAGAGCAAATTATAAGTGCCCTGTGAACTATAGTGTTAATAAGGCTAATCTTTCTTGTCTTTGGGCTAAAGGAATTCCAACGGATATATTGCCCTGTAAATGTTGGTTTCCTCTAAACGCTGGTAAGAATCCAGTGCCCTCTTTCTCTACCAGAACATCTAGGAAATTTAAGGAATTTTTTCCTTCTCCACTGTGAATTTTAGAGCTGGAAGTAGCAAGTCAAGTTATTCTTGAAAGTGGTCACAATCCAGCTGGGAACCAAAGATGAAAACGCTATCGTTCACATACCTAAAGTAAACACCTGGTTTTGCAGTGTTGTCAAAAAAGTCTACTTTCATGAAAGCCAACGAAGATTTCTGCTAATGCCGGCCAAAGGGCTGCCCATCGCCACACCGTCTAACTGCTTATGCATCTAGTTAATGAAACTAAATTCAACTCCTCTTGCAGCAATTAGCATCAATTCCCTGAATGTGTCCTCATGGAATGGCGGGCAATCAAGGTGATGTCGATACAAAGCATCAGCACAAATCTCTATGGTCTCATCTAATAAGCAACTTTCACATGTCACATGACCATTACATAATCTTACCTCTGTTTGGCTGACCATCAATTGGAGGGCAAGCGGCGAGAGAAGAATATATGGCCTACAATATTACAGTATTCTTTTGTGGTAGCCTTTAATAAGAATGGTAAATGTACATTTGATTCACTTCTTTTTCTTCTTGACCATGACCGATGACGATCATTGGTTTCTCGTATGGACTTAGTTTCCCCACAATTTGATTTGACTACCACCTTCCAGTTGGCCCTGTTCTCTGCAAGCTTAATGTATTCTTCACTTTTCTTCAATTTCGGTGAAGAGGATTGGTGACAGAATGCATCCTTGTCTCACTCCTCTTTTTATGTCAATTGGGTACTGTTTTTCAGAATCTTCCTTCATGAAGCCAATTTGATTCTCGTATATTTTCTTGATTATCCGAATTTCGTTGTTTGGAGTTGCTTTCTTGTTCAGGATGTCTATCAGAATATCATGTTCAACTCTGTCGAATGCTTTTTTGAAATCAATGACGCATATGTAGATACCTTGCTTGCTGTTGATTCTGTTCACCAGTATTGTTTTCAAGGCGGTAATGCTCTCAGTTGTTCCTACTTTTGGTCTGAAATCATACTGCATAATTGATGTTGCTCATTTAGATGTGTGGATATTCTGTTGTATGTTACTTTGTTGAGGATTTTCATTGCATGTGGTATGCGTGCTATTGTTCGATGTTCTCCGCACTTAGCAGTACCTTGCTTTTTCGGGAGAGCAATGAAAACTGTCTCCAGCCACTCT
Organism: Cassiopea andromeda; assembly: GCA_018155075.1. Lineage (NCBI taxonomy): Eukaryota > Metazoa > Cnidaria > Scyphozoa > Rhizostomeae > Cassiopeidae > Cassiopea > Cassiopea andromeda. The sequence goes on along the minus strand of WIPJ01025190.1, from coordinate 139,050 downwards.
GAGGGAATTCCATGCCCTTAGTATATGTCCTTGATCACTTGTACTTTTTTTGCCTTTGTATCTTCTCCTACGCTTTTCAAATATTCAATTGGAACTTCATCATTACCAGTAGCTTTGTTGTTTTGAGTGATTTCATTGCATTCAGTATCTCCTTTGTTGTAACATCACTGATTTCTGTTGAATTTTGAACATCAATATGTGTTATGCCAGGTCTGTTTGACCCATACAGCTTTTCCATGTATTCTTTCCATCTTTGCTGTCTTTCCTTTTCTTTGATAAGATGTTTTCCATTCTTTGCTAGGTCAAAATTAGCACTTTTCATATTTGATTTCGGAGCCAACCGTTTTGTCATGAGATACATTTTCTGGGTTTCATTCCTTTTTTCTAAGTCATGTATTCTGTCGCAAATATTTTCTACTTCTCTAGTTTTTGCTTCTCTGCACTTTTGTCGAATTTGTCTTGTCATGTCTCTGGCTTTTTCTTTGTTTTTCTCTTTCCGTCTAGCATCCATTATTTCCAAGATTTCGTCTGTCATCCAATTTTGTCGTCTCTCCGTTTTTTGTTTTGGAATTACTTTTTCAGCTTCTTTCTTTATTCTATCTGAAATTTCTTTCCATGTGAATTCATTTGTCTCTGTGATTGTGGCTTCTTGAAATTTTCTCTTGTTGTTTTCATCCTTCAACCATTCTCTATCTGTTTTTGCCATTGTTTTGGTTTTGCCGTTTTGATTTTGACCTTCGCTACAACAGGGTAACGTTCAGGTAATTTGTCACCTTTGTGAACAACTTTACACCTGCTCATTGTTTTAGAGTAATTCTCGTTTATTGCTATGTAGTCAATAAGGCTTTTCCCGCTTCCATGATTGACTTTCCAACTAAAATTCTTCCTTTCCTTCACAGGCTGATAGGTATTTTTCAATTTCAATCTCTTTTTCATGCAGAAGTCCAGTAAATTTCTTCCATTTCTGTTGGTTTCTTCACTTCCAAATTGTCCACATACTCCATTTATTGCCGCTTTTCCAATTCTTCCATTCATGTTTCCCATGACGATCACTTGTTAATTTTTCTTGCAATTAAATTCTTCCATTAGTTCTTCTATTTGTAGTTCCTACGATATTTGTAGTGAATTTAAGGAGTACTACACGATACGAAAAACTACAGCAAATACAAGATGCAATGGAACGAAATTAGATGTCTCTAAAATAAAGTTGGAAGCAGCGCAGAAATCGACCTATTACCAAGGAGCTATAGTTTTTAATGAACTTCCCGAAAACACGAGGACAGAAACTAACTATAGAACTTTTAAGAAGCAATTACATTAGTATTTTAACACTTACTTATAACTTATGACACATAGATTTGTTTTCCTTTTTTTGATTTTTATTTATTTAACAGGACTTCTGTGATAACAGTATATATATGTACCTAGTGTAAATATGATATGACTGTAGAAAAATCCTGTATAAAGATTCGTTAATAATATTAATAATAATAATACTATTCCATATGCTTTGAGAACTTCCTATTTCTTCACAGAGATATCGGGTATATAACATTAAATGAGAGCCACCGTATTGTTCTTGCCCTTGATATTCATTCCAATCGTTCTATGCCCTTTAACTATAACTCTTTCAATGAAACACTCTAATCGTACAACAACGAGAAACGCAACTCCTTTCCTGTTTCTTTCATCGCCCGATGACTTGTAGATTCGGTATGTTCTATTGTTGCCTTTTGTTGGCCTTACATTGTGCTGTTTTTCTTCCTTACTACAGGTTTCAGATAGTCCCATAACATTGATATTCAGTCTGTCTAGTTCTTCGCATTTCATTTGTTGCTTTCCTGTTTCTTGGAGGCCTCTAATATTCCATGTACCAATTCATAGTCTCTCCTGAAGTGGTTTGACTTTCTTAGCTGATCTTACACCTACGGGCAGAGAGTCACAACCCTTAGGCACCAGTGGCAAGTTGAGTCACATAGCCATGTCTCTTTTAGCCAATTTTACACCAGAGAACAAAGAGTCAGAATCCCCTGGCGCCGAGGGCCAGTCGGGTCGCATGGCAGTATTCAAATCTTTGTAGGACATTTTTCCATATGAGTTACCATTGCTGCATTAGTCACCCGAAGTGCTTCTAGGGTCTGCCACGAGGAGGCTGCAGTTGGATTTTTAGATCCCATTTTATTCACGTGTGATTTATTTACAATTTTGTAAAGCGGTGTGCTACATATAAAGTATATGTGCGAAACACTTATATGTTTCTCAAAGAATCTAGAAGCCCATCATAGGTCTGCTCAGGTATAGTACGTAATAACGGACTATAGAAAGTCAAGAAATAATATAAATAATGAGAGAAACATAAACAATTAACTAACGACCAACCAATGATTCGATTGTTAGGAGCATGACTGTAGATGATCGCATCGTCTCGAGCCGAATATGATTGATTGCTTGTAATCTGTACGGTGAAGGTACGTGAGGGAATATTTTTGTGGAGCGCCGAAAACTATGCCTGTTCAGTACAATCCAGTTTTACAAGCCAAATGCTCAAGAAGTTACTTGCCTCAAACAATTTCTATCAGCTTCCACGCTGAACTCTGCAAATATTCTTTGTGCACTCCGAAGATTTTCAGTATCAACTGGATCAACAATTCGGTTCTATTTTTCATAATCTTACTTCTGTCCTCTTGTTCTTCGTGATCCTGAGTTAAGTCTGTCTGGTATAAAGATAAACAGAAAGCTTACCTGTAATAACCCTTCTTGACTGTTTTTCTTGAGTTGATGAAAGGAGTAGTCTTCAGCCTTAAATCGTCAGTGTTTCTGTTCGATCGGCTGGCAACAACATACCATTCCTCCTCGCAGATATCAACGTATTCCCACCAATATCACTGTCGAGACTTGTTTTACTAAATTGCACATGACACAAGCCAAAAAAACAAAGCACCGGTAAATAGATGCTGTTCACCGTATATAACAAAACACAATGTTTTCCCGCAGCTTGCCCTCCAATTAAGAATCAACCAATCAGAAGTTAGATTACGTAATGGCCATGTTGCATTTTTGGATAAAGTTAGCAAATGTAAAGGAATCTTTTACCCAACGTGAGGAATATAGTTTAAGAATATAATTTTAGAACCATGTGAAGTATGTCGAAAAATGTTGCCGCTTTTTCGTGCTCTCGTTAAGTTCTATAGTACCAACAGAAGATTTAATGATATTATGTAAAAGAGTAGAGATTTGACGAGAGTGGCCTCTCAGCCGTAACTGGTTTTCAAGGGCTCTTAACGTAAAAAGCATTACGGCCAGAAGAAAGTTAAAAGCCTCGCTTAGTTACAATCCGTTGCACAAATTGGGAAAGACAAGTTAAGAGGTGCATTTTACTAGGTATTTACGTTCATGGTATTACATGCCATAGGACGTTAACGAGCTACAACCAGGAACACCACATTCAGCCACTCCCTGTGATAGGATACCCAGCCGAAATTCATTCTACTCCATTGGTAAAAGTACAAAATTCCAACTATGACTGAATTTTCATTTGACCTTTTCATAGCCCCTGTATTTATAAAATTCATTTCTAAATTTCCTATATAAAAAGCCATCCTGGAAAATTTGGTCATTTACAGAATGTTCAACAGGGTGTTTGTGCTTGACATAAAGTTGGGAAATGTTTAGCACGGACCCCAATTTTATTCACATGTAGAGGAATTTGTGCTCAAATGGAAAAGAGATAACGGGCTTCTGGGTGGCTCCGCCCCCAGAAACATTTTGTTAACCATGCCCTTCAGACTGCTGGAATATGCCTTCTCAGCTTCGTCATCTATTCCAAGCCTTGTAGAACACTAACTGCTACCCAAAAATGCAATATATGCTTAAAAGTCATTTGCGGCTACTTTAAATCTAAAAAGGCCGCTATAAGAATATAGCAGACGGCATAAAGGCAATGCCTACCTAGCCAAAATTTTATGTTCAGCCTTCTGGCACTCATGAAGTCAAAAATGTCCAACTGAGGGCTAGCTGGCCCAACATTGTAAGTTCACCTGCAAAGGTGCACTCATCAAGTCAACGCATCACAAGTGTAGTGTTTGGCTTTCCAGCTAAAAGTTCACTGGCCCAACATTGCAATTTCACTGACAAGAGCCCGCTCATTAAGTCAAAAAGTTCCAAGTATAGTGCTTGGCTTTCCAGCTAAAGACTAGTCAGCTCAACATGGCGAACTTACTTGGAAAAGCGTGCTTGCTAAGATTAACTGGCCCACCATTGTAATTTCACCTATACTTGTGCACTCATCAAGTTAACAAATTCGAAGTGTACTATTTGGCTTACCGTCTATAGTTAGCTGGCCCAACATTGCGACTTAAACTCGACAGGTGCCCTCATCGACTCAACCACTTCCAAGTGACGTGAGTGATTTTCCAACTTCAATCGCTTTTGCAGACATTGAGGGCGTAACGTCTCCAATGCCCCACTATGTAGGTTTCCGAGTGTCCTCTTGGTTTCTAAGAAGCACTATTCTTTACATCGGCCGCATTTTGCATATGCGATTTCATCTCGTAATATTATACATGCCAAAAGAACCCATTCAATCATACATTTTCATTAAAGAGGAAGGCTTAATAAAGACAGGGGCTTATTTGCAATTTCTTCCTGCAAATGGGGGCTTAATAATGCTTTTGTGGTAACTAACTTTTGCGGAGCTTTGATATTCTTAAATTTTGCTGATTTTGAGCCTAGAATTATTTTTAAATTACTCTTATATTTAAGGGAAAATATTCCAATCTTTGCAAAAGTACATCTGAAAGCAGTATTGTAACTAGGTTACAGGAAATTCTTCTCTCTTGATAAAATCTAAGCTTTCTTAAACTTCAACAATTGTGAGCCTCAATATTCTAATAGACTTTCTTCTTATAAAGAAATAGTGTATTCCAGCTAGATGCAGGTATCAACAACAAATTTTATGCAACCAATAACCTCTGTCTTCTGAACAACGTCAAACTTTCTAACTCTAATCAAAATTTTTTCTTTGTTCCTTCTTCTCACACTTTCCTTCCGCACTGTCTACTGAACGTCTGTCATTTTCCTTACCAGGCCCCTTTACACATGTTGACAACTGAAGACTGTTTGCAAAAATCTATTGTATTCTTGGTGTGGTTAAGGCCTGTTTAAACGACCCAATATTTGGCCAATATTGATGTTGAGTGAAATGTTGGATCGTTTGAGCACCATCTTGGGTCACCCAAAATTGACATTTCCGATGTTGGGTGAAGTTTGATTCTAGTCAAAACTGTTGGGTGATGGTAGCCAACAAGTTCATTGTTTTTAACTGTTGGATGAAATGTTGACTTGTTTGAACACCTCAGCCAACATGGTTGGCATTGCACATACGTTCTCCTTTAGAAAAGTCCCGTGCTATTCGCATTCAAAGATATCGAGGGAAAGCGTTTGGAGAGACTATAGGATTGCCTCCACTTATCTGATGTGTTATTACATCTTTCTCAATAAGTTCTAGAATTACATGGACATCTTCGTACGTATTCCTCATCATTTCTTTGTAACTAGCATCATTCAATAACTCTCAAACAATTTTGGTATAAAATCCTGTTCCCTCACGTCTTCTAATCCAATTACTTGTTTCTCTTTTTTGTTTTTCTTCTTGCTATCTCATCTTTGTCTTTGTCTTCATCGTCAGTAAGTGATCACACCAGCAATGCTGCTACTGCTTTTCTCTTTAGACTTTCGCTTGATGACATTTTTCTCTGTGTACAAGAAAATGTAGGCCACTTTTTGACCATGGTTTCCGATCTTAAGCGCACAGCTCCTTCACAGCGTATTCAAATCATACCCTCTATAGAAATGTTGGATGAAATGTTGGATGGAATGTTTGGTCATTCCATCATTTGTAATATTTGTTGGCTGAAATGTTGCATGAATTGTTGGCATCATTTAAACAAGCCTTTAGGTGCATTGCAGCAGTCGTATTGCGTACGTACAGATTGGCAGGAACCCCCACTTCCCCTTTGTACGTAAACGTACGCTTTTAGCTGAACCCCCTCCCACCTTTGTGCATACGTACTATGTGGATGACCCCTAGCAACACCTTGACGGCCTCGAAGACAAATATGTGGGAAGTCGTCTACAAATATTTCCTACATGCTAACTGAAAACATTAACCTATTGTTACGGATTCTTTTTTAATGAACTGTGGGGTCTAGGGGAAGGTATCTTTCTGAAATAAAGCGTTGCTCTACACTTTACTTCATTTTAGCTTTATCAATGAAGAGGTTGAGTGCTTTGTGCAAGTCGTTTGCGATAGTCTGGATCCGCCCTGTGCATACTTTCATCTTCACGAAAAAGTATTTTCCTTGTTGCACATGCTAAGAAAATTACATCTTGAAGTGAATCAAATTTATTTAAGAAAGTTTTTTGTCTGTTGGATGGAAAGCAGTGCTTGTAAAGAATTGGTGTTTTGCTGAAGAAGAATACTATTGAACTCTTTTCACGAAATGTCAACCAGAAGTGTAAAAACAACTCTCTTGATAAAGACATGAAGTAGATGAAAGCAGCAGAGTATTAATGACATTGCAATGTTTTGGAAGTGAATACCACAGTTGGCACATACTTTTTGAAATTAAACATTTTTGTGTTTGATTGACATTGTTTTCAAAATTACATCTGCCATGCATTTTGTCAGTTATGTCACGAGATATTTTACCATATTTTTCCAGAAAATTAAGAAATTAGCTAAATTATTCAAGTTACTTTAAAGCTTTATCTATTAACATAGCGAAATCCTAAACCATTAATGATTGGCTCATTGAAAATAAGAGAATTCTCAAGAGGCAAAATATTACTTGGATGATGTAGTTTGTGCGATATCACGCATGTCGCAAAACTTTAAAGCCCTCTGCTCAAAATTGAATTTGCTAGATGCAGAAGAGTTTTGTAAATTTTTAGGCTATGAGCATTCAATTTCATGGCAAACATAGCTTTGAGTTCGTTTTCGGATGTTTTCATTAGCATTTTAGCCTTTTAACTCAAGTTTTTCACTTTAGATATCACGTACGCCACGTGAGAATGGTCCTATTAATCATAATAATTCATCGTGTTTTAGCTATTCCGGGGGCGCATTTTTCGATTTATCATGGCTTCTTTTGCAAAGATATACACAGCTAAGTTTGAAAAGTTAATGCTATAGGTATCAGTGATTATTTTCTGTCCAGCAGAATTTTACTTACATAGGTTTTCGAGGACAAAAACTGCAGGACTTTCTTTACTTCTAATAGTAGTCAGCTATCAACAATCCCTTTTAGAATTCAAATAAAGCATGAAAGATTCGTCAAAACATAATTGCTTTGCTATTGTATTGCCACAAAGATTGTTAATTATAAGATTTATAATGAGAGAAAACATTTAAGCTAAAAAAGTTGTTGTTCTTGTTGCGGAGGTTATAGATATTTTTCAAATTGTGTTCAAGTTAACGTCACAATAATTAATGGTGTGCTAAACTTAACATCACAAGAATTAACACTGTTCTCAAGTTAATGGAAAATTGATTTGCGTAATCGAACCCTAAATGACGTTATGCCACACATTTAATGTAATAAGGCATTAGTGCTTCCTAAGCCACATCGCGCACTGACTCTTGTTTGATAGAAAACCATTCTTGTTTTTCCAAGGCTTATTTGTAGTCCACATTTGAACGGGCTTTATAGAAACTTGTACTTCTATTCTTGAAAGAAGAATTGAGTAATGAATACACTGAGTTTAAATATAAAAATTATTCCTCAACAGTCGACTTACATCTTAGCTGTCAGTGATAGTGCGATTATAGGTTGCGCATCCCAGTTTTGGTCAAAATTCGTTTTCACTGTTCACCCTGATCCAACCTGAGGTAAGATTAGAATGGATAGAATTTAAGAGAGTGAAAACGCCGATTGCCACAAAGTCCTTTCTGGTGAACGTGTTATTGGCGGGTTCAGGCGCATTTGTCCATATAATGCAGATCAGATGTGCTAAGCGATTCACTGTACTTTTCAGAATCTGAAATTCCTGACCAGTCTATGGACCCGTCCATACCCGTAGATACGTGTGATCGCACGTGCGTGTTCACACAAATGCAAAAACTACAGTACAAGGTAAAGATCGCCCGAGCCAAAGTCACTGTCATCTGTCAAATCACACTTGTCAATTGTGGAGTTCCTATTATCATGCTTCGGTGACCCTCCATGCAGATACTGTCCTCAATACTCTTATTCTTTGAAGTATAATTCTTCTAGCATAATAATTGCAAAAATAGCCATCTTGAATAATGGGATCTTGTATTGCACGTGCAACTCCAAATAACTCAGAGGTATCACTCGTGCAAAAACGAGGGCACGTGACATTTGATGCTCGTGCACAATTTTGTTCAGGGCATGGACTGTTGAATGTACAGAATTTACTTACCTGATAACTTCTAGACCTACTGAGTGGTTCGTTGCCTTTTAAACCATACGTTATCATACCTAAGGCTTTATTTTATGAGCACTGATCCAGAGCCACACTAGATTCAGTGTTGTGGCCGGCACTATGGGCACATTACGATTGGACAAGATGAAAATACATGAATACATGTGCTTTCTGCCTGAAATTGCTCAATGCTGTGGATAAAATTTAATGGATCAAGTGTTTCATTGTCATCTTGTGTTGCTGTAGTATTGAAAGGATTTTGTCTGCTGGACGGAACACAATACACTATTCTCCAGTCTTTGGAAACAGTCAGCCAAACTGTATAATTTTAATCTCTTCCTCTCCTGAATGTTGCAGAAAAGCATTAACAATTTCAACTTTTGCTTAGATGTATTAATTTTCGTCCCATCCCATTTTTAAGGTATCTGTTGGATGGAAATAGAAGTCTTTCTCTTCAAATTTAGCCAGAGAATTGTATTGGCAAAGATGTTTTTGTAAATTTCTGGTATGTAATACATTTGCATTTCATGAGAGAAAAATTAAAAGGTTATTTGACGAACTTTCATTTGGTTGTGCAAATTTTCCGTCCAACAGTTCTGTCTATCATATTTACCCATCAGTATTATTTAATCCAAAACCAATTTAAAGAGAATTGATAAGAATGGGAGAACTTGCTGAAATCACAGGTAGATCCCTCAAAAATACAGTAAATATGAAGAAATGGCATCCATGTTGAAGGTCTAGTTGGAAAGTTCGTTGCTGTTTGATAATCAAAAAGCCCCTTTCTATCGTTCCATCCTACAGATCACAAATCTTGTAGATTATCTCGACATAAATAGCCTAATCTACACTAAAGTATGATGGGTATCGCCTTCTTGAACTTTGGTAAGAACAACTCTGGTTTGAAGACTTCTAGTTGTAAGCTGCAAAGCACTTAATGTTCAATGATAGTTTTTAAAGTCAAAGCGACATTCTTTGAAGAAAAACATCATTTTAGTACTTAGCAAGCCATTAACTGAGAACCTACCCTTAGGTGAAAGCTAAATTTTCTGTCTTTCAGCGTTATGCACTTTGGGAACCTTAAAATCCATACTGTGCAGTTTATGTTTATTATCGAAATACCTGGCATCAGCAAATATCTTTTTATTTTTCCGTCGCAATGATCATTGAAAATGCTATAGTAGACTAAGGTAGTGTAAATGTTGATCTTATCAAAATATATTGAACTTTTGTCGCCATTTTGGATATCATGGTGAAATACGTATGTGAGGCTAGTGTACCTTGCCATGTGGCATTACTTTCTTGTTAGTTCAGTACTGAAAGATGTTGAATTAGATTTTCAGCAGTCAAAGTTTCACAAGAGTTTCTCAATAGTGTATCCAAAATAAGAGATGCCCTGTCATGACTTTGGCTTCTTGATTGAAGAGGCTTGTCAGGAACTGCCCAAAAATTTATCCCTCAAAGTGCCAAAATTACCATTCCTTAGTGGAAGCTTAATAGAAATAGCTTGCTTTACAATTCTAAAATCCTTAGTGTATGAGTTGTGTAAAAGCCCATCCCTCTTGGGACTGCATGTCCTTTGTGAATGGCTTCATGCTGTTTTATACTTAGTTGGGCGCCACCTTCTTTTATAGAAAAAGGAGCTCCTTACTCTAATCGATATGACGTTTATTAACACGGTTGCTATCATTATGCAGTAGAATTACATTTTGAATCTTAGGATTAAGGATAACATATAAATTGATGGTGCTAGAGAAGAATGATATTTATATAAGGATAAGTAACATGTTATTTTAATGGTGCTTTGATATGACCTTTCCAATTAAGAATTCTATTCACTAGTATGCCAAGATAGTTGGCAGTTAGGACATTGTTTATTCATTCTTCCTATACTTTGAAAGACAGTTCTTTGCAGTTGTTAGCTAAACACCTTTCCTTTTGTTTGGTTGTTATAATCATTGCCTTAGTCTTTGCAACAGTTAGGGACAGTTTATTGCCCTTCAGCTATTGAAAAACAGTAGTAAGGTCCTTGTTCATTGTCTCATTTGGCTGTTGAGCATCACCAAATTGATAAGAAAGATTATAGTCATCAACATACATTGCAACCTTGGAATTTTTTACAGCGTTTGGTAGGTCATTAATATAAAGAAGAAGCAACAGGGGCTCTAGAAGCAACCCCTGAGGTACTCCTATATTTATCTCCATCAGTTCTGATTCAACTCCATTTGTACTACAATACTACTCGTGATTTGAAAGGTAAGATTTGAACCATGATAGTTCCCTTTCTAATTGATCGTAGTGCTCTAAATGTTGACACAGAATGTTGTGGTCCACATTGTGAAAGGCTTTTTTTAGGTCGTTCAGTACTAAGCCAATAAGCTATCCATTGCCCAAACCGCTATGCAGTCATCAATGTTGTTTAATTGACACGTTTGGGTGGAGTGCAATGAACGAAAGCTAGATTACTCATTGGCAAATAGTTCACTCAAACTCAGATGTTGGTACAGGCGGTTGTAGACAGGTCTTTTGAAGAGCCTGGAATTGACTGGCAGAACCGACATTGAGTGATAATTTGATTTTTCACTTTTGACTCCTTTGTACATTAATAAGCATTATGGACAACCCTAACACTTTTCCATAAATCAAGAAAGATGGCTCGTCTACTGGAATATATTAAAAAGCATAGCCATAGAACTTTCTAAGAATGGCAAGGCCAGTTTTAGGAAGTAACTTGAAATTGCATCGGTACCAAAGTTCTTCGAATTAGTGGATTAGCAATTTCTTCCCTTATATTCTGGACCATAATGGATTTGAATCTAAATTATAGGGTGGAGTTTCTTCAGACTGCTTGTCAAGACCTGCACCTATGGTGCAAAAGTAGTCATTGGTAGCATTTGCAATTTCACTGTTTCCAGAGATTTCCTGGCTACAGTTCTTAATGTAGTCAATATTTTAGATTTTGACTTTTTTTTATAATTTCATTTATCGCTTCTAAGAACCGTTAATTTCTCCTTTGCAGGTAGCGATCTTGTCATTTTAGCATTTCTTCTTACATTAGGTGTTTGAGTATTAGTAGCTGTTGTATTTGGAATAGTCGATATGATTATATTCGTACTGTTCATTCTATATCCAAAATCAAATATTTTTATCAATACTATGGTTACACAATAAGCATAACGATTCAATATGTCACTTCCGGCTTACGATTAACCAATCCCTACAATAGCATTACGAGCTTTTCTATATGATCTACTCAAAGGAGTTGATTTGGATTTAACAGCAGCCTTTTATAGTGTAATGTGAGAAATACAATGATGTTCAACTGTGGGAAATACGTCACTTTGATTACAACAGCAAAACAAAAAATTTCTTCTATTATGGATAAAGTAGCATAGGAACCATATCCTGAAATGCAAGGGAAAAATATTAAGCCTAAAAAGCTACTCCCTGCAGCTATTCGGAAGTTCTTCCATCGATCAATTGTCTGTACCAAACATACTCTTCCATGAGGTATTTGTCCCATTAGGGCCTTGATTTGGCTTGTGAACCTCTTTGTAACATTATGGCATATCTACGCTGTATTCTAAACCATCTTCTGTGCACCGTCAATTTGTACAAAGTGGAGATGTTCAAATTTATTGGAAATTATTTCCCTCATATGGAAATTCAGGGAACTCATGAGTCTATTCCAGTTGTTCTTAACCTTGTTGGATGTACAGAACCCCGCAAGTGTATACAACTGCATACTGTACTAATGCACAAACTGTACCATACAGTGATCATACGGATCAAGCACGTAGTTGGAAGAAATGTCCTGAAGTGGGAAAATCAACCCCTGTTTAGTAATTCTATTGGGAAGCAAAATTATTAAAATTTTTTCTCTTTGAGAGCATTAGCCCGTGCCCCCTGCATACTGAGCCCCTGAAACTGACTCACCAAACCCCAAGGGTTTGATCAAACCCAGGTTAACAATCACTGTTATATTACAAATTTGTCTCAAAATTATCTCAAGTTAGCTCATACTTGGAACCAAGCTTTAATGTATTTCATGTATCTTGGAAAAGTACATATGGACTGTTTATTTTCCATTCACTTTCAGTACAAAATGAACCCATCCACTGGAGAATGGAGACATTCCAAGAACTTCGTATGTGTTTCAGCCGTAGCTTTGCATTTTGCGCTCAGATCTTATAGATTCCTTTCAATTTCTTAGAGCTGTGCAATCAGATGTTACCAGACACACCTCCTCAATTGATTAATTCCTTATTTATGACTTATTAGATCCTTGTTTATGACTTATTAGGTCCTTATTTGTGACTGATTGGATGCAGATTTGTGACTGATAAGATCTTTATTGATGACTGATTAGATCTTTTTTATGACATATTAGATCCTTATTTATGACTGATTACACCGTATTTATGACCAATTAGACCCTCATTTATGGCGTATTAGATCTTTATTTGTGACTGATTAGATGCAGATTTAGAACTACTTAGATCTTTATTTGTGACTTATGAGATCCTTATTTATGACTGATTAGAGCCTTACGTATGACGTATTAGATCTTTATTTATACCTTATTAGATCCTTATTTTTGAGTGATGAGATGTTTTCTATGACTGATTAGATCCTTATTTGTAACTAATTGGTTCCTTATTTCGTCAGAACTACTTCATTTTGCTTTGAATATTTTACATTATCTTGCTTTTGTCTGTTTGATATTTTACACCAATGCATTAATAATACTGTGTACCTATTGTTCTGTTGTGTAACAGAACAATAGGTGGAAAATATAGCTAAGGATGTTTGCGTCTTGTATTGTGGTACTATTTTAACTTCACATTGATTATGTCTTCTTGCTTTGCAGACATTCCAAGACAGGAAATGGTTAGGAGGGATAAATTACAGGAAAGGTCTAATTGACTACCCTCTTAGCCCTAGATGGAAAGAAAATGTACCTACATACAAGGTAGTCCTTGGATCAAAATTAGAGATTAGTTGGTAGAATAGCAATAGCAATACATGAGTTATATAGTGCCCCAACCCCTGTTTATTCAATGAAATTTTTCTTGATATGGCGAAAACCAAATACTTTCCTTGCTATTTATCAAAATTCTTTTTAGAATACAGTATACTCCGGATATTCAGGATTGATTGGGAGTGAGGGAAACTCCGGATTGAGCGGAATTCCGGATAAACGAGAGAGCCAATTTTGAAACATGAAATGAAGTACCGTAATTCCTCGGACCAGTCCCCTAGGGGCTTATTCAATTTTTGGAATTTTCCTTAGGAGGGCTTATTCGAGGGAAGGCTATAAAAATATTCTTGGTAGTTGCTCATTTTCCAGTTAAAATTTTTCTGCTAATACCCTATTTCTTCAATGCTACACTTACAAGCAATAGGATACTCTTAAAGGACAGGTAAATTTTTGTTAATTAATGGCAGTTTTTTCCAAGCTCTATAAAGCACTAATAGACTCTCGAAAAGGTACAGTCACATGCTTGGGTGGGGGCTTGTTCGAGGGGGGATTATTTGCAATTTGTGGCTCTAGGATAGGGGCTTATTCAAGGATTTACGGTAGAGGTTGAAATAAGGTAAGTGAAAGTGAAACTTGATACTAATCAATTTGAGACATTTCCTACGAATTCCGGTAATATTTTGGCCAACTGCAATAAATTGAGTAGAAGCAATGGAATTGTGACCAGGGCCGCCAATAAGGCTGCAGGGGGCAAATTTCTCCTGGGATTCAAGGTCCAAGGGGCCTCATAAGACCCAATGCTTCAATATGTTTTTTAATTTTGGATATAATTAATACATGGACAACCATCTACAAGACGATAGCATGAGGAGTAAGAATTAATTAACTAGCCCATGGCCGTTACATTGAACATTAAACAAGCCATAGATACATTAAATGCATACAGTAACACAGTGGTCCCCAACTTCCTTTATAATCGCAGAGTACACTGTAAGGCAGTAACGATACGACCTAGGAGGGTCTTGTAGAAAGATCATTCAGCAAAATAAAGCTGGCTGAGTTGTATAAATAGCAGTATCATAACATAGTTATCTTCAAGATTTCGGGGCCTCATAAACTAAATCAACAGTAATTGTTCAAAGTTAATTTATAGACTCTGGCAATTTTCTGCTCCCTTCGCTCACAGGGGACCTCGTCTTTCCCTTTTGCCCAATGCCTCTGAAATCTCTCGGCAGACCTGATAGTAACAATGGTTATATTATCTATAAACACTGCACAAAAAAACAGTTGTTCAGCTAGTGGAATAATCATACAAAATCCGCTACATAAAATGCTCTTGGCCTCTTATTCTCTGTTGAGGATTTGTTTGAAGTTAGTTTGATATTTTGACAATTTCGAGTATTTTTTGAAGCAATATTTGATGGAAGAACCGGATAAATCAGAGTGAACTCTCAAAGCATTTGGAATAAGCAGTATGGTAGATTACGTAAAGTTTTGGGAGTGTGGAAAAAGTCCGTATTATCTGAAAATCCGGATTATCTGATGCCAGATTATTCTGATGCAAAATACTACTAGCAGTTGAACCTTTCAGCTAGCTACACAAGAACCATCCTCATTTATGGTAGCAATTTTTGATGCCATTGGTTTAAATTTTAGTTGAGCGATGATTTGCATAAGCATTGAAAGTAAGAGGGCATGAGTGAAATAAAGATATGCATTGTTTTAGGAATTACAATTGAAAAATATTGAATGACGTTTTGTCTATAATTTTTAGGAGAGACTTCAGAATGCAATGAAGCAATTCGAAATGGTAGTTGCAAAGAAGGTTTGGAAAAGTCTTTGCTACTTAGTAGTGCAATATGTACTGTTGTCATGTAGATACAGTACACTTGTTATAGCTTTGATGATACCATGGTGAAAGCTATGTAAAATTATATCTATATACTTGGTTTAGCATGCTTGGTATGGGCATTCAAAACCAGAACTGACTTGAGAAGGCTCGGGAGAGATTTCTCAGGTCTTTGCTTTAAACTGATGGATGTGCTCATAACGTTCGTGCAGAAGCTCTCCGTGAATACTTTTTTTAAGGAGCTACTTTATATGGAACCTGCATATAGAAGATGAGAGCAATTGAATAACCGTTAATAATAGAGACAAAATCCTTACGGAACTTACTTCGGATTTAAGGAATCGCAACTTTGCAATAAAGTTAATTGCGAGGGCGAAGAGAATAAGAGACAATTCCAGTGTTTACATTTCCAATGTTCAATTCAGCCTGAGTCCGACAAAGGCAATATAGCGACTTAAGCAGTGAAGTAAGCGATGTCTTAGAATGAACGTTTCGATTCTGACTTGAGTCATCACCAGCAATCTTAATTGGCGGGACAGGGACCTTTTATACCATGTCCTCAATAGAAACAACGCTTGGAGTTATTCTTGTTTACTCTATGCAGCTTTTCTAATATGTATCAAGATTTAATCTGAATTGAGCATTGGAAATGTCTCTTATTTTCGTCGTGTTTGTAATGAACTTCATTTCTGAATTATTTATCATTGACAAGAATAGAAAGTACGAAGAAATCAAGTAGCTTGTGTGTCCTTGTTGTAGGAATTTAGTGTTTCATTGTGTGATTTCTGGTTTTGCTCTCTATTTACCCTGTGCCATTTCAGCTAAACCAAAGTTTGCTTTTGAGTTAAAGGACTATTACTGGACTTAGTACTACAATTCGCTCAAAACACAACCAAAACTATAGAATCTTTTAGAACCAAGCCTCAAGTTTCATGTAGCTTGTAACATAGAACTCTAACTGGCTATGTTTTTTCTTCACATTTCTTTCATAAAAGAAATGCTTTTGAGCTTTATTTTATTTCGACCATTTTGTCATAGTTGGTTTACGAGTAGGTAGAGAACTTATAATATCACTCTGTTAAACAATGAAAAATTAGCTTCCTCAGGAGTCTTAAAAATCTGGAAAAGTTAGGGAATTAATTTCGAGTTCAGCGAAAAGATGGAAAGTCAGGGAAATTTAGAAAGAGATTGGAGTAATTTTTCATCGTTGAAGCATCCTTTCAAGAATTTTCGATTAGTAATTTCAATTTTTTGCACACAGTATAGTCTCCAATAGCCAAGACGGCAAAGAGTTGCTCTACTAACAAATGGAACCCGCGTTGAAATATAGTGGATGACGGTGACTTATCTATTGTATTTCTTGGACAATAATCCGCACTTGCTTATAAGAAAAAACAAAAACGTAATCATAAGTTTTCAGATTGCCTCTGTGATATCACAAGTTGAAGTCCATTTTCCTTTTCCATCTAACTTTATTTATAAAGTGTCACTTCAGTTAAAGTGCTACTAGAATATAGAGTTGAAGTAATAACTTTTAGTTCAGGTGACAGAAAAGAGAAGACTCTATGCCTAAAAATTTTTGCTGCTATTCCACGCAGTTGCGTTTTAATGTGGTTTCAACTCATGACATGTATTTTTGCTGTTTTTTTTCAACATTGACAAACAAGGAAGTTCCTTGATACTTTTAGGAATTTTATTCCAGACCTGAACAGCTGAATCAAGAAATTCGTGTTTTGGCAATCGTCAAAGTTGCACCTGGAAGTCTGAAGATATCTGCTGAATCACGTATTGTACCTGGAGTATTGGGGTCTTTGTTGAATTCATTAAGCTGATTTTTGGGCTGAGATCCAATAGGCCATAACTAGACGCAGGGGTGGCGCCACGGGGCGGTGTCGGGAATGTGACACCCCCAGGGATTACCAATCGTGAATCTACTCGGCAGATTTGAGATTTTCAGCTTTCTACTTAGCAGTGAATTTTGTACATGGCTTAGATCAGATATGCCCAAAGTATGGCACACTGGTTATACTTAATGTTTTATATTGCGAGGCCACAGTTGTTAGCGTAGGGCACTGTGTTTGAATAGGTTGCAAGGGGGTCATTCCATGCCAACTGTAACCAAAGAATTGCAATTTTCTGAGGTGATATTCCTGGAATGCTTTGTAACTCTCCAACTTGACTACAAACTGCTAAAATATAACTTTGCAAAGCAAATTTTTTAATTTCGTCAAACGTGAATGCTACCCAGGTATAAAATACTTGAATGAAATCCTAGAGAGATGCTATGAAGAGATGGGTATTGACGAGATTCAGTTTAGCCAATGGACAGCTACTGATAGCTCAAACCTTAAAGCTTTCGTCAAGCCAGTTAAGGATTTTCTCGATGTTTTTGTTGAAAAGCTAGAGACACTAAAGCCACATGACTCCATTGTCAAACAGCAAGCCAGCTATCTAAACAGTGTGAAAGAGAATCTATTGCCAGGAGAGTTTTTGGTTATTGGAGACTTCTCCGAAAACTACTCAGTTTTAGCATATTTTCTGTCCAATTGATGCCAACGATGGATGTTCCTGTGCTTGGCTAACTGTAACATTCCTCAAATCCTTTGCTCTTCTATTTTTGTGCTCTTGGAAAGGGTCACAGCAATATTTCTGGTGTTTCGTAAAGAGAGCTATCCTTTCATTTGATGCAGCCATTGGGTGGTAGAAATGAAGTACAGCAACAAAATTAAAGGAACCTGATTGAGCGAGTGCAAATGAATGAATGATGAATACTCAGCCAGAATTTCATATAGCATCACTGTGATCTTACAACATAGGGACTTGAACAATTTTCAACAAATTATGATTATGAAGTGTGAAACTGTGGCCTGTGAAATGCAATATTGTCTGAGTGTTAATTTTTGATGGGAAATTAGCTGAACTATGAACATTGCGTCAGATTCTTCAAGAAGTCATTTGAAGTTGTTTGCTTTCTGGCTGTGAGCCATAAAGCAAACAACGTAGAATGCATACTTTCTTCTAAATAAAGAATGAACTTTCCTCATTTGTCAAGGTATTAGCAGTCGTCTGTTGAAAACTATACTCATAACTTTGCTTGAAAACAATAACAAAGCATCACCTTGCAGTATTCTAACTACCATAGTGAGTCCTTAAGCTTCAAATTTTCAGCTACATGATGTTCAAGATTCGTGACTACAGGTTGTTTGAGGAGGGCTAGCTGTCAATCCCAGGCTCACCCCACTACTCTAAAACCATCACAGAAGATGCAACAAATGTAAACCTTCAATCTTATCATAAACTTTTCAATTTTCAAACTGTTGCCCCGGCGGGGTCAAAGCTCAAAAGAAAGAAACATGTTTTACTGTAGCTCTTTTAGATTTCACATGTTTTTAAATAAAATATTTGATTTCTACAGGCTAAAAGCTTTTATTTGACACCAATTTTATTGTCATAGGACAAACATAGAAGAAATTACAAAACTATAGGGAGTTTTGGGTGACGGCAAAGGTTAAAACTTTAACCTACCGCAAAGCCTAAAACGTTTGACGAAATTCCAAAATTTTTTGCACATGTGTTTTTCTATATGTATCAGCAGCTGTGAAAAGTTTCAAGCATTTCTGTGAGATTACATTTGTTTGGATGGGTACACTTGGTATGGAATGTCCCAAGGAATAATTTTCAACATGAGCTCCCAGAAAAGCGAGATTAGGGCTGGGGGGTCACCATGTGTAAATATTTGAACATGACAATAGAGTTGAATATACGCTGTTCAGAAGGTGTATCAATATAACTACGTTCATTACACGCACATTTAGGGAGTACTGTAATGTGCTACCTTTTCTTTTTGGAACACATACACATGATTATAGTATTACTCACAAATTTACAACAGAAAGGCATCTTGCAGCTAGAAGCTAGCAGCCAAGTGGCGGGAATCAAAACCGTCCTAGAGTAGCATAATATCTCAACTTCGTGCCAGTCCCAGGCCCGGATAAAGGAGGAGGGTCGCCAGGATAGGGCTAGTAACTCACTGGTTGCAAAGAAATTTCTGCTCTAGTATCGCATAGTGAATCAAACAGTAGGAACGGTCCCCAGTCCCCAGCAGCCTTTAAGTAGGCAGATGATGCTAAGAATCATTGGGCAAGGACTGAATACTTTGATGACGACTGCTTATGGAGCTGGACGAAGAAACTCTGAACAATGAATTCAATTAGGCACAATCAATGTGGCAACATTGATAGGGAAGCGGGAAGAACTTGCTGAAGTGATGAAGATGAGAGATTTATGCATCGTGGCTTTGGCAGAGACACGCATAAGTGGCAGAATCATTCACGAAAATTATAGATTGATGTATAGTGGTGGAGAAGACGGTAGATATTTGGTGCATGTTCTTGTGTCAGACACTATGGCTCCTTATGTTGAAAAGCTAAATTTTCAATGACCAATTATTGGTACAGATATGACGTTGGAAACTGGTGATACCTTACTACAAGTACATGCAGGTATATAACTGTTGAAAAGGAAGAGTTTTATAGACAGCTACAAGAAACTATCAATGATATAAAATACCAGGAGAACATCATTTTATGTGGAGACTGGGACAGTCATATAGGATGTAGCAGAACAGTTTATGTACAGAACAAAGGAATACATGGGATAGGAGGTAGTATCTAGGAGTATATCTGGATAGTCAACTTAATATCCATTACCAATTTGATAGGCTAGTCAAACGCATCTCTTCCTGGATTAGACTATTAGCAAGAATACAACTTCCAATTATTAGACCTGTTGTAGCTGATAAGACCTACAAGCCAGTGATTAATCCGATTTTCCATTACTACTTAACAATTTGTGTAATCCTATCAGAAACCCAGAACAATAAATACCCACTAAAAGATCAAGCAAAGCGTTTGATTAGTTCCAGTACAGCTCAATTGTCCGTTGACATTTTAAATCAAAGAAATCGGCTTATAGCTATAGATGTATTTAAATTGTTTGCACCAACTTGGACACTTAACACCAACAAGTATAACTGGACAAATTGCAACATAAATGCCCGTGCTAAAAGATCCTTGTTATGCCTTCCAAAAGCCAAAACTGAAATGATTAAGAAATCCATACGTTATCAAGGAGCTGCAATTTTTAATAAACTACCGCGAAAGTTAACCCTCTATCAAACGTCTTAAAAAAGGATTAAGAGACCACAATAGGAAAGCATAGTCAGATATGTTAGACCTATCTTAGGATTTTAGTTTCATTTATATCTCTTGCTTTTAACAGCATTGCATACCCTAGTTAGAACTTAATCATTCATTTATGAAGGTCAAAGATTTTTAGATTTTGTGAAAATTAATAATTTAGCTGTCAAGAATACCTATTATCAACATCGTGAAAGTCATAAATGAGCTTGGTGTAGATATGACTATCAATTACCAAGTTACAGTCAAAGATCAATTATTGACTTCTTTTTAGGAAATAACGAGGCACTATTCCTCGAGGTTAAACCAGTACCATCAGTTTCCATGGATGCAGACCACCGACTTGTGATGGCAATTTTACGATTTAAGAAACCAGAATAAACGGGGAGAGCTGGTACTAAAAGACGCAAGCAATCAAAACTGAAGGACCCAGATCAAGTTGAAAGATTGAAAGGTGCAATCGAGGAGAAATTGCTAGAAGATGACGGAAGGGAAGAGAACTTAGAAGTAGTGTGGAGAAAAGTCAAGGAGAAAATTACAGAAGCAACGGATGAATCCTTGGTGAAAAGAAACCTTGCCAGGACAGGAAGAAAATGACCCCATGGTGGTCAGAATAAGTGAGAGGAACTCCCAAGCTAAAAATGGTAAAATTTAAGAGTTGGATGAAATCGAGAACTGCAAACGATAGACTGTAATGTAGAACTGTAAGAAATGGAACAGAAAGAGTAAATAGAAGAGCAAAAAACATATTGGAGACGAATAGGGGCAGATTTAGTGAATGACTTACATGGAGCAAAGAAGCTGTTGTATTCTCTTTCAAAGAGTTATCGAGGGCAGGACAGTGAAAGGACTTATGCCATCAAAGATAAGGGTAATAACCTACTCACACAGCATAAAGATATCGTTGCCCGATGGGGAGAGTGTTTTAATGAACTTCTGAATGTTGAGAATAGGTTGGAAAGGTCTGAAGAATATGTGCTGTCAAGCAAGGATATACCCCTAGAATAAAAAGATATGATTACCATAGATGAAGTTGGAAATGCGATCAAGGAAATGACAAATGCAAAGTCGCCAGGAAATTATGAAATACCAGTGGAGATTGTAAAATCTGATGGAGAGTGGGTGTTACTACAAATACAGCAGATCTGCAATATTCCATATGTAAGTGCAACAGCCCCCTCTGACTAGCAGCGGGGAGTCTTTAGCCCTCTATTTCAAAAAGGTGAGAAATCTATGTGTGACAGCCATAGAAGAATTACATCATTATCACATTTAGGAAAAGTTTATGCCTTTGATCGGGTGGATAGGGAAAACCACCAGCAAATACTACAAGACCCATATTACAATTTACCAACTAAAATGCAAAGACTACAAGTAAAGTAAAGATATAAGGCATTGAGAGCGATTGGTTTGAGATATAGTATGGCGTTAGGCAGGGAGATGTCCTGTCACCATTACTATTCATCATATTCATGGATAAGTGCTTAAGAGACATAGGACCTGGAATGTATGGGAAGAAATAATATTGTATGCCGATGATGTAGCGGTATTTGTTGATTCTATTACTGACATCCAGAAGGTTGCAAACAGGTGGTGGTTTGGAATCAATGCAAATGGAATGACTGTAAACACAACAAAAGGAAAAACTGACTTTGTCGTAGTCCCTGGAATTCCTGAATTGCATGACATTTATATGGATATAAAATCAGTCAGAGAACTGCTACCATTTAGGTGTGAATATTGTGGAAGAGAACTTGTAGGAAACTGACATACACAACAGAGTAGCAAAGTGCAACGGCAATGTCAGCATGATGTATCCACTGCTAAAAGATAGATTTGTACCAGGGGAATGTATAGTGTTATGTTGACAGTTGCACCTATCAAAATCACTATGCTATGACAAGAAGCTTCACTTCGTCGCAACTTCCTTCCTATGACAACCTTGCATCATGAGGTTTGTGCAACCTTGGTACTTATCATAGAGTGCACAGACTTTTATGGTTGCACTAGTCGTGCCATTTGATTGGTCAAGGACAAGGGTCTATTTGCATAATTATATATAGTCCAACCATAAAACCATGGTTAAAAATCATCGTTTTCACAGAGTAAATTGCCTATGTTGTTTCTAACCACATAACTGCTTTGTTTCCTTCTTCTCAGTAATCTTGCGTAGATACAACAACGCAACGCAGCTCTGAATAACTAAACCCAGTGACTTCTTGTATTGGATGGGAAAGAGCTGGTGATGAAAAGGTGCATTTCAGAATTTTGCAAAAAAGTGAAAGATTGACTGCAAGACAACTTCGATCGGACAATCTGACAGTAATTAATGTAACTCCCTGTATCCGCCTCTGATACATAAATTGTGTGTATGTATGTATGTATGTATGTATGTATGTATGTATGTTTATATACATACATACATAGATACATACATAATACAATTTATGAATCAAGAAAATTCTTCATTATCTGCCGACCGGATCTTTCTACCTTGAACAAACGCAATGAACTAATATCATCATGTCACCATAAAAACAAATCACTGCTATACGATACTTGACCGTTGACATTCGACTAACGTATTAGAACTAGCTTTAATTATGCGAAGTTCTCTATATTATGTAAACGGTGGTAATATGTATTCTCATATTGTCCCCTAATGGATGGGCAACCATGAATAAGGCTTGTAGGGAATAAATGGTAGTTTAATTTGCCGTTTTTTTCCATTACGTTGTACAGCTCTACCATCCAATATATATATATATACACTTACCTCCACAAAGTATGGAAACGATAGGCCTAGAAAACATGCAAACGCGGCTCGAACGTGTTCAAGAGGCAGAAAAACAAACTGGGAAATGGGCCCATAAAAGTGTTGCTATCCAAATGTTTCTAATTCCAATCATTAACCACGGCATAAATTAACTTTTAAACAAACTTGGAGCCCATTGTGAACAATATGTAAGTTGCAATTAGTATTTTGTTGGGTAGCCTTTGCATTTTGTGATGGCCTTCATTCTGTGCGGTAGCGAGTTGTATAATTTGTTGATCACGGATCTTGGAATTGCGTACCAGATTTGAAATAATTTTTTTATCAACTGATCTTTTGTTCTTGGAGGATCATTTCGGAGCGCATTTTTCATGAATTGCCACAGATTTTCAATTATATTTATGTCTGGACTCTGAGCAGGCCATGGTAACAATAAAGTATTCTCATCGTGGAGATATTTTATCGTTTTTTGTGATGAATGGCAAGGAGCATTGTCTTGCTGAAAAATAAATGGATGAGATGGGTGGCCAAGAATCATTTCGACGCTTGCTTTTAGGTTTTTCTTTAAAATTTCAATATAATAATTGGGGTCTAGACATTGCTCGCAAACTACGAGGCGACCGACACCATTAGACCCAGCACACCCCCATACCATTACAGATAGTGAATTGGACACTTTTGGGCAGAAAAACATTGGATTATTAGCTTCCCTTTTTGTTCGCCATACCCTCTGAACTCCAGAGTCATTTAACAGGCTAAACCTACACTCATCTGAGAAAATGACGTCTTCCCAGTGAGAGACAGGCCATTCCATAAGCGAATTTGCCCACCTCTGCCTTTTCATCCTATTTTTGATTGAAACAAGAGGTTTTGCTTTCCTTCTTTGATTGAACAAGCCATATTTGTGAAGGGCTCCTCGAATTTAATTATTTGAAAGGTTGCAAATATCTGAAACATCATGTTTTATATCTCGCAAGGTTGAGAACCTTAGCTTTCTAGCAGCTCGGCAAATGGCACGCTCTGCTCTATCTGAGCTCTTTTTTGGCCGACCAGATCTTCGCCTTTTTCCAATTGAACCTGTATTTTCAAATGTTTTGTATATTTTGAAAACCGCAGATTTAGAACAACCAACTTGCTGCGCAATTTGTGCATAGGATAGCCCTGCTTCCCTCAAATATTTTATAGCAGCTCTTTCGTTAAGAGACAATTCTCGAATTTTAACCATTGTCAGCTTTTCGCATTTAATTA
>WIPJ01025190.1:97047-107400 GCA_018155075.1 Cassiopea andromeda | reverse complement strand
ATATATATATATATATATATATATATT
Organism: Cassiopea andromeda; assembly: GCA_018155075.1. NCBI lineage: Eukaryota > Metazoa > Cnidaria > Scyphozoa > Rhizostomeae > Cassiopeidae > Cassiopea > Cassiopea andromeda. The sequence goes on along the minus strand of WIPJ01025190.1, from coordinate 107,373 downwards.
TATATATATGTTTATGTATATATGCTAGCGTTATAACTATTTTGAAGCCAATCTTGTTATATGGGTCTGAGATCTGTTCATTGACCTCTAGAACTGCACCAAACGTACAGGTAGCAGAGAGGAGTGTTTTGAAATTGATAAAAGGAGTATCCAAGAAAGATAGAATCCGGAATCTTTAAATTATAGAAGAACTAAATGTTGTACCATTGTTGAAAGATATATATGAAAGATGCTACGCTGGTATGGTCATGTCACGAGAATGAACAAAGAGAAAAAGCCAAAACAGATCTTCGATGGTGTCCATCTTGTACAAGGCCACTGGGTTGTCCAGAAAGAGATGGATTGACAGTACTTATAGATTGTTGGAGAAAAGAGGAACATCGATTAGAGAAGTAGAAGAAAGTAGAATTTATGAGATATGAGGGGATTTGAGAAACTTTTTAAAGGATTCACCAGCTGAAAGATGATAATCTAACACGCAAATTGGTGAGAAATGATGAGAAATTTTGAATGTTTTTTCATTAGTTGGACATTTGTTTGATAAGGGTCGCATACGGTAAGATTTTTGCTTTAGAGTGGGTTTATTGTTGCTATCCGAGAATAGAGATCAATGATGAAAGCATGTTTTCCTACCTGCCAAGGGGCATGCTCTAGCTTTTTAGACAGAGTGATTTTGAATTTTCCTCAGGGCAAACCCCTAGCCCCCAAGTGAATCTGAGAGTCGTTATTACCTTAGTAAGTGAAACGTTTGAAGAGAGGATAAACGTCGTTATTACCTACAGCTCAAAGTACACTGTTTGAAGAGAGGATAAAGAACTTTGGTTTATAACATTTGAATCTACATTTCCCACTTGGCAGCTTGAAACCTGAAACCCCTAAGAATTTCTTCTAGCGCCATTCCTCACTGCACGGTCAAGTACGATAAGTTTTCCAGGATGCAGAAAAGTATTAGACTAGTCTTCTTTTATCCTGAATTCATCGAGCAAGGAAATGGCTCTCTCTTGAAGACGTGGAAGAGATTCTAGTTTTGATCGAACGGTTGACAGCTGTTCAGCAAAGTTCAGTTACAATTGTGTTTGATAAGCCTGTATCCAGTTCTGTGTTTCAGAGGTGGCAGAGTTCTTCTAGATGCATTACATAGTACCAAATCTGACAGCTTATTTCATGCTTTATGTTATCACACTCAGATCGATTCTTTGTGCGCAGGAAAAGATTAAACTTTCTAGTATGTCACAAAGACCAAGTTTGAGCTCAATCAAAAGTTTACGAGATCTCTCCTGGCTACAAATGTAAAGCAACAATAATAGATTCCAAAACATTCTCGGGAGTGACAAAAAGTTGGCATTCTGCTGCTCAAGGGTGACATTTGCTACCCTATGCCACTATATAGCTAGGGGCCTGGCCTAGCTTCATTTTCGTACTTATGCCAAATCACTTCCTTGGTCTATCGGAAACAGCTTAGAGAAATATGAAGTAAGTCAAGGAATTTTGAGAAGTGGAGTCTGGGAAACCTGGAAAAGTCGGGATTGTTTTTGAAAAAAGTCCTGAGAACCCTGAAAATTTCAATTCTGGCAAGTAGCCCGATTATAAATATTTGTTTCAGACGCTTCAGTTTGGAAGGTGAGAAATCAAAAAAAGCTGTTGGCCTTCGCTTCTATTAGCACTATGTTCAATCAGGTATCAGGCACTCAACTAGGAAGTTTTTAGTTTAAGGGTACAGTGGACGATATACGGCTCAACAGAACTTTTTTTAAGAGAACATGGCATTGAAATGCCGTTTTCCAGATTCAGAAGTGGTAGGAATGCTAAGGGAGTAGCACTGCGAAAGAAGCAGTTCAGAGTAGCATATTACTGATGTTGTTACTATGACGTTCCTGATGATGTTGTACTATGATGTTACTATGGAAAAAATTTTGAACCGTGCCCTCTACATCTAAGTAAACGTCCTTTTTGCTATAGGGAGGGAGCTACAATAAGGGCATATTTGCTCATTTGCTGAAAAGAGCAGGCGTCTGGACTCCCAGGAATCTCCTTAATTTGCACCCCTGAGTATATAGCAAACGCTTAACTGATTTTCAAATTCTTACTTTGTGTCGTAACTATATTTGATCAATTTATTGTTTCTCACTTGTTTTTACTTTCTCTCTCAGCATATCGTGTTATTCTTGTTTTTACTGTCTCTCCGCTCGTAGTTCACTCCAATGCAAGCAATCTGAAGAATGTAATATTTGGACTAACCTTGTTTTCATTTCTGGCTCAGGCTTGATTTATGCGTCATATTTTAGTTGCGTCGAATTAAAATACTGTGACGAAAAATGTCTAATTGAGAAGTCAACTCCTTCTATCCATCTCCTTCTTGGCCGACCTGTTGGTCTCTTACCAGGTGGCCGCCATTCTAAAAGATTTCCCGATTTCTTTTCTGTATCCATTCTCTTGACATGACCAAACGAGCGTAGTTTATTCCTTTCTATCTCTTCTAATAAAAGTTTAACTTGGAGTTCTTCTCTGATATTTACACTTCTGATCATATCTCTCCTTGTAACTCATTTGATTAGTCTCAACACCCGCATCTCTGCTGCCTGTAACTTGGACTCTGTTGTCGTGGTCAGTAACCAATTCTCTGACCTGTATAGTAGAATAGGTTTCAGCATTGGCTTGTATACTATTGCTTTGCACTTTCATGGTATATTTTTATATTTTAGCAAAGGGTATAGCATACCCACGTTGCTATTATACTTTGGTATTCTGTTTTTAATTTCGACCTCCTGCCCAAATGACATTGCCTCTCTGTCTGATTTATTTTATTCTGGTCCATGTATATATCGTGCTGTTGGGGAGACCTGGACACGACAAGAAACTCTGTCTTCTTTTTCTTGGTATTCACTTTCATTCCATTCGATTTCATTCCTAACCGTCACCTATTGGGCATGTTTCTGATATCATCCACAGAGTCAGCATATACCACAACATCATCTGTACACATTTAGTCTCCTCATTGTTTGTCCCCGTTCTGATATCTCTCAGGCACTTCTCCATGAATATGATGAATAGTAATGGGGATAAGACATCACCCTGTCTAACTCCAGACTTTATCTCAAACCAGTCACTTTCGATACCTTGAGTTGTCATGTTGCTTTTACTTTCAGCATAAATACTCTTAATTACTCTTAGCAGTTTAGTTGATATATTATAATGCAGGTCTCGTAACACTTGCCACTAATTCTCTCTATCTACTCAGTCACAAGCCTTCTCAAGATTTATAAACAGGGCATATTTGTCAGCACCCCATTCTCAACTTTTTTCCAAAATCATCTTCACAACAAAAATTGCATCTGTAGTTCCTCTTTCCGCTCTAGACCCATACTGTGAGTCATTCAGGATGCCTTCTGCACATGTCCTTAATCTCTTTTCCAAAATTCTAGTGTAAATTTTCCCTGCATGTGACAATAATGTGATTCTTCTGTAGTTATCACATGAAGTCCTTTCCCTTTTTTTGAACAAAGGACTTATGACTCCTTTTTGCCAGTCAGATGGAACATTTTCAGTTATGTAAGCAGTACTGAAAATGTTGAGTAGTTTGTTCTATACACACTCCCCACCAGCTCTAGTTATCTCTACAGGTAAGCCGTCATCCCGAGGAGATTTTAGTACCGCTTCACCTGCTCCTTCCTGACCACTGTCTACATTCAATAGCTCACTGAAGTATTCCCTCCATCTTTTGCCTATGTCCTCCATTTGAGTCAGCAAGCCACCACTTATCTTTAATGGCATAAGCCCCTTCATTTTTCTTTCCCCTGTACCTCTTTGCTAGGGAGTACAGTAATTTCTTTGTGCCGTTCAAATCCTCCTTTAAATCTATCCCTATTTGGTTCCAACAGACTTGCTTTGCTTTCCTTTTTACTCTTTCTGCTTCATTTCTTGCCTCTATATAGTGCAATCGATCCACTACAGATCTTGTCTTCATCCACATCCGGAACGTTCTCATTTTCAACTTTAGAGCTTCTCTCACCTCTTCTGACCACCATGGTGTCATCTTCTTCTTACCCTGATAGAGTTTCTTCTCAGCAAGAACTTCATCCGCTGCCTAAGGGATTTTTTCTTTAAATGTTTTCCATAGCAACTCAGAATCTATATCATCTTCATTATCCTGCTGGTATTTATCTTTTATGGTTTCCCTCATTTTTGTCGACATGTTCAGTCTCACTTAACTTGGCTAGGTTGTATCTATTGATACCAGTTTTTCCTGTACTTTTAGATTTCTTAATCCAAACGTTTGCTATGACAAGTCTATGGTCTGCATCCATTGACACTGAAGATATTGTCTTTACATCAAGAACTAGTCCTTTGTTATTTGAGAAGAACAGGTCAATCATTGACAATTGGGTATAACTCTGCGTTTGTTTGCCATATCTGTACCATTTCCATGTCTGCCTCTCGCAGTGCTTATAATAAGTTGTCATTATTGACAAGTTGTTTATTTTGGCAAAGTCTAGAATTCTTTCTCCCTCTACATTTTCTCCCCTATCCCAAATGCCCCTACATTCTGTTGAAAACCCCCTCTCTTTCCCGCCCGAGGTGGTCGTTCCAATCTCCACACAATATGATGTTGCTCTGATATTTGGCATCCTCCATACCCTCTTGCAGCAATCTGTAGATTTCTTCTTTTTCTGTAATCGTTCTTCCCAGTTGTGGCGCATATTCTTGAATTATAGAGATTCCAGTTTCCAGCTTCATGTTGATGCTTATTAATCTTTCATTGATGTTGTTCACTTTTTCAACATATGGTGCAAGGTTATCTGCCACCACAAATCCTACTCCATGTCTACTGTCCTTTCCCCCATTATCCATCAATTTGTAGTTTTCATGTATAAGGGAGCAGTCATAAAGTATGGACCAGACCGGGGCGGAAGGGATTTCAATTTTCACCACAAATTTTTGTAGCCCAATGCAAAAACAAGGAAAATTTTCCCGGCCCCTCTTTAACCTAAAATAAAATTTGATAGCCCCTTCAAGTTCTCAATTAAGAAGTATAAAGAATAATAACTGGATTTATTACAAAGACAAGCTTGAGCATTAGATAATACCTCACTTTCTAAAGGACTGGAGGTGAGCCAGCTTTATTTTCAAGGAAAGATAGAAGAATTATCATTTCAGCTTATCATAAACTATTACTGCACTGTACATATAATTTTCCTGTGACAAAATCCTCATATTTTCACACATAGACCATTTCACCTTCATTTTCTGTGGATTCAATGTAATATGCCATAGCATCATGCAGTGTTATATAAATAACCTTAAAGGATATTGACTGTTCTAAGGGGCTTTTGTCCTGTGCAACAACTTCAAATTTGTGTGGAGCTTCTGGCTTAAATTGCATCATTTCACTAGCCCAAAAAGTGCCAGAGCTTCCAAGAAAGTACTTGGGTGTAACAAATACATAACATGAATCAGCTATGATCTCTGCTTTACATTTGTCATTAATTTTTGTAACTCTTTTCCATGATTCTATAACCACTAGGAGTAAAATTCACCATAGAAACTGGAAAATCATACTTAGGAAATTATCTTCTGTTTTCGTTATTGCTGGGTTGGTAAACCTCTTGGTTCCTGGCACCAGACATGCCTGTACTGCACCTTGACACATGTATGCTTTATCATCCATTGAAATCTCAACAACATGCCTTGCCTCATCTTCTCTCTCAGCATCACAGAAGAGATGAATAATGTTCTTCTTGTGTGCTTGCTGGTGGTGAGTTAGCTCATTCTCATCATTTTCAGTTTTAGGGGGCTTCTTCACACAAAATAGACCAAGTCCAACATGAAGCTTTGCTGGTTTTGATCTTTTATTGCATGGTCTTGAGTGGTTGTGAACATTTGTTGAAGATTTAATTGGGTATAGATTCCTTTTATGCCTGTGATAATTGACTAACTTTACAAAGTCTTTCTTCTTAACTCTGTGGTTTGTATACATAACTTTCTACTCAATCCAAGTCTTTTTCCCTAATCAATTTGGTACTAGCTCCATTTAACATTGCATTAAATCTCTTTATGTCATATTCAGTACTATTGAGGCTTTCTAGGGCATCTCTCCTTTCCCTTAAAGAATCTATTTCTTCTGACAATTCCTCTTGCTGCACATCACTGAAATCTAATTTTTCCTTCTGATGAGAGCAGTTTTATACATTATTGCCTTGTCAATCATGTCCATCTTAGAATCCATATTTGTTGTAACCCCATTTGTAGCCAAAATCTGCAAACCACAATCATAATATAAATAAATATATCATCATACATAATTTTCAAAACTTTTGGGAGAAAACACAAAATTTCTGGTCTAAAAATTGCAGACTTGGGAGAAACTAATGTTAACAGGGGACTCTTAATACCACCTCTGTAAATCAATAATACAATATCTCAATAAATATACAAATGAATAAATGTACATAAAAAGCAATACCCTTGTATCATCTCTAGCTTGGATTACATCCAAAGCATGATTTGTTAGCTTCTTGATGTCATGACTACTGATGCCAAGTCAGTTAATTTCAGACCTTGAACGGCATGCCCCAAATGCAACTTGAGCTATCTTTTTATCCCATTCTGTGTCCATAGAATTGATAAGTTTCTGCACAATTGATATGTCAAGAATTAGTCTATGGTTCTTACTTGCCTCGCGAGTTGACTCCATTTTTGAGACCATGGCATAGGCAAAGTAATAAAGATCAAAATCATTTGGCTGAATAACAATAAATCCATTAATTAAATATATGCATAGACCATATTTCTCACGACACAGTAACTCCTTAAAACGTTTCTTCTTTCTCTGTCCATTAGATCAGTTCTAACAGATTTTTGTATATACCCAAGAAATAATGCAAAGCTTTAATCGCAACTCATGAAGCCTTTTCGGATTAAGTGCCCATCATCAGATATGGTACAAGTCACGAGCTCTTGCCGCACTGCTTTTAAGCCTTTTAAATGGCTACAAAGCTCAATATTTCCTTGAGTACTAGCAATATGTTCTTCTAACACCTTCTCATTGTCATCCAAGTGGCACGTCTGAAGAGATTTCAACATTTCAAATCGGCTCTCTGTTTTCTCCAAAAGAATCTGGCTTACTATTGGTGTTTGACATCATTGTACCAAAAATTCAAAATCGGTGGAAACAATCCTACTCTAACTGGAAACGCGACTGAAAAAAAACTGCTATTCAATATAATAGGATATATACGACAACGAGGCTTTTTATAGATTGCAGCATATTTTGGCGCGAAAATGATAGCTGGTGCTTACACAACAATCTACGCTCGCTTTTACGAAAAGTATGACTACTGTCATGGATTTTCTGGAGGGTATCAAGCTTGGTCATTACTGGCACATGTTTGAAGAGGAAGGCTATGATGGTCTGGATTTCATCTTAGCATTGGGTAGTAAAGCTGTTGCAGAAATGCTCGATACGGTTGGTATTCACAAGCAAGGACATAGAAAGAAGCTTGAGAGTAGTTTGAAGATAAGCAAAAGTGTGTTGTCAACAAGCAAAGAAGCTGAAAAGGTGCATCAAGAAAAATAATCAATTAGGAACGAAAGTGAGTTGCGTTTTGCTGCAACGCTTGAATATGAATTATTATTAGTTACATTATGAAGGCTTTTTGCCTATAGTTGTAAGTTACAATCACATGTAGAAAGTCTCCAACTAATCGAGTAGACACTTAGCATAGGTAACAGATTAATTACTAAATTTTGTTTGTGTTTGGGTTCATTGTTGGATTCGTATCATTTGCAATCAATGTTTTAGTCAAATAATGGCAACCTGTACTACGAGACGAAATGTACTTTACTTTTATTACTAAGAAGACACCCATTTGTTCCTTTTCAGAGCCAGAGCCAGTCAAAGAACTATTTGTACCCGCCCCAATCATTGATAAACATGTGTTTTATAATGAAACTGTTGAAGAGCTGTTCAATTCTTCATTTTCTTTAATGGATATCATAGTTTCAAGAGTTATGCTTTAAGCCAAAGACAGCTGTGGTGGGAGATTAAATGTACAGTTCAAAACATTGAGAATCTCTTAGTAAAATACAGAGAGAGTAAAAATGGCATATAGATTAATTGCCGTCACTTTGCAAGTGCTGAAGAGGTCAAGTGCCACAATGCAAAAGACATAGTCATGGCAGTAGGTACTAAAAATGCCATTTCAAGTGAAATTCATAAGATTGAAATAGAAGAGGAAAAGTTAACTAAAAGAAGATGCCAATTATTCATCAGCACAACCACAATACCATACTGGAAATCAAATGAATTGGAATACTGTGACAATTCACTAAAGAAAATGAGTGACATCAAACCATTTTTAATCAAACTTGAGAGCCAAGTTCAGTCAGTCATTAGAAAAACTGAGCACAGTTTTCCAGAAGGCACTTTAAATAAGCAGAGGGGTAAGATGCAGAGAACAAGAAGAATAGAAAATGACAAGAAAAGTTAAAAGAGGAAGGAAATGAGGCTATACCAAAGTTGTGCATCAGTTTTGAATAGTATGACACTACATGGCTTATTCTCTGACGCTGCTGCTAAAGGGAATTTTGGGTTTAAGATTGATCATACTTCAATAAACCCACTTGCCTTAGATGCTCTCAAACCAAAAATGCACTTGCGTGGCTTGAAACATCTTATTGAAAAAGGAGTATTTGTTGATGATGGGAGCAAAATTGTAGCAGAACTTTGTAAGCACCTTAAGGAACAGCTTGCATCAACAATAGAAGCCAATAAATTAAAGAAGGCAAGAAAAATGAAGAATAACACAGATATGGAACCATAAGACAGTGTTTTCAGAAGGCCAAGGTGACAATAACTGAAGATAGCACCATCACAGACAATGACAAAAGCAGTGAAAATAGCTCAGAAAATAGTGATTGACATTTCCCTAACTAGTGTTTTATACATTTTAAGTGAAACGTTTCGTGGCCCATCTCTGCAATTAAGAATGATTTGCTAGCCCATCATTTACTCCTTAAAAGTTTTGGTGGCCCTGCTGAATCCCTTCCGCCCCGGTCTGCTCCATACTTTATGACTGCTCCCTAATACGATCACCCTTACCCTTCAACTGAGTTTTTTGCTAAAGCCAATATTGATAAGTCCCACATCTTCATCACCTCTACCAGTTCTTCTTCCTTTCCTTTCAATATAGCCACATTGAAAGCACCTATCATTTTAAAGTCCGCTTTTCATAGTCCATGTGCATTTTTAGTCGTCATCAATGTAGCCTGTCCATGTCCAGAGATTCTTAGCATCCCCTGCCTACTTAAAGGCTGCTGGGGACTGGGGGCCATCTCTTCTCGAGTCACCGTGCATTTCTTCATCAGGAACTTCTTTATGCCATTGGGTTGCTAGCCCTATCCTGGCGACCCTTTTCATTTATCCAGGCTTGGAACTGGCATAGGAAGGAGATGGTTTGCTCCCCCCATGGCTGAGTTTTTTTTAATCATCTGAGATCTAAATATACTGTTCTAGATGGATTTTCGCACTGATTTCAGATATTTAGTTCGTTTTTCTCTCGCACGCCACATTTTTCGGGTATTTATGGTCTCTTATTTCACCGAAAGCATATAACTGAAAGGCATCAAGTCGAAATTAGCAGAACAGGCAACTTAGTTATTTGATCTAAATATCATTCTGGTGAATAAAATATAACTTATAGAAGATTTTTTTCGTATGCTACTTTGCTTCCAGGGCTATGTTTGAACCATTTCCAACCATTTTTTTCATAAGGAATATCATATTGATATTTGCATACCTTATGCTATAGTAGAATGTTGTTTCTTTGGTGATTTTGGTTTGAACTTCATCTATTTTCTTTTCAAGAAATTTGCAAATGCAACGGCGGTCTATACTGCAAAAAGAATTCCAGAAGACTTATTTTCGTAACTAAAATCTAGCAAAATTCATTCAAACCCTTAGAACTGTATCAAACACTACAATTTGATATTTTTGTGATTTAGATTATTCATTCATGTGATTTTGATCAGAGAGCCATAAAGAAATTATCACGATACAGCATCCATACCTGAACTACAATCTGTATGTTCAGGTATGGATTCAATTTTTCTTGGAAATGGTCACAATTTCCAAGAAAAATTGAACTTACTACACCCAGCTCTAAAATTCACAATAGAGAAGGAGCAAAACAACTCCTTACATTTTCTAGATGTTTTGGTAGAGAAAGAGGGCACTGGATTTCTTACCAGCATTTACAGGAAACCAACGTTTACTGGGCAATACATCCGTTGGAATTCCTTCAGCCCAAAGACAAGAAAGATTAGCCTTAT
>WIPJ01025190.1:70444-84068 GCA_018155075.1 Cassiopea andromeda | reverse complement strand
TGTATATGTATATATATTTACATATATAAACATATATGTATATATATATATTTATATTTTTATATATACAGCAGTACGCTATTTTGCCATGAAAATTGGACTTAATTTGCACTTACAAGGAAAGGAAATGAAATTAAGGTTTTGTAAAGGAAGTCAATTTCCCAAGGATTAATAAACTAAGGTGCGGAAGGTTGAACAAAAAATCGAAAAGTTAATAAGCGGGGGGACGCTTATTTGGCACCTTAGAATATGTAATTTTTTCTACTGTACTGAGGATGGCACAATTAGAGTGCTGAAACGTTTGCCGGATATTGTCATCACATGGAATAGTTAATTTGTCATCATTTGTAATAGTGTTTGCTATACAGATTAGTCGGCAATTGAATCAATAAACATCAAACTTAACAAGGCACTCTTGTTAATTGCTGTTCTTAACTGAATGCTCATCTTGTAGCTGCATTTTCCCATTTCGAAACCTAATATAAATAAGTACAGTGAAATAGAATATAATAATTAGCTTTCCTATTTATACAGGTTAATTTTTTAGCGCGTAAGTTACTGTTATCAATGAAAGACCTGTTAGGTAAAAAATAGCTGTATTCAATTTCAATTCTATTAACAAAAATACCTAAATACATATCAATACAACTACTAACATTACCTAAATTAAAATAAATAAAAAAAAACACATGATACATGTAAACAAAATACTTCGACACACACTACCTAAATTAACAAAATAGGAGAACACTACAAAACATTATGTATTTAGATATATTTGTCTAAGGAGGAGCTCTCTATTAGATGAACTAATCGAGAGAGAGCCCCCCTTCCCCATCTAAGGCTAAGAAGAAAAACAGAATTTTTCCTTAAAAACAAAACATAAGAAAGAAAGAAAACCAGAGTATCTCCCAAAAGGAATTCGATTCAATTGAGTTAGGAATTAGAGGTCATAGCCATTAATGAGAAATTCTTTTAATTTTGACTTGACAATATTAAAAGAAGCTGACATTTTGATAAAAGTTGGAATGCTATTCCAGAGTTTAGCACTACAATATTTTATTGATCTGAGACCATATAGAAATGTGTTTCTTATGGATTGAAAAATGTTAACCCCAGCTGCCTGACGAGTTTCGTGACTGTGAACAGTATTACTGAGCTGGAGAAAGTTCAAAAAAGGAGAAGGTGAGAGTCCATTTAAAGACTTGTAAACAAACTTGAGAATTCCATGAGTAATCATATCATTTAGCTTCAGAATTTTTAGGGAATGGAAGATTGTTGTAGTGGAAGAGAAGAAAGGCTGAAAAGAGATAGACCTTAGTACTTTCTTCTGCAATAAGAAGAGAGGTGCAATGTACGTATCATACGAGAGTCCCCAAGTTGATGATCCATAACTTAGAAAAGAAGAGAATATGGAATAGTAGAGATTTTTCAGAATTTCAAGTGGGAGGTAGTGTCTAATCTTAAAAAAGAGACCCCTGTTGTTCTTGAAAGTTTCTTGGTTAGTTCAGAGATATTAAATTTCCAAGTGAGATGCTCATCCATCAGGACACCTAAGAATTTAACATATCTAGCTCTGGCCATTGGCTTTTTGCCAAATGTAATTTGGATATCATCAAGCAATTTTTTCCTAGATGAGTGGAATACAACAAAGTTTGTTTTCTGAATGGTTACAGCTAGTTTATTTATCTCCAGCCATGACTTTACTTTCACCAGCTCTTTGACTAATTTATTCCTAAGTTTTATTATACACGTTTTTTTTTTATAAGAAAAAAGTTTATAAGAAAATGAGGCTCAAATCGTCAAAATCTTAAGAAAATCGTAAGAAAATCACGAGGCTCAAATTCCAAAATTTAGTGTTTTTATAGGCCAAAAATCGGAAATTTCGTCGTTATTGCATTCAAAATGTTAAAGATGAAATTCAAATTCAAGTATAAAATAGTATTGACGAAAGTGTAAACCACTCTAGCCAGTTTATGTCAGCAAAAGTTAAGAAAAACTTAAGAAAATCTGAGGCTCAATTTCGGAAAAAGTTAAGAAAATTGAGGCTCAGGCAAAATAACGATTTTCTTATAAAAAAAAAACGTGTATTTACAGATTCATAATAGATATTTGTATCATCAGCATACAGGAAAAATGAGAGAACTTTGGATACATTAGGGAGGTCATTGATGTAAATTAGAAAAAGCAAGGGGCCAAGTGCAGAACCTTGCGGGACACCACATGTAATGCCTCCAAGCTGAGAAGAAAGATTATTGATTGAAACATACTGTTGTCTATCTGTCAAGTAGGATTGAAACCAAAGGAGTGAGGTGCCTCTGATCCCATAGTGACTCAGTTTTTGTAGTAATATAGTATGGTTAACAGTATCAAAGGCTTTTTGCAGGTCAATGAAGATTCCACAGCACACTCTGTTTGAGTCAAGTGTACATTTTATTCTTTCACTTAAACCAATCAGTGCATGATCAGTAGAGTGTCCATTACGAATTCCAAATTGCATGTGGAACAGAATTTCATGAAGTTCCAAGAAGTTGTACAGGTGTTGGTGCATAAGCTTTTCAAAGATCTTACTGAAAGTTGATAGTAATGATATTGGTCTATGATTTGAGTTCTCTGAGGTATCACCTTTTTTAATAATAGGAGTAACCTTAGCAATCTTTAATTTTTCAGAAAAAACACCCTTTTGAAATGAGTCATTGATGATCAGGGAGAGTTGTACAGAAATCAGAGGGTCAAGAATTTTCAATAATTTAACTGGAATGCCTTTTGGCCCACTAGATTTGCTTTTTTTAAGTGATTGGATTATTGAAGACACCTCATTGGGGACAGTGGGGGATTTGAAGAAGTTATTGTTATTGGGAGCATTTAGGTGCCTAAGAGCACAATTTGGATTTCTAGGAATATTACTTGTGATTTTATTGGCAACATTGAGAAAATAGTTATTGAAGTTATTAGCTATCTTATCAGGATCAGTTATTTTACAGCCATTCTTATCAATTATTTTACAGATTGAATGTTCATTGCCATTCACTTTCATTTTTATAAAATTTTTAATTCCTTGCCATAGCAATTTCATATTTGATTTATTTTCTGTAAAATAATTTTGAAAGTACTTTATTTTGCTATTCTTTAATTCATTAACAACACGATTTCTAAATTTCGTATAAAAGGAGTGAATTTCAGGAGAATCAGTTTTTTTGAATTGTTGAAATAGATTGTCCCTGATCCTCATCATCTGCAATACTTGACTGTTGATCCAAGGCTTACTTCTGAGTTTCAGAGCTTTTTTGTTCAATTTTTTTTAGGACAGTGCTTACTAACTAGATCATTGAGATTACCTAAAAATTCATCAAATTTGTTATCTACACTATTCTCTTCAGAATCTAAAACACCAAAATCCATATTCTGATACTCATAAAGAAACTGGGATTTATCGAAGTTTTTATAATCATGAACAATATGATAATAATTGGTGTAGTCAGGAGCCGAGTTTTTGAGAATAAAAAACTGAGGGAAATGATCTGAGATATGGATCAGAATATTTCCACTTATGACTTTACTTGTTATATCATTTGAGAAGATATTGTCAATTAGTGTTGATATTGAGTCAGTAACTCGTGTTGGTTGCAGTATTAGAGGTTGTAGGTGGTTGGTAAAGAAGGTATTTAGAAAATTACTTGTAGGTGTGTGATTTTCATAATTAAGGAGATTAAAATCACCCATGATGAATACAAGTTTATTTTCATTTTCAGTTCTAGTCATAATTTCTTGCATGTGGTCGTTGGATGTATTAATTTCAGAGCTTGGGTGTCTATAGGCACAACAACATAGAACATTTTTAGATTTTGTATTCTGAATTTCAATCCATACAGTCTCAAAATTTAATGTAGAGATGCTCAGATCTATTCTTTTAGCAACTTTTAAGTTAGATTTCACATATATACCGACCCCACCAGCAGCACTTTGTGAAGGTGTATTGTAAAATTTATATCCAGGAATATCAGTGTTTTTAGCTAAAGAAGATTCAACTGTTTCTTTGGTTTCAGAAAGACCTATGATTTCAAAGTCAGCACCTGTGGTAGTTAAAAGAGTAAAAAGTTCATCAAAATGAAGGTGGAGACTCCTTATGTTCATGTGAAAGAGTGAAATATCCTTCGCAGAAGTTTCAATAGACTGAAACTCTTGAACATTGTAGTAGTTACAATTAATGTCAGGCTCAATAATTTCATCTATATCATAGTCAGAAAGGTTTGGAAGATTTTGCAGTTTAGAAAGAATTTGTAAAGATGGACGTAAATCAACTTTTGAAGGTAGATCAGTAACATTAGTTCCTAGCAGAACATCATCAGTTTCTAGGGTGAAAGGAAAAATCTGGGAATGTTTCTGTATTGTACAAAAGATACAAGTCCAATTAGTAGTTACCCTTAAGAATTCATATGCAGTAGGTGAAATATCATTGCATTTGATGTGAATATGATTTCTACATTGACAACAAAGAATAGCTTTTTGGTTCTTATGAACACTTTTCATAAAAATACTAGAATGATTATTACCAGAGCCTTTAGGAAGCAATGGACCTGTGCTTCCATCTTTGAGTCTTTCAATGATTAGCTCGGTTAGTTCAGTTAAATTCTCATTAGAGGCCATCTGGTTAAAAATAGAAGAATACGTTAAGGAAAAAAAATTGCACTTCAACAGCAAAAGTGTTGCTGGCTAACACAACAATGCTGAGGAAAATCTAACCTTTGAAAGCGCCTGAATGTAGCTTAAACAATAATTAACTAAGACCATTAATGAAATTCTCTGTCTCTGAAACAATAGAATCTGTGATATGAAGCTTCCTATAGTTCTTCATCGTACTTGACTTGTACATGACGTCAGCTGGGTATCTCACATATATTTTCCAGTCATGGTGAACTGAGCGAAGATATTTTCTGATCTTCAAGGAGTTGTTCTGCATTACTCTTATCCTCGGTGTCACCATTTGGTCAATGAATATTGGAACCTTATTGCCCCCAGGGTGTATGTTGATTTCATTAAAGCCAAAGTGCCTGCTTGCCTAACTTCATT
This sequence comes from Cassiopea andromeda, assembly GCA_018155075.1. Classification (NCBI taxonomy): domain Eukaryota; kingdom Metazoa; phylum Cnidaria; class Scyphozoa; order Rhizostomeae; family Cassiopeidae; genus Cassiopea; species Cassiopea andromeda. Next base: position 78,998 of record WIPJ01025190.1, on the reverse strand, counting down.
TGCGTCGGGCCATCGAAGAAATTGTGCATAGATAGGTCTCGGTTTAGATGAGCCATTAATTTCACAGTTCTTTGGTCCACGATGGGCTCTTTCAATTTCAACTCCTGCTGGGAAATCAAGTGTTAGGCCAGTAATAAATGTTGTCAAGAAAGACTTACAGTTATCCCAAGTGTCCTGTCCCTCACATCCTTCAGGAAATCCTTTAAAAACCAGTGATTTTCGCATTTGTCTGTTCTTAAGATCATCAAGACTGTTCTCTAAGCTTTTCACTTTATTCCCTTGCTCAAGCAGTTGTTTTGCAAGATCATCAACACGTGCAACGAGTCCTTCCGTGGGGTTCGATGATTCAATTTGCCTTTCTCATAAATCTACTATTTCACTTTTAAGCACTGCGACATTAGTTTCAATTGATGAGAGATGTTTCATCATCTTCACATCGAAATTGGATAGTTTTGAATCCATTAGAAGGCTGAATTTATTTGTTAAGTCATCCAATATGGTCTCTAGCCACTGTGTTTTACATGCAGGTAGGCCTAGGCCCACGCCAGGCCCACCACCACTAGTTAGGATTTCCTCTTCATCTTGTACAGCTGCTTGTAGCTTCTTTTCTGTGTTATTCCTCTTAGGAGGCATTGGAAGTAGTGGTTTAGTAATAGATTTTGCAACTTATTACGGTCTTTAGCTTACCAATATAGGCACAAGGTCAGAGCCTCACATTATACGTCCATCCATCCACATTACAATAGTCATATGTAATAGCTGTAGAGTTAAAGCCAAAATTATAAAACAAAATCCATAGGGTGTCTAACAATCTAAGTTTGTGTCCTTACTGGATTTTTTGTATTTTCACGTGAGACGTTTTCGTTTGCATGTTATTGGGTCCGTTAGAATAATTACACTTCTTTTTGTTTTTGCGAAAATTTATGTTGTGATTGTTCATTATGAAATAATTTTCAAATGCGTTTGGTGCTATGTCTTTCAAACATTAAAAATCTTTTATAGCATATATTCTGTTCTCAAAGTGGTTTATTTGAGGGAGCTTTACCCCATCCTTCTTGGTTAATGTCAGTATTTAATCTACAATCTCTGCCAAAAGTACTTGGAACACCAATTAATTAATGCATAATTTCTGATAAAAATGATTTTCTTATCCATGTCGAGCGATGGAAATCCCCTTCCCCCCAAAAGCAATGTTGGATTAAGTGTTTATTTGTCAGAGAAGAGACTGCAAGCATAGCGGCTTTTTCTGTACCTTTCAGCACTGTATTTAACAACATTGTTTTGAGGGGGAGAGGGGGAGACTACTAAATGAGCAGCAGAAATAACGCAAGTGTTCCAAGACTTTTGGCAGAGATTGTAGTTTCAATGTTGTCATAGTTGTTGTACGCACAGTAAATCACTGTATCGTCAGCATACAGAATAAATTCACAATGGCTTAGTTGAAAACCAATCTTGTTTATTAGCAAGGTGAACAAGGGCCCTAAAATGTACCCTTGGGGAAATCCACAGGACAATGTTTGAGTTGCAGATTTGACTTCATCAAACTGAACAAATTTTTTTTTGGTAAAGCAAGTAGTTCTCAAACCATTTCAGTTCTTCTCCATTGTAAAGGTAGCTTTGATAATACCATTGAATGATCAACTTTATCATATGCTTTCCTACAGCCTACGAAAACTGCGCCAGTTAATAGTCCTTTACCCATTCTTTGTCTTATAAAATCTAAAAGAGTGTCATTGCATGTTGTGTTGATTATTTCTTTCTAAAGTCAAACTATTTTTATGAAATAGGCTTATTTTCTTTTAAATAGCTGTACAGTGCTGTATTCTTCTGATAATCAGTACCAGCTATTTAATTTAGATCATTTTAAAGTGGAAAGAAGTTGCTGACTCTCAGGCAAAATTGAAGCTTCTCATGTGACCACTTGTAGAAATTAGTTGCCCAACTCGACAATAAGCTTTCTCAGTGTAGGATTCACACGTAAATTGTTAAGTATTTTATAACAACGGGTGTCGCATGTCACAGGTGTGGTATCACATAACAGCATAAATAGGAAAGGAGATCATCGAAAAGGCAGCTGAGCAGGACATTTTGATAGAAGCAGCTGATAATTAATAATAATTAGTCACTTTTATTCTTATTTCGCGAAATTCTTTTATTTTCCTTTTTTTCTCAAATTTTCTTGTTTACCCTTCCAATTTTCATTTCTTTCCACAAACTGAAACTTCCCGAAAACAGGGAATTCCCTTCCAAGTGGGAGATCTGATATCATCTTCTCCTATAACAGGCTCCATATTTTATGCACTTGTTTCCAAAACTGATTTGTAAAATTGAAGCTAAAGATACTTTGATTTTACGATTGTCATCTTTTGTAATGAAGAAAACATAAATCTTCTGTCGCATTTTGAAGTGAATTTCATAAGCATTCTTGACTTTTTACTTCAAATCCTAGGATAGAATTTCTTGGTTCTAGTCATACACTTGGCATTTGTATCAGCGAAAACAGTAGCAAATGGGACACATTTTTTATTTGTTCATGTTATTTATGTTGAAATCTGGTTTTGTGCATATGAGTCTTAGGCTACAGTTCCCTCAAGCTTCAAGTTCTTCTGTCGTATCGTGCAATCCTCAGTATTACCTATTCATACATTGACACTCTATTTCTTGTCTTAGACATAATGGCTCAGGCTTCCAATTTGAAAAGTTGTGATTCAATTTGCAGTTTTTGTTCTCGCATGAAGCGAGGCAGAATTTATGCATGTGCAAGACGAGAAGGATATAATGTTATTGCGATGGGTCATCATCTCGATGATATTGCAGAGAGGTAGGCAATTATTTTTACTTTTTTGGTTCAATGGAAGAATGATGTGGATTCGCAAGTCTTCTTTTTCTTTCTCAGGAGATATTTTTTGTCGGATTTACAGTTTATTTCGAAGTTCAGAAAGAATTGACTCTCAGTGAAAATGTAGAAGTGCCCTCAGGAGTGAGCGATTTTAGCAATGAAAATGATATTGAAAAGATGCAATGCATGCTGATGTAAGAAGAATCGATCAAATCCGAAAATTATCGTTAGAAAAGGAGCTGCTGCTCTGTGATCTTATGCATATGAGATTTGACCGTTAAAGCTTCAGGGCATCTTAGTAGCTGGAAACGCTTACCTTACTTCAAATACGGAAATTCGTGCAATGCATAGCTTACCTTACCTCAAATATGGTCATTCTTGCAATGAATTTATTTGCGCAACACGTATGTAAAAGTGCTAGAAGCACTTAATCTTGACGTAAAGTGTATTCTTAGAAAATTGTCAAAGTTTCCTATTATAGACAGCTCTTGCATGCTTTTTAATTTTGTTTCCTTAGTTTTATGATGTCTGTGTTTCACAATGGTCTGCTTAGGACAATGAAAGCTTCCTATACTATCAGGTCAGTCTGACTTATTTGCAATTTACAGTTGAAGAAGGTGTCAGGAAACAGTATCACCGTTATTTTCCAGTTTTTTAAAAACAAGCTACTCTTACGAGCATGGATTATTTATTTTTGACAGAAATTTGTATGCTGTAGATATATTTGACAACCAGATTTCCCAGTTAGCAGTGTAGCACTTGGATTACACTATTTTGCACCACACGTTTTTATCCCTGAAGCAAGCATTCTCCTTTTACATTTGACATTTCTTGACACTTTGTTGATTCCAGCCTAAACTTAGGGGGAGATTTTAGAACCAACCTGTGCCACCGATTTTTCATTCCAAACTATCCAGAAAGAAGAAAAATGTCAACTATAAGGGATAGAAATTATTTTTGTGGTCCTTTCTTTTCGCTTAACATGACTTACTATGTTATCCAGATCGCAAATATCGGAAATTTTGAACATATCAAGCATAGGCACAGTCAGTGACATTTAAAATTAAGTATAAAGAAATATTTCATGAAATGCTATCCCAAATTTTATGACTGAGCTGGAATGGTCTACCTGGATTGAGCTGGAATGGTCTACCTGGATTGAGCTGGAGTGGTCTGGAATATGTTTTTGCATTGCATTTCTATCACTTCGTATTCTGAAAGGGTGTTTTTTGTAACATGTTGACTGTTGATTTATTTGGACTACTGACCTGCAAGTGAACTTGCCAACAGAGAATGTGGAGGTTGTGATATCTCAAATTATCAAGGGGTAAGTTTAAAAAATTGATTGGTCTTCACATTGATTGGAAATTCAGTTTTGCACTAAGTCTAAAGCTCCAAGAAAGATCATTTACCACAAAATTTGTATGTTATACTTTGGTGTGAGCTCATTAAGTGAACAAAAACTGAAGAACTTCAATCATATGAGCTCCTTTTGATGTTCAAATCTTGCAGCAAGCAACTTCAAAGCAAAATGATGTTGAACTGTTAAGAAAATGTTGACCGGGAGATTTCGTTCTAGTTCATTGATATAGTTCATAAATGACTTACCTTATAAGTGCCATATGTTTCCTCTGGTTGAGCTAGAGCTTGACTTGTATGGGATATGACTATGGAGTCCAGTATTACAAAGAGATCATCTAACGTGAGAACGTTCTTGTTGCTGGCATCACCTACGGCGCTGCTCAATAGTTGCGCCATGCTAAAATTGCCAGTTGTGAACCACGCATCCCCCCATCATCATGTTTTTTCACTTTTGTTTACAACTTTCCCTTGTGTTGCTTGACGGTTGGAGCAAATACCCCCCACGATGTACAACAGCCCTATGCAAAACGACATGTTTAATGCAGTACAGAGATAAGGGAAGAAGTAAAGAGATCCCATTCCTCTTCAATGCTTTTTTCAACTACAGCAACAGCAGTAAGTGTCAATACAGAATTTTTAAAGCAACAGTCAAGAGTGAATAGCGAATACGGAATAGTCAGTCACTTGTCCAAACTGGTCCCATGTCAACATCATTTTATACAAGGTGTCCTCTTCTACAATCGACTTAGAAACGTAAAAGTCTCCATCTACACATGAAATTGTGATAAATCGCAATAAATAGTAGAAGTTAAACTACTATTAGACAGTCAACATAGTGTATATGACATTTTTCACACAATTCGAATTTTAAATGCATGTATGCACTAATAAACTTTCTTAGCTCTCAACCATCCATTGCTGAACTTATTGAGCAGTCGAGTACTAATTCCTTTTATGCCACTTCCTATAAATAACACAATGTGTATATCACTTTCCTAAACGTCAAAGACCAAGCGAAAACATATTTCTCGACATTGAGCTCAAACTTGGTTTGGTCGAATGAAATTACGCTAAATATAGACATTTGAATTTGGGACTAAATCACTAAATTGTCCTGAACATTGCATGTCCCATCCAAAATCTCCCAAGTTTTAAGATGAGATAAGGGTCGGTAAAGCTAAACATCATGATTTCATTCAAAAACCTCACAAATTTTAGCTGTTTGCTGAGTGTTAGAGTTCCTTCACTATGCAAAACTTCTCAATAGGAAGAATTTTTACCAAGGCGCCACGGAATTGAGCAAAGTGCCACCTACACCCTACTTTACCATCACTGAGAATCACGAAAACAAGTGTAGAACTACGCACCCCAAGAAGTGACATACTTATTTAACAGTCCCTAAGTACGAGCAAAAGTTTTCAAAGTGCTCATTTTGATTGCAATTTCTTGTTAACCTTTTCAATCGAATTGCTGATGCTGTGTTTCAACGACAGGCAAGAATTTCCACGCATTGCATTTCAGTATATGATTTCATGTTTTGGCCTTGGCTCTAGTGCTGAAAGGAAACTCTTGGAATTTATCAGCAGATGTGAAAGGGCGCCTCTTTCAGGCACAGCAGACACTCGCATAAAAGAGCCTGCTTTTGTACGAAACTTGAGGCTGAAACTTCAACTTTTCAATCCTTTAAGAGAGATTGAAGCTGTGAATGGTTTTATATAAAATGTTTCATTCTATTTGATTTGGAAATTAAAGGGTGGTTACTTTCATAGAATGTGTTTGTACTTACTATTTTTTACAAACCAACTGTAGCCATTCATGTATTACGTACGCACGGAGAGGGGAGGGAGGTCGTGCAAAAGCGTACGCCATACGTATAATGGGAAGGGGGCTCTACACATCTAAGTACCTACGCAAAAAGGTCTCTTTTATCATATTTCGCTGTCTTAGGCAATGACTTTCATTGTAGCATTCCTTTCCAGAATGTCCTTTGTAATGGATTTGCAGCGTTTGAAGAGAGTGTATTGACAAGAAGTGAAGCTTTGAAAACTGGGCCTACCCTAGGCAAGTCAAGTTTTTCAGCAGTGTCTTTACCAAGAATTTCACCCCCTTTTCCTCTAAGAACATGAAGCTTTGCAACAATTGTTCTATCATTTGATAAGATGTGTACTTTAAATGTGCCTAGAATCTTTAGCTGTTCTTGTGCTTGATATGGAAAATTTTTGCATTTGACATGTGGAGCACTGGGGTTGGATCTATGTGATAAACTTGTTGTTCATCCAGAATATTGAGGGTGAATCCTGAATCTATGAGCAAATTTACTTTTTGCGTGCCAATCTTGATAGGATACAGAGCTGACTTGATTTTTGACTCTATATAGAACATGTATGTATCATTTTCATCACTGGTCTCATCTTGTGTTTCACGATGATCTAAATGTGATGTCTGATGTTTGTTAGCACTTTTTCTCCTTTGTTTTTCTTCCCAGGTATGTCTGTTTTTCATTTACGTCTGTACATTTTTGTTAAATGCCCTTTCTGTTTGCATTTATCACAAATGACATATTTACTTCGAAGGCATCCATTACTGTAGTGACCCTTTGCACCACATCTCCCAAAAGTTTTGTCAAATTTTTCTTGGCCTTTCCTAAATCTGGTTGTCTGGTGTTGTGCATTTTTCCAGCGAAGACAATTAAGATCATCTTCATCGCCTTGGGCTGATGGTGTTTGCAAGAAAGGCTGCTCTTGGTTTGCTTCAATTTCTTTTACCTGATGATGTGCAGTTTCCATTTCATTTCATTTCACATTCTTAAGGAGGGTGACCCTTCAGTAGTAACTGATGTTCAAGGGGCTCCCCATGACCTGAGCTATTTCAATGACTTTAGCCAAAGTTAAATCGGTTCAGTGAGCAATTTCTTGTGGAGTCCCGGTGATGAGCAATAGACAGGGAAATTGTTGTGACAAACTAAACAAGTGCCTAATACCAAATCTGACTTCAAACTATGGTTGTATATGGGTGACTGATTGATTTTCCGAGATGGGCCCAAAACAATTATTCCAGGAAGTCACGTGATCGATGACGTCAATAATCGCTAAACATCTTTCATATAAACGGCCATAACTTTTTAAATACTCCGCTTATGACAATAAAAATAGTCAATAAATGTTCAGCATACGACGGCCTTTCATTTGATATATAAAATTCTAACTTTTGCTTATGTCATCATTTATCTGATGATGTCATCACTTTTTTAACGTTCTAATTAGTTTGATTCGCAAATCGCCTAAAGACAAAAGTCGGGGATTTTCTACATTTGAGTATACATGTTGAGCTTTTGATACGTGGCATTTGTATTTTTTCCTGATATATACTTTTTCTTCGAGTTTCTTACATCCGGTTTAGACCAGTAACGATTCCAATAGTATACTAATTAACAAAAATAATAATTGCAACATCGAGAACAAAACGAAACTTTTTAAGTTATAGCTTGTATAGAATGAAAGGATATGTATAATTGTCTTTAAGGTATCCAGTCAATGTCATCCATATCGGAATCAGTGTTGCTGCTTGAAACATCACCAAAGAATATATAATCCATCTCGCTCATGCTGATTGAGGCCTCCCCATCATTTTCAATCACCAGTTGCCATCATTTTGAATCATCTTTGTTAGCATCAGCATCAGTGCTGATCGATGGTTTTCTTCTCCGATTTTGATTATCTTTTTTTGTCAGGGAAGGCGGAAACTGGCTGCCTGAGATGAAAGATAAAAAGAGACATTCATTTACAATGTGATTTGGGACATAATGACCAGAATGATTGAAATAAAGAACATATTTGTGTATATGTACCTGTGAACCAGACCGGACTAACTCCGTTTTCATCAAGCTTCCACCCATTATCTGCAAATGGTATTGAGGGAACCATTTTGACAGCACATCTTAACCAGTAGTAAACTTGGTAGTGAATCCTTAAGATAGCCTGTCTGGCCGAACCAGGATCTGGTGGTAACGACTGAGATGACTTGGTTTTCATTGCTTGGTAAAGTTGTATTCTGGTTTGGACTAATGTCTCTTCTTCTTTTCCACTGTATAGTACTGTTTGAATAAATTTCAAAGTTTCCGCGTGAGCATTTTCCGTTAGACTTGAAGTTTTCCCGATTGAGTCAAGCAATGCATATTTTGAGCTGTCTTTGATCAATTTCGTAAAGCTCTCACTTTGCCGACTCCGAAGAAAAATGATGTGGTATCACATCCTGTTATAGCATGGAATTGTGGAAGCCTAAGAGACACTTCCTCGCCCAGATAACTGCAAGCTTTCCCAATGTCGACATATTTTTGATGATCTATCTTCATAA
>WIPJ01025190.1:56081-67158 GCA_018155075.1 Cassiopea andromeda | reverse complement strand
TAAGGTCGACAGTGTCAAGAGTGGGACAAGGTACAAAAGAGGAGAACCTACTAAGAGGATTCACATCAGAAGTTGGGATCAAAAAATGGTAAAAGGAAAAGATTGGCAATCGTTCTTCAACAGCATTGAAAACAAAAATGATCTCATTGATATCACAGGGTCATGTCTCCGCCATGAAACTGGAAGACAAAAGGTGACAGGTAACATGGTTTTCACTCAAAACGAAAAAACATGGAAAATCTCTAAAAATCAATCAGTCACCCATACACAACCATATCTTCAAGTCAGATTTGGTATTAGGCACTTGCTTAGTTTGTCACAACAATTTCCCTGTCTACAAGTTACAGTGACCTGTTCACGAATTTGATCTTCAGTCTGTTCTCCGTATTCACATGATGCTGTGATTTTCCTCAATCGAGTGACAAATTGTTCAACTGACTCACCTTCTTTTTGTATCGTTTGATGAACTACATTTCTCTCGAGCCGAACGTTTTTCTTGACCGAGAGGTGTGATGTTACAGCGTCTAGGGCCTTATCGTAAGTGTTATTTTCAGGAATTAAAGTACCAAACACTTCTCGAGTTTCAGGGCCTGTCATATGTAAAAGCATAGCTTTCTTGCGTTTATCAGTAGTTATGCCGGAAGCATCTAGAAAGTATTGACAAGATTTCTGTCATTTATCCCAGGTTTGCACATTTGTTTGGATCGCCGTGTGGATGAAATGGGTGAACTTCTGGCACTGTAATTTGAGTAGCCAATCAATCAATCACTCAATCAATCAATATATTTAAAGTTGGTACATAGGTACATAGTATATATAAATACTAATTAAAACCAACTATTTAACATATAACTATTTAACAAATGAGTAAAATATAACTACTGCATGCGTAAAAATAAGGTATGCATAGATATGTAGGTACGGTGGCTTATTGGCATATTTTACAAGCGCATCTAGCTCCAGACCATCTGCCTATCCTATTCTGGAATCATGCTAAGGATTTTTCACGCTTTATGCTGTCATCAAGGGTGTTCTACAAAAGACTACCCCTAAAAGATATTGAATCAAGACCAAAGTTCATTGTCTTGCCTGATGGAAGTTTGCATAAATTTTGTATTCTTAGATTATAAGTAACATATTTTCTTTCATGAAACTCCCATATTAGTGGGGGTTCAATCCTTTCATGGATTGGAAGATTTCTATAATGAGTTTCTTCAAGTTGTTAAAATGTATGCTATTTTTTCCATTTCGGGTAAGCAATGCTTCATAGTCTTTATATAAGATCTGGAGAGCACATTTATGAGTTCAGTCAATTTTTTTGTTTGCGCCTTTATTACAGAACATCCATATCAAGGGCAATAATTAAAGTTCGATGTAATTACCGCGTTATAAAGAGCTTGTGACTGTTTCGTAGAAATAAAATTGTTTAGTCTAGAGAAAACAGTGATCTTTTTATTTACTTTACAGCATAGCATTCCAACATGCTTACTGAACATTAATTTGCTGTCTATTTCTATTCCTAGTAATTTGACATAATCTGTTGCATTAATTTTCTTTCCCGCAATGTTAATACGTAGTCATCTATTTGTTGTCATACCGAGGAAGATTAGCTGAAATTTTCTAGGATTGACTACCATACCATTGTTCCTAAACCATTCTAGTAACTTACAAAGGTCATTCTCCACGTTAGTCATTATTTCTTGCAGATGATGTCCATAAGAGTATAAGGTGCTATCGTCTGCAAAATTGCATATCTCTGAATCTTAATTGATTAGGCAGACATCATTAATGAAGATGCTAAAAGCAGGGAGCCTAGTACCGATCCTTGTGGGACCCCAATTTTGCTTTTCTTTGCGGTACTTCTATGAGAGCTAGTCTTTACCCTTTGATAACGGTTATTTAGATGACTATACAATAAAACTAGACTATTCATGTCTAATCCAAAGGCTTCTAGTTTTGCTATAAGGAGGTCATCAGGCAAACATTTGTACACTTTTGATAGATCCATTAGACTTGTCCCTACCAGACCGAAGCTACTCAGACCTTTTTCCCAGCAATCTTATCAAAGCATGTTGTGTACTATATCCAGCTCTAAAGCCACATAAGATACTCAAGAGTATCTCATGGAAACATGGGCTAGTTTGATCTTTTAGGACTCTTTCGTAAACTTTAGACACTGCAGGTAAAACACTTATAGGTCTATAGTTTTCCTTTACATTTGAGTCATCATTCTTGTAAACAGGGATAAGCTCAGCTACCTTCATTTCATCAGGAAACTTGCAATCGCAGATTGTAGAATTAATGCAGTCAGTTAGATAGGGGCAAATTAATTCTTTTGTTCCTTTTAGAATGTCAGTTGGAATATTTCCACCACTAGATTTCTTACTGTCAAGTAGATCTATGTGCTTCATGACCTCAGTTGGGTTTACATGAGAGAATTTAAAGGTGTTACCATCTACACGTTGCTTGATCACCTTTATTGATGGATGATCCTTGTATTTTTCTATAGCTCTCACGACCATTTCCTCTATTATCAGTTGATCAGGGACTTCCTTAAAATACGGGTCGATATCAAGATTATCCGTGATGTTCGTGTAATAGTTGCTAAAACATTCTGGAATTTCCTCATCTGTTGAAAGGATCTTTTCATTTTCAACCAAAGTGATCTTTTCACTCATTGGATTTCTATTTGAGAAAAGAGGTTTCACAGTTGTCCAAAATTTTCTGTCATTGTCTACTGTTTTTGCCTATGTTGACATAAAATGCTGTTTTTCAGCTTGCAAATTTAATTTGACAACAAAATTCCTTGGATCTTTATATTTTCTAATATCCTCCTCTCGGTTACTCCTATTGGCAATATTTTTCAGCCTCGATCTTCGGGAAATAGCTCTCCTCAATTCCTTAGTAACATACGGCTTATTATTAGCCGTAAGAATCCTAGTTTTGGTGGAGTTCATTTTCAGCGATTGATTCAAGGTTTCTCTACCCAGATGGATGGCTTAAGGTAAGCTTGCGCCTTATTCTCATCCTCAAATTGCAACTGAGACCAGTTTTTGCAGTTTCGATAAATAACTTTCTTTGGAGGGAGCTTAATATACGTTGTTTTCAGAATGGTATAGATCATTTGATGATGGTCACTAACTCCAGTCTCAAATGACTTGGAATGCATAAAGAGTGCTGTCGATTTGTGAATATCAAGTCTATACAACGGCTCTTGGAAGACTTGAAACAAGTTAGATGTTTAATCATGATCTTGAATTAAGGATGCCAAGGCTATGTCGCTTGGTTCTACATTGAAGTCTCCCAGGACCATTACATTCTCATATCTTGAATATTGATCTAATAATTTTGATATTCGGTCTAGAAAAACCTTGAGTTTTGCTTTGGTGGCTTATTGATCGCTAGCACCAACCATTTTTGTTTTCTAACATCAATTTCAAACATTACGACCTGAATATCAGGTTGAATACTGATAATATTGAGTTGTTTTGATAGGAGGTTATCCCTCACGTACACTAAAATACCTCCACGATTCCCAGAAACATCAAGTCTATATGGGCTTTTAAAGCCACCTATCAAAAACTGCTTAGTGGGGAAAGATGTATGAATTTTTGTCTCAGCAATAACTAAGATGCCACTGTATTCAGCCACCATTCACTTGAAATTATCAAATTTGTTTCTTATAGAGTTTATGTTGATGCAGCTAATTATGTTTGTTGGGTATTTCAGGCGGAAGTTCTTCAGGTCTTCAAAGCATATAGTCCCATTTTCTTTATTTGTTAAAGACTTCGAAATCCTCACAATACCTCAGTAGGGTACCCCTGCATCAGGGTTTTTCATTATAATCCATACCTACAGCATCATACATATCATTTTTCTATCGTACTTTTGTCGCATGGTGGTGCATAATTAATATCATGAGTTCGTAAATCCTTTTTAAAAAACTGAATAAAGTTATTTGCTAAAAAAGAGTTTCCTTTTTCATTTAGATGCAGCATCTTACGTCTGAGGCAGGACGCATCTAAATTAGAAGTTTCAAGCACTGGGATGCTATTTCCTTTGCAATTTCTTTGATAGCTCTGTTTAATTCTGGTATGCTCACCTTCCTATGCTTGGCTTGCTTACCCTTCCTCATCACTGCAGTTGACAGGACTATTAGTGTACCCAGGGAATCTTGTTTCACATCTTCAATCATTGTGTCAACTGGGTCTTTGCTTGCTAGATCATTAGTTCCTGCATGAATTATTATACAGTCTGGTTTTTCCGTACGACTGGTTTAAGATAATCAACGATGTCTCTTGTTGTCGCTCCAGAATGAGGATTCACTTTAACATTATGATCTTTTTGCATACCCTCTTCATAGATCCCATTTAGCATGGAGTCAGCAATGATTGTAAATCTTTTCCAAGATTTTGCTATCAGCTGTTTCGATTTGGTAGTGCTCGGCTGCTTTTGCATCTGTATTATTTGTGATCTTATTGTCTGCTTCTTTTCCATCTTTCCATCTTTGCATTCTTTTCTCTTCCTCATGGCTGCGTTTTGGCTATGCACAACAACGTTCTAATCATCAACGAATTATGACATTTACATACGATGTTTTTCCTCTGGAATTCGATCCACAGACTTGTCGCCAATTTAATGATTCTAATCTAGGTTCACAATAATTAGCACGCTTTATTTGGAAGCCATATTCTATATTTGGTATTCAATTCAATATAAATCAAATCGTAATAAAGCATTGAAAAAGAGGTTGAATAAAAATTTAGGCACAAGAATAAATCAATTATAAAAATATAATCTCAATGAGAATACTACACGTATGTTTCATTATTAGCTAATTTTATCTTGTGAATTTCACCAGTAGGTTGCATGTTCAGTCAACTCCGTTTATAGTCACACGTATCGTTTTGAGGAAATGTTTCACTGTAGGTCAGTGTGTGGCTGTATGCGGAGTTATCTAAATAGATGAGGAGATAGATGCTATTTGCTATTTAATGAAAAACTTTCCTATAACAATTTTTATACATTAACTTTCAAAGCTAAGCGTACCTTTGTTTCTTCAGTACTTCTTAATTTTTGCCTGATTTCAGACTCATGTTTTGTATGTAATTGTTTCTTTTATAAGATAGCATGCATTATATCTTATAATGACTTAAGTATTTTATTCTTCAGTGATGGTGATTTGCGGGTCATTCGCCCATTGATTTATGTACGGGAGAAAAGCTTGAGGCAGTTTTCTGAGCAGGTGACGTATTTTGGGAAGTAGCTCTTAAGTTTAAATAACTGATGCTTGCAATCTTTAGCACCGTATAGTAATGGGTATAGCAAGGAATTTGGTTGACCTTTTTGCTAACTAGGCATAAATTAGGGGTTGCTAATCATTGGGGGTCAATCTTCATTACACAGTATGAGAACCCAAGCATTTCAAAATTGTTGCAATGCATTGTTTATATTTTATGAGTATAAAGAGTGAATTTTCATAATTATATTACCATAAGCGCGTATTTGTACTTTTTACTGTCTTGTATAGTTTTTCTGCTTTCTTTATTTGGTAATGTTGATTGCGTTCACGAAGTCAATATATTTTATATTCTTATCTTTTTTGAAACGTTGAAATCTTTTGTTCACTTAGTAGGGTGTCTGCCTTGTCAGGGAAATTAGGGAAATGTCAGGGAATCCCATTCCGTTATTAAACTTTCAGGGAATTCTCAGGGATATTTGTTCCTTTAATTTAATGGAGATGTCAGGGAAGTCTGAACCTTTTCACTGACACTCAAGAATGGCGCAACATGCTTAAATTATCATTTTTCACCCTTATGTCATTATCTATTTTGTAAAATATATATGGTTGAAGAAAGGAGTACTAGATCAATGATGAATGTAACTTTTGTCCTACTTGCCAAAGGGCGTTTTCCCACTTCAGAAATTTCTCTGGGGGCAAGCTCCGAGACCCCCCAGTTTCTTTTTGCTCCTTTGGCATAGTTTTATAGCTATAGGTTTCCCCGTCTAGGGGAGGGTGGGACATGTCACAAAAAAGTTATCACAGCCGTTATCTTAAACACTGGTAGAGATAAGAAACGTCTATAGCATAATTTTGTAAGCTCAGGGTACTTTGTTAGCAAACGAAAACCATCCCACTGGCATATGTTTTTTGTAAAATTATAGTTTTAGGTAGATAGGTTCAGTTTGACAACATGCCCAATGCTCAAGTTGTCACTGAGAAATATACACCCAGGTTTAGGACTTATGTCAAATATGCGAAAGTAACTTATATTCATTAAAGCTTGACTTTCTCTGAAGTGACTTCGCTTCATGTTATCTTACAGAAATATGTCATGCTTCTGTGCGACTTATTAGGTCCTGTCTTTGCCAAACGTGTCCTGGACCTTTATTGCCATCGCTAACTTGCAATCCAATGACTTAAGGTCATCCATCACAATGCCATAAATATTGCAGCCACCTTTAGGAAATATTTAACTAACTCATTCCTAAGTCATCGTTCAATGATTGCTTTAGCTGTCTTTATTCAAAGTGAACAGTATATAAGCATTTTTTCCCTCTTTTTGCTTAATTTTTTTTCACTCGATGTTACCTACGTTTCCCCCAATTCTTTGGGGCTTGGAGGGTACCTCTGAGAGGGCTTTAGTTCTGCCACAAGCATTTAGGAACGGATGCCCTTCCTGACATCACCAATGGCCTGCAGTGGGCCTCGAACCTAGGAAAATGTTGGTCTGAGTCGAGTGCATTACCACTAGGCTACATCTGCTCTCGGTTCTTGCTTAATATAACGCCTCAGATTCTGATAGTGAACACCATTCAACTTCCCAGCTTTGCTACTGCTCATTTCAGCTTTGACAGAATGAACAGCAGCTTCGATGTTTACTTTAGAGCTTTGTGATTCTACACCATCTAGCATGGGTTGAAAATGCATTAAATGCAAGCAAAAAGGTAGATACGCCAACATGAAAATTCCTGATAGAATTACTTTGGTTCAAAAGGTAGCCAAATAAAAGGTCTCTAACATGCAGGGAAGTTTTGAAAGCTGTCTCAATTTTGAGACAACTTGCTCCACGCCCAACTCGGAAGAAAATAGCTTAATATCTCCATTACGAGTAAGGAAATTTCAAGGGAAATCAACTCCAAACAAAAATAATGGAAATAGATAATAAAAACAAATAAAATATTTTCAAATAGCATAGTATAGAAGATCTACTACCTTTATCAAAAGGACTAACTTCATGTTCTGTGTCTGTAAAAACAGTTAGGCTCAAAGTACAACAAGTTTTAAGTACATATATTATTGCATGAACCTAGCCATGCTGCACACTTTAAAGCTGGTATCCACAATGTGAACAACTGAGACTGTTCTCAGAAGTTTGGGTGTAACAACTTATCCCTGTGGCAACTTGCCCCACTCTCCGCAACTTTGTCTCCTTTGGGCATAGTGTTCATCGAGGCTATCCAGTGTAGGTTTTACATGATATGTGCCTTAGGTTTCAGGATGTTTTCTCCCCCCACCCCAAAATGGAAAAAGTCCGCCATTGATTTAGGGAGAACTAGCTTTTATCCACAGCCGGGGTACTTTCATTTTTTACTGTTTAAAGCATGCTGTTGACCACCTCTGCTAGAAATAGCCAAGCAGTCACTATTTGTACCATTCGGTAAGCTTCAAACTTTCAACTACGAACACCCCTAATAACCATATCTTAAATCCGTCCCAGGTGATGACATTGAGGCACTCAGTTCCAATAATGTTTCTTCTATTGGATGACCCTTACAATGAAATATGTCTGGGAAAAAGGATATTTGTCAGGAAATTGTCAGAGAAATACATCTTCCAGATTTAGCAGACACCCCTGTGGTTAGGATTTGAATAAAAGTGGGTTTTGGATTTTCTTCAAAATTGTGTAGTTGGAGAGGGAGTTGTAATAAATGGGAATGGATAATTGAATTTTCAAAATTTGCAATCGGGGGACCACCACTATTCGTTGCCAAAAGTAGTTTTATTCAAGTCACTTTTTAGTCCGTTGAAGTGAATGACTGCCACTTCTACACTAATCCATTGAATTACAAAAACTTTTTATAAAGTAAGATGCAACTTTCATTGATTCTTATCAGACTGCAACTTCATCCGTTGCAGTATGTTTGTTATCGCTTTCCAGTTCACATTTTTTCTTTTTGATCCATTTTATAAGGCAGGGTCGTATGCTTTGTCTATCTTTTTCATTCAGAGGCTACAAATTTGGTCATTTAAACTTAGGGTTGCCATTTTTTTCATTGCCATTCTTTTCAAAGATTAATTTCTTGCATACTTTTAACTGTAGTTCTTAGCATTGTTCTTTTCATTGATTGATGACAACCATCTTACTGTATTTTTATCACAAATGAAGATTTTAGCATGTGGTAGTTGTAGTGACAATTTACTGTTATTTCAATAGTTAAGATAGTTTTACACCAAAGATGCAATTTAGAAAGACATTGGAAAATTGCCTGAGCTTTTTCATGAAGTTTTATTTGTAGTGAGTGCATGGGACCCAGAATGAAGGTCAAACTCTGAATTGATTTCTTCTGCAAAGTAATGATGTGACTCCAAGTGTATTAATGTTGTTTTTGGTAGTTTTTTCTTTTGTCATCATTATAAAGTGTCCATTAGCAATATCCATGCTTATCTTTCCTCTCTTCTTTATTAAAAGAAAGAAAAGCTCAAGAAAACTAGATTTACCACCTGCATGTACCCAATTTTAGGTAGTTTGTAAGCGTTATGTTCCTGAGAATGGCAGTAAAATGATTCTATTTGCTTACTTTATCTTCTTCGTGTATACCTTATGATAGATAAATTGCTGTTCAGCTTCCTTCACTTAATGACACTGTTCTGCTTATAGGTATATCTCCATCAATATAAAAACGTCACTGCTTGCTTCTTGTTCAGCTTCATTTATGAAAAGCCCTACATTGATATTACCATCATAATGCTCTATTTCTTTTAGGCGAAGTTGCCAGTTATTCCGGAAAATTGTCCATCTTGTTTTGAAGCACCAAAGGTATGAGTGTTCCTTTGTATAATGTATCCTGGCACTTCCTATGTAGGCTATTCATCTGTTGTTTATATAATGAGAGTCGCTTTGTCTATTGCTAGATATTGAGTTGATTGTCTTTTTCGGACGCCTCTTAGTTAATAAGCATCGAAGTAGTTTTAGTAGTTGAAAGGATGTTATTATCATTTATAATGTAACACAGATGCATTAGATGGACGGCACAGCTTAATTTTAAATTTAAGGATGAAGGCAACGATGAGTAACTACATACCAGTTGGCTCTAGGTTGTTCACAGAAAACACGAATTACTGTGGTACCATCATCAACGGACACCTCTATACAACAGAAACACCTCCAAACAACGGACAAGTATTTGGCTCCCTAATTTCATATCAGCATTTCTTTGTAAAGCCTACTTTTCACTGAGTGAAAGCTTTCACTCGACAAAGCTTTTTGCATTCTGAGCATGCGCTGTCGCACAGAACAGTAAAAAGGTGTTCTACTTTTTGAGCGTTCGCGCGACAAAGGTCATGCAAGGAAATATCGCAGTGCACAATTTAGAGCAGTGATGTAGTCCTAAGACCTTAGGAAGTACAAGGTAAGAGTTTAAAGCAAACACAGTGCTCCCCAACGTTATTTTCGCTATAAAATCTTAAAGCCTTTTTTCCTCTACGTGAAATTTTTCGCGCGAAAAACGTCTCACATGGTAGGAAATTTGGAGCGAAAACATGCTATGCTTTCCACTGCAGAAAACTCTCGTGCGAAAATTTACAAGAAAATAGGAGAGGCAAGAGCAAAATTGGCGCGTAATTACACACTTGAATAAAAATGGCCGCTAGAAATGCACGTCTCCAGTTGAAAAAGTTAATTATATTGCAGCTACTAAAAAGAAGAATCCAGAGACGGCAACTGAAGCACAAAAAGTCAATTTGGGTGAGGAGAGTCCTCCAAGAGTGCAAAGAAAAAAGCCAGTTTCATTTGCTAGTCAAGGATCTGCGACTGTTTGATCACTGCTACTTCTTCAAGTTGTTTCGAATGACACCAAAAACATACGAGTGTCTACTGTCCTGGGTTGGGCCCATTATAAAAAAGCAAGAAACGAAAATGCGTGAACCTGTAAGCTCCTCCAAAAGATTGAGCTTGACTTTGCAGTTCCTTTCTTCTGGTGATTCACAAAGCAGCATAGCTGCCAGTTACCGTATAAGTCCCTCTGTTGTTAGTCGGACTATTCATGAAACATGTGCAGCAATATGGGACACATTGAGGGAAAAAGGTTATCTTACACCACCAAGCACGAAAGAGGATTGGAAAAAGGTTTCCAAAACATTTGAGGAAAGATGGAATTCCCCCCCCACGCGTTAGGAGCTATAGATGGAAAGCACGTAGTAATGCATTGCCCTGCTCGTGGAGGCTCAGACTATTTAATTACAAGAAAAGTCACAGTATTGTATCGTTGGGTGTTTGTAATGGTAGCTATGAGTTTATAATGGTAGACATCGGTGACGCTGGAAGGCAAAGTGGTGGGAGTGTGTATTCCAATAGCAATCTTGGCATTGCAATAGAAAACAATACATTAGACTTTCCTAGAACCTCAGTGGATAAACTAATCCTTGTATTGAACGGAAAATATGTCTAATCTATTATTCACATATATCTTAGCCCTTCTCAAATATATTTAATGCTGGGGGCAAACCTTAGAAGTCCAGGAGGGGAGTATCTTAGTTGAAAAAGTAAGAAAAATTTTGAGACATTGGAGTAATTTATGCTGCAGTTAGAAAGCCTTGAAATACCCTTCAAAGATTCCTTAAAAAAGATTTTTAGTCATCTTGTAGCAAATGCTTTAAAATCAGAGTACTAGCATAGGTCATTAAGCAGCTTTTAGTAACAAATGGTGTAGTGTCTCCAGTTGCTCTAACTTGCTCAAGAAAGGGGGTCAGGGGTTATTGCCCCAGTAACATCCCCCAGACCGTGTACTCCCCAAGAATTTGATATTCAATAAATATATTCAAACATTGATTAATTTGTCAGATATTGAATATATA
>WIPJ01025190.1:22185-43329 GCA_018155075.1 Cassiopea andromeda | reverse complement strand
ATATATATATATATATATATATATATATATATATATATATATATCTACAAATGAATTTTAGTTGTCTTTGAAATAGTAACTTTAAAGTAGACCTACTCCCTGATGGCAAAGCATTTAAGATTTTCACTAAATTGGTTGTAGAAGTAAATGAATTTGCATGTGTTCGAAGCTGATATCTTAAGGATCTTTGAATATCTAACGCGAATGGATGGTCGCAGAAAGAAACCATAGGCAATTTTCTTGGAAAAAGCATAGGAACATTTCTGTCATTTTGAAAGTCAGTAGGAGGTGGAATAAATTATCTCTCAGCATATTTTGAGCTTAATTGGATTTACTTTCATAATTAGAAGAAGCGAAAGATTCCCTTTTGAAAAGCAATTTGATATGAAATAGAATTAGAAGTCTTGTTTTAGCTAGGCAAAGATGCCACTATTTTCTTACCAAAGGTACATTCGACTGTGCATAAAAAGGTAGATGGAGCAATACCTTTGTATAGATAAGGAATTTCCAGTAGTATGCTCCAATTTCATCAATTTCTCTAAGCAATTCAATGGTGTTTGATCAATTTTGTTAATAAAGGCTTGTATGGAACTCTTGTATAATAGAGCTACTCAATTTTTATTCTCTCTTGGTATTGAAAACAGGTCATATATTGCCCTTTATGGTTCATTTTGTAGCGATTACTTATATCTACCAGAATCATTCGTTATCCGCTCTTAAAATTAGAAGAAACCCATAAGAGTTACTTGTATTGGCTGGTTTCGACAGGTCAAGGTAGCCGTTTCTTTCTATATCTTCCCTTACATTATTCTGTTTCTTTCTAGGAGAGACACCGTACCAAGCAGGTGCTTGCTCACCAAGAAGTTCTCTTTCCTAATCTATTTTCAAGCATCCAAACAGCATTGAAACCTCTTTTCTCCAAGCATACAACTGGCCTGGAGTCAAGCAGAAACAATTCGGATGATGTTATTGACTTTTTTAGCACTTGAATGTTACAGAATAGTTATTATTGTATATCGGATAAGTGTAGCCAGTAGTAAGATGACTTTCACTTTAAAACAATAATTTCAAGATAAATCAAACAAAATTGGGTTACAGTGTACCTTTTCATTAAATTTCATGTCTAATGTCAATGCTGCTTTTCTTTCTCGACACTTTCATTCTTGGTTGACGGCGACTAGATTTTTACGCAATATTTTCAGGAACATTGTCATCCATACACTGATAGTTTCGGGGACATGTCCAGCTATCTTTTACTTATTCGTTACAGCGACGGCGTTTCTATCCTCTGGAATGTCAGGTTCTTGGATACATGGAAGAACTTAATCAATCGCCGGTTCCCAAATGTCTTTATGTACATGAAAACGACGAATATTGGATCTAATAGCAGCAAATTTTTTACCATTCATGTTCAAGTTGAAAAATTCTTCGATTGGACCGCCCTTTAGAATTTGATTACTCGAAAACTTGTGAGATGATTAATATACCTTGTTTCCAACAAAGTGTAACTGATTGTTTCTATACAAATGCATCGCGTAATTGTACGAGTGAAGGAACTTATTGTTTTAGTTTTAAAGTAGTTGCGAAATTAGCCCCTACAGCTCCTTGGTTTATTTTCGACTTTGATAAACTGGGAGTATCAGATAGCAAGGAATCTGTTGAGGACTGCATTGAATCTGATAGTGACAAAATGGAACCCTAAGAATCAAGGCGCAGAATGGAAAATGTTTTGGAAGGGATCAACGAAACATCTCTCTCTCTACTAACTCTGCTTCAGGGTCAAACAGGTCAGATTTCTTTGCCCAACTAGATCTAACTCAAGTTTATTGAATGATGTTAGAGATTTAGATGCAAAACTAGAGGGTATCTGAAAAAAGATCAAAAAACTGATGGAAAATAATTATTTACTCAAAATTGAAAACCTTGTGCTGAGAGAACAAAGAATTTATATTGGACAAAAGAAAGAAGGATAATTACAGACAAAAGATTACCAAAATAATACACTGCTGGCTAAAGAACACATCAATTACAAAAGCATCGAAAATAGCAACAAAAACGAAAACAGTAAAATCATTAACAACAGCAGCAACACCAGCAATAGCAACAGCATCAAAAAAGTAATGATAGCCTCCAGAATGGAGATCAAGGAAGCGCCACTTACATCCTGGGAGACTCCATACTAAAAAATGTTGCATCCAGGAGAATACGTAGAAGAATAAAAATGAATGACCGGTTATTTATACATTCCTTCCCTGTTGTCACCATATCAGACATGACTAGCTACTGCCTACCTACGATTGAAAAGAAACCTAGCAATATCATTTTGCATTGTGGAACAAATGATATGAGCTCTGATAATTCAGAAGTGGACATAGCAACGGAGCTGCTAACCCCGGCCCATTCGATAAAGGCGAGATATTAATGTGATAATCTCTGGATTGGTATGAAGGGGACCATACCATCATAAAAGAGATGTGTGATGAGGAAACCATGAGATATATGAAGCATAACAACATCAAATTAGAGCACCTTAACGGGAGCCACCTACACCTCAACAAGTATGGAGAGAGTATTATTGCTAATAATTTCATTACTAGTTTGAAAGAATGACTTTTTGAAAATGGTATACCTGATGAAACAGAAGACAGTAATTAAATAGTTCTATACGTTGCAAAAACTTTTCGTAGCAACTTAGGTGAGGTTGATACCCCAGTGGAAACACCCTTTAATGGTGTAGACATTTATCAGAATAATGTATATGCAGGCTCTCATGGATGCTCAAATCGCACTGTAACAGGTGGCCCAAAGCCTAATGACATTTTCATTAAACTTAGAGATTTCCATGCAAAAAGCAAAAAGAATCTTATTTTTAGTTATCTGAATATTAACTCTTTGCGAAGCACATTTGAGGTCCTGAAAACTGTTGTATGCAATGATCTAGATATAATAACTATAGCTGAGACAAAGCTTTACGGCACGTTTACTATCAGTTAATTCATGATAGATGATTTTATCAAACCCTTTAGGTATGATCGAAACAAAAGGTGGTGGGGGCCTTCGAACTTTTGTCAGCGCTGGGGTTCCAGTAAGGGAGATTAAAACCTGCAAATTCCCTTCTGAAATTGCGATTATTGTATTAAAACTAATAAATAAGTCAGACGGCTACTTCTTAATCTCTATCGTCCACCAAACCAAGGCTCAAAGTTTTTCTTAAACGAAGTAGAAAAAGACCTTGACTTTTATCGTAGCAAATGTGAAAAAATTATTCTCATTGGTGACCTAAATCGCGAGCTTAGTGATAGTGTGATTCGAGACTTCATGGATAGTTATAACTTTACTAATTTGGTGAGGGATCCAACCTGTTTCATGTCGAGTAACCCAACCTGTATTAATCTTATGTTAACTAATGGAACAGGAAGTCTAAAAAGCACAACAACAGCTGAGACAGGGTTATCTTCACGTCGTGATCCTTACTGCCATTAGGAGTGGATTTGTAAAGAGAGGCTCAAGAATCAAAATATATCGGTATTATAAACCCTACTCCTACAAACCTGATAGTTTCATTCACGATATATTAGCTAATGTTTAACCCTAACCACGTCTACCACTGAGGTTAGATTGTAGCAGTTTTGAAGAACTTATCAATAGCATTCTGGAGAAATACATACTTATTGAGAAAAAGTACGTGAGAGCCAATGACGGGGCTTTCATGAACAAAGAACTATTTAAAGCAATAATACATCGCTCCAAGTTAAGAAACAAATATAACAAGAACAAAACGGTAAAAAGTTTCAGTGCATACAAAACACAAAGAAACCGATGTGTAAATATTCTTAGGAAGACTAAACATTACTACAGAGACCTAGACCTATAAGATTTCACTGATAGTCGGAAATTTTGGAAAACTGTCAAACCAATTTTCACAGATACAGTGCAAGTTTGTCAATCAATTAATCTTATCGAAAATGATGAATGTATCAGCGAAGATCTTGCGATTGCGGAAGTTTTTAACCAATATTTTACCAATATAACAAAGGAACTTGGAATAAGTGTGAATAAGACCCATCTCTCTACAACTCATGGAATAGATGATCCTATTGATATAGCAATAATAAAGTACCGTAAACACCCTAGTATTAAGAAGATAAAGGAAGCATTGACTCTCTCCAAACCGCTTTCCCTTAGAAACATCACTACATTGGAAGCTTTGCAACAAATGGAAAAATTAAGTATTAGAAAGGCATCTCCCATTTACAGCATCCCACCTAGAGTACTAAAAGAATACCCTTTAACTTTTGCTGATGTACTGAAAAAATGTTTCAGTTATAGTCTGGATGAGTGCACATTTCCCACAAATTTGAAGGTAGGAGATGTTTTAGCAATTCACATAAAAAGAGGATGTTAACAACAAGCAAAACTATAGACCAATCACAATCTTACCACCAGTTTCAAAATATCAGATATAACCGTTTTTTGCGATTTTTGGAGAAAAGTACAGCACACAACATGCTTTACTGCGATTTATAGAGAAATGCAAAAAATTTTGGATGAAGGGAATTGTGTTGGTGCTGTTTTCGTGGACCTTTCAAAGGCTTTTGACTGCCTGAATCATGAACTCTTAGCGACAAAGTTAGAGGCATATGGCTTTAGCAGAAATGCCTTAATGTTCATTCATAGCTACTTATACAAAAGAAAATAAAGAGTAAATAGGTCTTTTAGTGAATGGAAGTATATTAATCAGGGTGTCCTCAAGGATCAGTACTGGGGCCTCTCCTATTCAATGTATACATTAATGATCTGCTCATGTTCGTACCAGACATTGATATTTGGAATTATGCAGATGACACTACCCTTTATGTAAGTGACACTGACACCATACATATACTGAACAAACTAGAGAGCTCTATCTCAGCTGTTGCTAGTTGGTTTACAGATAACTGCATGAGGCTAAATAGAGACAAATGTCATTTTATGGTCTTTGGTGACCAAAGCAAAGACTTAACCTTACAAATTGAAACTACCCCAGTTGTTGAAAGTAGAGAGCAAAAGCTGCTAGGAATCATGGTTGATAAAAAAGCATTTAAAACACACGTTGAATCTCTATGTAAGAAGGCAAATCAAAAGCTCCATACTCTTCCCGTATTTCGTGCTACTTAAGCATAGAGCAACTGAAACTTACAATGAAAACGTTCATTCTATCGAAATTTAACTACTGCCCTCTCGTGTGGATGTTCTGTGACCGAACCCTGGACAATAAAATAAATCGAATACATGAAAAGGCTTTGCGCATCGCATCACAGAATAAAATAGCTGACTTTAAAAGTGCTTATGCATCGAAAATTTCGAATATAATTTTTTAGCTAAAATCGAAACTTCAGTCTTTCCAATGCACGACTATCATATTATTTTTGTTCTTACTGACGAGAAAGGTGTAGAAATTAGCGCTTGTTTTGAGGCACTAGGTGCGAATTTTGATAGCCATTGCGTGATGTCATAACGAGGATTAAACCGAGTGCATTCTTTAGGCCTATATCAGGTGATTAACAAAGCGTAAGATAGCTTCTCTTCTTAGTGTGCTACGGCTCATTAAAATCGCAAACAGTGACACTGAATCGTCATTTTATGATGAAGCTGCTGATTATCAATTAGAAGATGGTAGCAATGATGACCGTGTGCTTGCACAGCCAGGCCTACTACTACTTGTACAACGTGTAGGGTAATAGGTGCATGCCACGGAGAGCCACTAGCTGACGATTCGGATGCCCAAGATAAAGAAAATATCGATGCCAATGACCCCGATGGGGACAGCTACCACACACTCTTGAGGCTTAATTTGAAAGGCAAATCCAAGTTCAGGAATGGTGAGTACCAGTATCTATTACGTACTGCATGCAGCTCATAGCTTGTCAAATTTTTTGTAAACAGTCACTTAGGACCTATAAGCAAAGCGTTAAAGTTGTACAACGTGTAGGCTAATGGCTTCTGCGTTAGATGATGTAGAGTTTGCATTGATTGGAGTCTTTTAATTTACTCTTTGATCTTCTAAGCCAACTGATCTTTTTCTGATAGAATACAATTTTCTTTTCCAAAACTAGACATCCCTTGCAAACATTATTAGGGCTTGAAAACATTTCTTCCTCCTCCATTTTGTCATCCATTTTTGAACATATATCACAGATAGTCTATTAAAGGAATTGCAATACATTGCTATGGCATTATAATTTTCTATGCTAGTAGGCCATTTCCAATCTACCAACTCAACATACCTCCCTACCCTGGTTTTCTCAACGTTGTTAATTGTTACTACTTGACCAGGGCCTAATAAACAAACACATAGATAAGTCTCACCTGGATTTTAGTGACTGATCAATGGTATCTGCTGTGTCTGCCAACGATAAATCAATGGTAGGAACAGCATTTGGCTTTAGCTTCGTTTTCATTCCAAGTTTGGTAGCGATTTCCTGATTCTTCGTAAAGCAGCTCTCATCGAAACGGTCAGCAAAGAAAAGACGAGTTGCTGCTGCTTCACTTTGGCCTATGTCTTTGCACAAACCTGACCCAAGCTTGGTGTCTTTTCTTGTCTTTTTCCTTGAGTGGAAACGTATGAACGGATTTCCCCTCTGTATGCTTACGATTTGTGCATCTTATTCCGTTCGGGAGACCAACCACACAGTACCGTCCTCCACGACGTTTGCAGGACTTGCTAGTGGAATCCATGCTAACAAGCGATCAAAATGTTTTGCGTACTCATGACATCATGCGCAGTAGCTAGAATTTGCAGATGAAATTCCAAAATAGCGAAGTTTGAGGGCTCATAACTTTTTCCATATGAGCTATGATACTTAAGTTTGTAGCATGATGATCACATCACAAAGTTGCCTTAGAAAATGCAAAAAGTTAAATTTCGAAATTTTGGATGCATAAGCACTTTAACACCTTTCTACTTGAATCAAACTCTGTATCAACACATAAAAGAAGCATACAGTTGCTAATGACTGAGGTCTACAAAACTGTACAAAATATCAACCCGAGTTTTATGAAGGAAACATTTGTACAAAAGAACATAACCCACAATCTTATGAACAATTTACCAATGCGTATCCCCAAAGTGCGAACTTCTAGTTACGGAATTGAAAGCTTGTCCATTTTAGGATGTAAGCTGTTGAATAACCTACCCGATGAGTTTAAAAGCATTAAAACTCTTGCATCATTTAAAAGGCAAATTAAAGGATGGAATGATAGCTGCAACTGTAGGTTATGCAGAAAATTCGTTAGTCATGTCGGTTTTCTTAATTAACTCTATTAATTAATCTTCATTTCATTTTACATTTGTATATTAGCTTTATTTCTCTTCTTCTAATTAAATATATCACTGTATTATTGTATCATATAGATGAGTTGTTGTAAGTAGTAGGCTTTAATTAGCTGACACACTAGCTACGTATTTATTTACCGAAGCCTGCTGTAAATAATTGAGTTATTATTATCAAGTACCTAAATAAAATTCTAGCTACTAGAAAGAACCTTTGCAAGTGGTCTCTGTTTTCGACATCTGCTTGCTCCTTCTGCATATTGTCGGAAACCCTTCAACATATTTTATTAAGCTGCCAGTCTTACCTGGTCGATGGTAGATATACCTGGCGTCATAACTCTGTACTTTTACATCTGGCCAATTCACTATCTTCACTCAAGAATGCCTCATTATTTGCTGATCTCCCTTCTTTCTCACCCCCTTCTTTGGTCCGATCTTGTCCTAATACTCAATGATACTTCTGTTTATATGCTGGAACTGACTGTTGGTTTTGAATCCAAAATTACAATCAATAGTAACCGCAAATTAGCAAAATATCGTCCTCTTTTCAATAGCCTTAGAGCAAACTGCACCAGCATTAAGTTTGTTAATCTCTCAATGAGTGCTCTTGGCATCTTTGGCGCATCTTCTGATTCCCTTTTACAAATGCTTCAAGATCTGCATTTTGAAGCTAATGTCCAGAACAACATTGTCATGAAAGCATCAAATACTGCTATCAGATGTTCTAACTGCATTTATTGCAGGCGCAATAAGCAATGGACATATCATAACTTGTTGACTTATTAATGTTTTTATATTTACATCATTATATTCATTCTATTTTTGTATGTTTTCCTATAGTTGTTACCATATTTAGTTTTAAGTGTTAGTAGCAGGCTAGCCAATTATGCAGTACCTAGTATTAGAGAGGTGTACATTTGTATTTGTAGTATTGATTGAATTATATGAAGTTTGAAAAACAATTATGATTGGTGTTGTTACTCATATTTGGTGTCTCTATCATGTCCTGTTTATCAGGGTTCGTGTTTCTGTTTGTGCAGTAACCTGCAGTTATGATTATGGAAATGTGTATTGCAAATCTGGAAATTAATTAGTTTACAATCAAGAAGTGAAATAAGAAAGACGTTCTCTCGGAGTCGAACCCAAAACTATAAAAATACAGCATGTTATCGAAGCATCAGATTTCCGGAAAGATTTCGAAGCAAATCTTTCGAAAGAGGAAAAGATAGAGGTTTTGGATTATGCCCGAAATCCCCCATCAGAGAGTTGTAGAAAGCTTTGCTTGACATTTACGGTTGGAAAGACACAAATTGCAGATCTATTTAAAAATGAAGCAAAAATTAGACTGACATATGCTGAATTTCGAGGTACCAATAAAAGGGTAAGTACCATGAAATAAGCGAAGCGTTTTATACATGGTGCAATTTAGCAGGAGAGTCTTTATTGCCGGTAAATGGCCCTATGCTTCTAGAAAAAGCCTTGGAAATTTCAAACGGATTAGAAAGTGACAATTTTGAGCAATTTTTAGCTTCAAGTGGCTGGCTAGAAAAGTGGAAAGCTACATATGGCATTGTGAACTGCTTGGTTGAAGGAGAGTCTAGTGAAGTCCAAGAGCAAACGATTAAAAGTTAGTTGGAGCGGTTAAGAAAAGTATGTATGAGGCACAGACTGCAAGACCTTTGGAATATGGGTGAAAATGGGTGTGTTCCTCGAGCACTATCAGACAAAACGTTTTCTGAACGAGGTAAAAGATGCAAAGGAGGCAAAAGCTCTAAGCAACGAGTAACAGCTATATTTTTGTTAACGCTGCTGGGAAGAAAGAATCAGATCCAGTGGTTATCTAGAGAAGCAAACTTTAAGTCGTTGTGGGGTAAAACAAGACCAGCTAATGCATATTATTTTAGCAATCCTAAATCATGAATGACCAGCGACATCATGAGCAACATCTGGGCATACAATAATAGAAAGCTGAAATCAGAGTGCCGAAATGCTCTCCTCTTTTTAGACAATGCTTCCTGCCACCCATCTGAAAAATGCAACATCGCCGCTTGAGCTTTTGAATGCAGGGATCATACAATATTTCAAAGTGAAGTGTAGCAAATTGCTCTTAAAATTTGTAATTTCAATGGTTGTCAAATAAGCTACCGCTGCAGAGATAGAAAAAGACGTTGACATATTGAAAGCCATTGGAGACCTCCCACGCTGTAAACATAAAACGCCATAAAAAAATGAATTTCTGAAATTTTGTCATAAAATGTCATAAGTGGCTAAATGTCATAAAATGTCATAATTATTTGCATGAAAGCATCTTTGTCACAAGTTATGGCTTGATTATTTCTTTAGCGCTTTTGCACAAAATTGATACTTCCACTGTATCCTTTTACCTAGAAAATAAAGATGAGGTATTTGAGATAAATACTCAAGCACGCATTTTTCGTAAGAAAGTTTATTTGGCCCAGTACTGACACTTACCTAACATTTTCACGATTCCAATATCAATACTTTCTTAAGACCTTTCAGAAATCCTTCAGTTCCATTGCTTTACGCATGCACATCAACGAAATCTTGCACAGAAGGTTGAAATATGGCCTGATTTTACCATATTTGTCAGGATAGTACAGTGTTTCTACCGTGTCAAGGACATCAGGGAATTTTCAGGAAAATCTATTCGATCACAAAAATGTCATGGAATTGTTAGGGAAATTTGGTCCTTTTTGCAAAGTCAGGGAAATCTATCCTTTTTCATATCCAAGAATGGTGCAACATATTAAAATCATCATTTTTCACCCTTGTGTCATTATACATTCTGTGAAACATATATGGTTGAAAGGCCAAAGGAATACCAGATCAATGATCAACGTAATGTTTGCCCTACTTGCCAATAGGGCGTTTTCTAAAGTTATGGAGGGTGCGAATTCAAAACACTTTTCGCTCGCTCCGCTCGCATAGTCTAGGCGCCCCTCTCTTCTTCATGATTAGAACCAGTAACCTATAAATGTTACCTTCAATTGAGTTACTTGCATTTTTTCTGTAGCATGAATGCTTTTGCCCATCTCGCTAGAATTAGCCAGGCTGCCAGTGTTCGTACCATCCGGTGAACTTCAAATTTCAGCTACCTACGCCCCCTAGTAATCATCTCTTAAATCTGTCCCTTGTGGTGACAGTGAGGTAGTCAGTTCCTATAATTTTCCTTCTATTTAATGACTTTTGCAGTGAAAAATTTCAGGGAACAAGGGATATTTGTCAGGAAATTGTCGGGGAAATCTATCTTCCTGATTTGCCTGCCACCCTGTAATGTTTGAAATGACCAATGAAAGACATAAATTGTGTCATAAAATGTCATTAAAATCACTTAATAATGTCCTGAAATGTCCTAAGAATTCAGCAAATAGTGTCATAAATTCGTAAAAGCAATTCTTAAAAGTAAATTGGGAGGCCTGCCATTAGATTGATACAAGAAGCTTGGGTTTCAGTGAGCGAGGACACAATCCGCAAGTGTTTCCAGAAATGCGGATATGCTGATGAAACCTGTGAAGAGATGGACACCAGCAATGAAGAGTTTGTAAGCCTCGTAAAAGGAATTAATTTCGAGGTATCTCCTGAAGACTTCGTTGCTGTAGACAATGCTGTCCCGTGCTATATTGCACAACTATTTCTTCTAGCAGTGAAAATCCTCTACAACTTCTAGAAGACCTAAAAAGGTAGTTAGAGAGAATCATGAACTGGCTAAGAAAAAATAAAGTAAGTCTTAACGTAGCTAAATTTGAATAAATTTTCTTGATAATGATAAACAATTAAGCAAAATCTCTGAAATTGGTGACATCAAAATTGACATAGATGAAATTAAGAGGGCAAAAATGACAAAATATTTGGTTCTTAAGACGACATATAGAAGACAGTCTCTCCTGGAACCAACAGCATAGAATTGTAAAATGAAAACTGAAAGGAGGGCTCAATTCTATCAGAAGACTCAGAGACACTGCCACAATCACAATTTTTTCTTGTATATCTAGCACTGGTAGAAAGCCACCTTATGTATGGAAACCTGATATTGGGTCATCTGCCCGAAAAGAAACTCGGCGCATTGCAAAAGATGCAGAACAGGGCATTTTACCTTGTTAATTCAGCCCCTATTTAGAATCTGATGCCAACCACGCAATTAAGTGTTGAGAAGGTTATCAGCATATGAGCCGGTCACAATGGTACACAAAATTCTCAAAGAAGTGTGCACGACAATTTTTAAAGGAAAATTTGTCTGATGAGCTCAGATCTCAAAGTACGACACTTCGCAGAATAAATGATCTCCAAATACAGCTAGAACTCTAAGAAAATAGCTTTTCTTGCGTCGGTGCAATGATCTGGAATGATTTCCCAGACGACATAAGAAATGTAGAATCTACTCACCATTTTAAACACAAAATGAAAACCTTCCTCTTGGGCCAATAAACTAAAATAAACATAGAAGAACGACATCCCTTGCATGACCTCCTGGTAAAACAGTTTATAGTTTGCTTTGTTTTATTTTTACTTTGTATGTAATTACTGTTATTTCTGTTGTTAATATATGTCTGAAGGAGTGGATTATATGAAAATATGAAATAATATGAAATGTGAAACCAGTTAACACAAGTACATGCGAATGGCGAATTCGTCTACATGAAGAAACATTTAAGAGTCCCATCGCAAGTGCCAAGGAACTTTGCGTAGACAGTGATGGCAGTGATGATGAGGCAGAATATGAAGAAAAGAGAGTCAATGTACCAAGCATTCGTGGTGCTATTCAAATGGTAGATGAATCAACACTATTTGCACAAGTTACTCCAAAAGACAAGGAACCTTTCACAACGTCGAATTCAACCTGCAGGTTGCTTCAATAAAAGAGACTCCAATGTCTAAAGTAAATAAACATTAATGACTACTTTTCGCCAAAAAAAATGTAAACACTTAATGTTAATCATTTAAGTGGTATTACAATTAGCTAAACAAAGTCTATAAAACGAAATAGAGAACTTAGCCGTTCTGATCTTACCTCGTAGCTTTTCTATGTTGATCAGATCTCCGATCTGCTTCTTCGAGTACCTCCGCTGAAAGTACGTAAATAGTCTGTTGATACTACAGAACTTTGTCACAGCACGAAAAAGCGGCAACATTCTTTTGCATACTTAAAAGCTTGTTTCGTCCAACACTCATCAGAGTACCTACCAGCGCTACCTTCCATAGTTGAAATCTCAAGAGGATATTAACAATGTGGGGTATCAGCAGAGGGCCAATATACAAACAGTCATTCAGTGAAATCCTAGTAACTTTATCTTTGCAAGATGCGTCGTAGACAACCCTCACCTTAGTTGTCTCTGAGTCGAGTCGAAGAACTTAACCAAGGAAGGAAGATCAAGGACTGCATTGTAGATGAGTTACAAAGGAAGTATTGGCTAAAGGAAACTGATTTGATAACGGTGAGTAAAGAATTAAGACAAAACAAAACTGCAAAGTCTTCTAAGGTTTCAAGATACAAAACAAGGATAGAACAATTTCGTCAGAATGATTTGTTCAAGAACAACCAAGGAAGAGTTTATGATGAATTGGATGGAGTAATAGAGACGAACGAAATGGTACAATAGATTTTGGAGTAAGCTATAGTGTGTCAAAAGATTATAAGAAAGATGCTGAATGGTTAGAAATAGTTAAGAAAGATGTTATATAACGCCCGCTGCGCGTGCATATCTGCAAATTAGCCTTGGAAAGACAAGAAGTGTCCCCACTTGCATGCATGTTGCTGTGAAGGACCATCTGACCCCCTGAGGGGTGTGGTTGAATTTCAGAGCAAAATTGCTTATAAAATTTGCAAGAAATTATAGTGAAAAATGATCGCAAACCTACACGGTTCTGGATTTGCAATAAGGTGTTGCCGATTCACATTTAATTTCAGAATTGTTTGTTTTACATATACGAGGCGACTGTTATCTTATGGTATTGCCTTTCTTCCTGATGCTCGTGGGGACATGTTGTTTTATTGTGTCTGCTAGTCTCTGTGTAGTGTGTCCTAAGTACCGAGCGTTACATCGGCACGAAAATTCATAAATAACACAACTTTTTTGAGTGGTAGGAACGCAATCTTTTTAGCAGATGGTAGCATAACTCTAGTGTTGTAAACCACACAGGGCTTTACAGCATAGTAACAAGATGTAATGGCTTTACTAACTTGATCTTCAAACTCTGATGAAACATTACCAATCCAAAGCAATTTTAGGTATACCGGACACTTCTCTGGACCACATGGTTTTTCTGCTGCGAAATTGGCTAATTTTTGGTTGATGCAAGAAAGTAAAACAACTGCTGGATATTCGTTTTCGATGAGCAGTTGTTTTATTTTGTCGAGCTCTGGGCCTAATTTAGTTTTAGAACAAATTAGACGCATCCTATCACATTAACCGCATCTGGATAGATATTTCCGTTAACCTTTAGGTCACTATCCGACGTTTTCATACTCTGATGAGTATCGGACGAAAAAAGCTATTAAGTATGTCAAAAGAATGTTGCTGCTGTTTCGTGCTGTGGTTAAGTTCGGTAGTACCAACAGACTATTTACAGAACATTTCTTGCTGCACTGCCATTTTATGAGGTACCGAGGTCTGATCTTCTCAACAGTGTTAGTGCAATATTGTTACCCTATGGTTTTTCCTCTCTCTCAAATGAAGTACTACTTAAATATATGTTATATGACGACGAGATTTTTACCTTCGAGACTAAGAGAAAGTTACTAGAAGCAACCCTCAAACTCATTGAAGCCACAGAACGCTATTAAACGATTCCAGTGCTTATCATCCCATACATTAGCTGCTATCTTTAATTCTTGTTTAGAAAATCATGAGGCGTTGTGGCTTCAAAAATATTAATGGGTGATACCATCTGTAGTTGGGTCTGCACGTTCCACCTGGGGCGCCATCCATAAAAATCTCGACATTCTTAGTCCCCCTACTTACTTACTTACATACTTACTTACTTACTTACTTACTGCCCGTTATGCCTCATGGCACAGGGCAGCAACAAAATTTCTCCACTAGCCGCGGTCTTCAGCCAGCCGACTCAGTTGTCCCCAAGTCTTTCCTCCATTCCGCATTTCCGCTTCGCTGTCGTTCGTTGGGACGTAGCTCTGTATGACAGTCATGTTGACGTGGCGTCTTTTCAGTCTGGCACTCATCATGCGACTACTTACTGGTTTCCACTGCATGAGGCATTTATCTGTCCCTTTTTTCAAAATCAAGGTGACTACTTCTCTGTGCTGTCCATCACTCGGGCCTGAGTACAGGACTGTTTCTCCTGTTGCAACTTTTATTCTGCCACTGTCAGTCCACCTGCATTTACTGATCCCAAGTGAAGCTAAACCATAGCGTATCAGTTATGATGTTACTTGAGCTAGACGTCCTATTTCATACATGGCTCGGAAATTCCAGAAGCCTACTCT
Source organism: Cassiopea andromeda (assembly GCA_018155075.1). Taxonomy (NCBI): domain Eukaryota; kingdom Metazoa; phylum Cnidaria; class Scyphozoa; order Rhizostomeae; family Cassiopeidae; genus Cassiopea; species Cassiopea andromeda. The sequence continues at coordinate 28,555 of WIPJ01025190.1, read as the reverse complement.
GGTTTTGTATTTGGTGGTCAAAACTTCCATCTTCGTGTCAGCAGCTTCCCCAAGGCTTTCACTATTGCCAATCATACTAGCTCCATTTTGTCGCTCTGGAAGATCACCACCAACAGGCAAAGAAATGTTTGTTGCTGTTTCCGTAACGTAATGTTCTTTGCAAGATCTGGTTGCTAGCCAGATGATCAACCTCCCATAAAACTGGAAGGCCCTGCCAACAGTGCTCTTGAGGTCATTGAGACTGGCAAGCCCCTTCACAGCGACAAAGTACCATCCTTGGAGGGCCTTAGTCCTCCTATCTTACGCAAATTTTTTTCGAAATTCTCCCAGCCACTTGGTTGGCCACAATGCTCTTGAGATTAATTTCTACCAGGAAATTTTCCATTTTTCTTTCAGTTATTTTAAATACTTATTTTAATGTAGTGTGATTTTTTCTGTGTATAGACCAGGGGGTAGTCATAGTCTTTTGCTCCCATGGTATCTTCTTTGTATTGTTTGTATGTATCTTCTTTGTATGTATAGTCTTTTGCTCCCCATGGTATCTTCTTTGTATTGTTTGTATTGTTTGTAGTGTAATTGTAAGGATTTTTATACATAAAAATATCAGCCAGAGAAGGGCGCAAAATGGTATCCATCGATGTGCTAAAAGTTATGAAGGATCTTATAGCTATGTTTGAAACAATTCACATTTATTGTGCTTCATGTGTTGGTCACACAGTTTTACAAAGGAAGAATTATTCGAAAGTGTTGTTGAAGGATGCAAAGAAAAATTTATGTTGAAATAATTAATGTTGATTAATAGACTTCAAATAGCCCATATGTGAGTTTTCATTTTAGAAAACAAACTTTCAGACGATAAAACTGTCGGACTAAAAAGTATTTTGGACAATTACACTTTCAGACACGATTTTGTACGAAAGCTCGATTGTTCGAAAATTTTCCGTTTTAATGTTCTCCTAGAATATGTGAACTCAAGAAAGTTATATTTTTGAAACACAGTTGACACTATATACCTCAACTACTCGCCCATTGGAGCAGAATTTTTTAACAATGAGAAGGGTATGTTTAAAAAAGTATGTTCCAAAAATTTTTCTCAGGCAAGTCCCCAGATCCCACTTTCCTCAGCTATGCTTGGATATCAATTCAAATACTTCACAGCCATGTGGTTTGCTGCTCTACTGTGTTGATTTCATAAAAATGTGTAGGAGAAGGGGTGGCATGGGGGCTGCAGCCCCTCAGCTGGAAAAAAATCAACCTCATTCGGGCAGTTTTCCTTAACGAGCAATAGGAAATCTTCTGATTGCTATCTCTTTACTGGCAGAAAATCTATAGCCTCCTTGCGTTTGAAGTTCTTCTACTCCCATGATTCCATATTCAATTAAACTAGGTCCGTTTCTTTCTACAAACTACTCCTGGGTACCTAATAGAAGGGGAATGGAGATATCTGGAAGGGATGGAAAAATCCTAAGATCCTAATAAGCTGTGGGATTGGACTAAACGGGAGTAATCAACAATTTCTATAAAAAATGTAATTGTTTCTTTCCAAAACTTATAGCTAAGTAACATTGCCTAATTCAAAGATAGATATGATGCAGAACAATACAACATAGTGATCTGCGCGATTTCTCAATGATATCTTTATTGCACACCAAAGTACCTCCTCTAGAAACTATCTTAGGTGGAAACTCATTCATTGATAGTCTGGTGTGCAGTGGCGGGCATATTACCATTTTTTGGGAAGGTGCGAAAGCCTCTTGTAAGAAGACAAAAGAGAAAAGGTATCTGGGAAGCTATAGTTATGAAAATATGTGAAACAAGTTAGAGGAAACTGGGGTATAGGGGCTTGCTTCCCGGAAAAATTATAATAGCATGCTCTCTAGAACGTCGTAAAGTGCTCTACCAAATAGGATTTTACTTATTTTATCTATTCACCTCCCTTTTGAGAAAAACAAATTTATCATCTACTGCAAAATTCCTGTGCATTCTGGAAAACTCATGGATTTCCTTGAATTTCATTGAAAATTATCAATAGCCATCCTGACTGAGAGTACTCATTTACCTTATGTTATGTATTATTACATTTGTATGAACTTTTTGAACTATTCATCGTTATAACGGTATCTTAAGTTTGGCTTCAAACTATGGAAGATAGCCCTTTGCATTAAGAATAAACATGACTTAAGTTGACACCTTTATTCAGTAGAAAGGGTAGAATTTCATTTTTTCAAAAAATGGAATTGACTTTTTGTTATGTTTAACTGAATCTGTGGTATTTCTACTTAGCAATATGCCTTCCTTATATATTCCTTTATAGGATAAGCAGTCAAGATATTGACTACTACAGCATAGCATCATTTGTCATGACAATCCTATTCCTTATCGCAATTGTATTGCTTGTTGTGTGGAATCTCAGAGCAAGGAAGCTTCTCAAACACTTAGAAGGTGTATAAAGGCTACAAAAATGATGTATTCCTAAGCGAAAATAGATGAAAGATTAGATGAAGGATAGAAGATTTGATTTCATCAAAATTTCTTCCTTGCAGTCGCACTTCAACAATCAATTTTTCCATTGTATCCATATAAATGCTTGATTTGTTCGGGATACAATCCTTCAAGTTTACCCGCTTGCGGTAATTCCCGTAAGGGAATGTAAGAGCATGTGTAGAAGGCAGATTTTCATATTACTTGATTCTGGGCAGTGCAGTTGGCATGGCTCGCGCATGGCAATAGATTACCTGGTCAATGATTGGCTTTAAACTTCAAAGGCGTAACAATAGGTGTTAACAAAAGGAGCAGTCCTTGTTATCCTCAACAATGATGCTATATCAATTTATTATCAACTTGATGCAATAGTTTTTGTATTTGCTCGATTGTTTCTTTTATTCATATAACATTGTTATTAAATTCATAACCTTCTCTTTCTAACTATATTTTTGTTTAATTCCTTTTAAAAATTCCCTTCATGCTGTTAACTGTTGTGTTGAAATGTATTAAGCGGTTTACTCATAATTTTGAATCCCAAGCCCAAATAAATAACCTCGATCGTTTTCGTTATCGTCTACACGTGTGACGTTATGTGCTGTTGAAGGCAAAATGCATCAGTTTACAGTAAAGTGCCAATAATAAACAAAATTGAAATTTGCCTTGATTTTCCCTCTTGTTTTTCTCATTTGTTTTCCCCTTTAGCTATATAAGCCCATTTACTTATTATTTAGTAGCTGATAATGGGACACATTGTCTTGAAACGTTCATAAAGTATCATGGAATTGTCTTCTCGTTTATGTCTTAGTTCTCATGTTTGTGTCTTTATTACACAGTGCGTCTTCTTGCATTCTGGTTATATCGCAATAACAGAAAAAAGAAACTAAAATATTTTTTGTTGTGGTCCGTCTTCTGAAGAAAACAAAATTATAAAATGCTTAATATTCGGGATTTTTGTCTCAAATAGCTGAATACTCTGGAGTTCGCCACTACACGCGGGAGCATTTTCGCTCATGGCAGTTTTCTTAGCAAAGTGCTCAAGTTTACACCTAGCTAAAGGAATTGTGATCCATGAGAAAATGGCAGTCTATTCTAAGAAAGGTGTTCAGCGAGAGACCTGGTACAATTACAGCACGAACAATCCAAATATGAAATCAATGTTTCATATTAGTTCCAGACTTATTCAATACCTGACTAGTATTTCAAGCTAACTAGCGCAAATCATAATTATGACTTGAATAAAAATAATAAAATACAGGGTTAAACATTGTTAACATACATAAAAGACATTGTTCTTATAGCGAGTACTACACCTGCTTTTTGTAAACCAATTGTGAACCAGACTACTGTGAATTGTCGTCGTCGTCGTCGTCGTCGTCGGCTGCAGCTTGTTTCCGAGCATTGATGTTTCTTGTCATTGACCCTCCGAATTCGGGTGTCGGTGTCGCAGGTATTGAATTGTAGCCCCCTATAAATAAGTTTTAAATGAAATGAAAAAATAAAATTTTCGGAACATTTGTTTAAATAGTTAATTGAAAACTACGTAATCTCAAAATTATTTTAGATCATAGCGCCATGAATGCACTGCACAACTATGTATACGACAAACGCTGTGCGCAGTAGTTAAAATGGTGAATCAACTTGCTGCAGTCTTTTCTCAAGTGTTCATTATAGTTATTGTGAATTCATAGATTTGTTTTATGTGCATAGCTAGTCAGCGTGTAGTACACATGAACTGAGTGGTGAGCATAAATTTGTAGTGTAGGCAGTGTCTCTACTATGTTCTGTTATCTTCATATGTGTCGTACTCCTTAATCATTATATGTAAAATAATGTATTAAATGCAAAATAATGCAGACATTGATCAGAAGAGAATCGGAAGGGGAAGTAGCAAGACGCTCTCTATCTCTGATCCAAGTTTACTTAACGAGTGTGCGCAGTTGTCTTTCACATATACTTATTTGTAAATAAAGTAAATAATCATGCCAGATAAGTAGTTATGTTAGCAACCCTAATGTATTTTGCCATACCTGCGGAGAATATACGTTCAATCAAAAAGGCGGTCAATAACTGTCATTGTGAAGAAAGCCTTAGTAATCATGAAAAGTACTGGGCTCCTAACATGTAATTACATAAATAAAATTGTCCCAAAACTCAACAAAGCTTACGGAAATGCTTAGAGAAGTCCATAACTATGAAATTTTGGTCAAAGACTAAAACAAAATTAGTTGTACAGTAATGAACACTCAATTATATTAGACAGGGAAATTGTTGTGACAAACTAAGCAAGTGCCTAATACCAAATCTGACTTCAAACTATGGTTGTATATGGGTGAATGATTGATTTTCCGAGATGGGCCCAAAACAATTATTCCAGGAAGTCACGTGATCGATGACGTCAATAATCGCTAAAAATCTTTCATATAGACGGCCATAACTTTTTAAATACTCCGCTTATGACAATAAAAATAGTCAATAAATGTTCAGCGTACGACGGCCTTTCATTTGATATATAAAATTCTAACTTTTGCTTATGTCATCATTTATCTGATGAAGTCATAACTTTTTTAAAGTTCTAATTAGTTTGATTCGCAATTCGCCTAAAGACAAAAGTCGGGGATTTTCTACATTATACATGTTGAGACAAAAGTCGGGTATACATGTTGAGCTTTTGATACGTGGCGTTTGTATTTTTTCGTGATATATACATTTTCTTCGAGTTTCTTACATCCGGTTTAGACCAGTAACGATTCCAATAGTATACTAATTAACAAAAATAATAATTGCAACATTGAGAACAAAACGAAACTTTTTAAGTTATAGCTTGTATAGAATGAAAGGATATGTATAATTGTCTTCAAGGTATCCAGTCAATGTCATCCATATCGGAATCAGTGTCGCTGCTTGAAACATTACCAAAGAATATATAATCCATCTCGCTCATGCTGATTGAGGCCTCCCCATCATTTTCAATCACCAGTTGCCATCCTTTTGAATCATCTTTGTTAGCATCAGCATCAGTGCTGATCGATGGTTTTCTTCTCCGATTTTGATCATCTTTTTTTGTCAGGGAAGGCGGAAACTGGCTGCCTGAGATGAAAGATAAAAAGAGACATTCATTTACAATGTGATTTGGGACATAATGACCAGAATGATCGAAATAAAGAACATATTTGTGTATATGTACCTGTGAACCAGACCGGACTAACACCGTTTTCATCAGGTTTCCACCCATTATCTGCAAATGATATTGCGGGAACCATTTTGACAGCATATCTTAACCAGTGGTAAACTTGGTAGTGAATCCTTAAGATAGCCTGTCTGGCCGAATCAGGATCTGGTGGTAACGACTGAGATGACTTGGTTTTCATTGCATGGTAAAGTCGTATTCTGGTTTGGACTAATGTCTCTTCTTCTTTTCAGCTGTATAGTACTGTTTGAATAAATTTCAAAGTCTCCGCGTGAGCATTTTCCGTTAGACTTGAAGTTTTCCCGATTGAGTCAAGCAATGCATATTTTGAGCTGTCTTTGATCAATTTCGTAAAGCTCTCACTTTGCCGACTCCAAAGAAAACTGATGTGGTATCACATCCTGTTATAGCATGGAATTGTGGAAGCCTAAGAGACACTTCCTCGCCCAGATAACTGCAAGCTTTCCCAATGTCGACATATTTTTGATGATCTCTCTTCATAAACCATTGACTGGTAGGCTTGACGATGCTGAAGGCATGTACAAGTAAAACGAAAACGTCAGTGTCCCTGGAAACAACTACGACATTAGTATCATCAAGGCAAGCATGCAAGACCATACGCGTGTCAGCCTCCTCGTGGTTGAATTCGAAAACTTCCACAGCGTCATTTTTAGAGATTTATAAGGTCGACAGTGTCAA
>WIPJ01025103.1:751783-765714 GCA_018155075.1 Cassiopea andromeda | reverse complement strand
TAGTGTGAACCATGAAGTGCATCCAACAGATCATCCACCCTAGGGAGAGGGTGAGCATCTTTTTTTGTAACTCCATTCAACTTCCTATAGTCAATACAAAACCGGTATTTACCATCTTTCTTTTTGACCAGTACAATAGGGGAGGCCCATGGACTATGACTAGGCTGAATAACCCCTTGTTGAAGCATATCAGTGATCTGCTGCTCAGCTTCCTCGCGGTAAGCATAAGGAAGCCGCCTTGGATATTGACGAATAGGAGTTGCAGAACGAGTGTCAATATGATGTTGAATCACATCAGTATGGCCCAAACTCTCATCAAAGACATCAGAAAAGTTTAATAGAGTTTGTAAGAGGGCATTTTTATCTTCAGCATTTAGATCAGAATTAATTTTTGCTTCAAGTTGTGTAGCTATAGAAGCAGTATCCTGGACGCCAAAGCTACTTGCTACAGAGTAGCATTGAGAGGAAGAATGGTCAAGTGTTTCAACTAAAGGGCAAAATTCACCAATCTTTTGACCAACTTGCAATTCAACATCAATGTTGGATGTATTCATTAAACAGACATAGACAGATCTATCATTGGCACATGAAACTGTATATGCTGGGAGAATATGGGAAGGAATACTAGCAGCATCTGGAAGGGGCACTACCATACCTAACTGTTCACGATGACTTTTTGGAATGCTACAACTAATAATTTGTTCTGTTCTGCTAGGGATACAAAAACTAGACTGTACTGAGAGGGGCACAGGCCCCCTATGGGTAGACTGGCTAAGCAAACAAGATGAAACTGCCAAACTAAGAGGAGGTTGAATAGGAGGCAGTGGAGGGGAATGATGGGGACTGAGGGGAGTGAACCCATGCAAGCCTACAAGATGATATGAACCATCCTCCTTACAGGATACATGGAGATTGTTGGAGGTTAAGAAGTCCCACCCTAAGACACACTCTAAAGGGGAGCAAAGGGTAGAGGAGACTAGAAATTGACCAGCATAGGAAACAGACCCACTGTGGGGAAATGATAACTCAAGTTGCGTGCTTCCAGCAATAACTAAAGGTTGACCCGTAATACTTACACAGTTTTGGGAAGTCTTGGCTAAAACAGGTTTTGGGCAAAGTTGGGCAAAAATTTCTTGACTTACAAAAGATTTCATGGAGCCTGTATCTAAAAGTGCACAAACATCAAACCCCTCAATTTTACAAGAAACAACAGGCTGATTAGGCACAATAGAGGAATTCATGGGTGGACCAACTGAAAAGATAAGGGGGTGGCCTTCAACCCAGCCCTTCATTGAGGCACCCCTTTGAAGTTTAAAGACTTGGGAAAAGACTTACTCACGCTAGGTACAGAAAAATTCAAAGAGTTCTCTTGAGGTCTTGAGTTAACTGGAATGTTGGTCTCTTGAAGCTTTAATCCAACACAAAAGTTGTTGGCACATTGAGCTGCAGCATGACCCCAACCATGACAAACGTTGCAATGAACTTCCCAAGGGCAGTCTCGTGCAAAATGCCCGACTTGATTGCAGTTGAAGCAACGTAATTGTTGCAAATGGCCAAGTGGAGGCTTTCGTTTCCGCCATCTTGCTTGGGAGGGCATGGAATGAGGTTGCTGTTGGTGTTGCTCCTCCATAGCTGCCCTCAGCTGATCTTGATTCGTTGTTAAGGCTGCAACAGCGGTTGTTAGTTGATTGACAGAATGCAGCAGAGAGGCATGGGGCGGCTCCTTGTTCTCAACAGAAGAGCAAACTGCAGCAAGATCATGCGTCTCGTCACAGCGTGTGGCGCGAAAATGATGAACAAACTCCGTCATCTTGGCCAAAGTCGGTGTGGGATCACTTTCCAGTAAACAAAGCCTCAGGGTGGATGGCAACCCTTTCATGAATTGCCTACTAAGCAAGGCAGTTTTGGCATCTTCGGTCAAGTCCGGGTCGGCTCTGTATAGCAATCAACGAAGATCCCATAGAAAAAGGGAGGGATCTTCATTAGGCCTAAGGACACATTGCTCAAACTCATGGTAATGCTGTTCATGGGCCACCTTCGGGCAAAAGCATTTGTGTAATGCTGATGTTAAGTGAGCATAACTATCCTTTTCATCGTCTTTCAACGCATGAAAATACGAGGAGGCTTGTCCCCGAAGGAAAGCAGGCAGCACTGTCAATTTCTTTTCAGCTTCCCATCCGTTCGCGCTTGCACAGCATTCGAAGTCTCAAAGCCACCGAAGAAAATCTCCACACTCAAACTTTTCAGGCACAACAGCAATAGAAGTTGCCATAATGAAAACGTGACTCGTCTATCTCTGACCTCTGTCACCAATTGTTAATACCGGAGCCTAGAGTTCTTAGGCAGAGACAGACGAAAAGAGCAAACTATTTGTAGTTCGCTAGCTCTCAACTTAATTCCCACAATCCATACATGAAGTATTAATTCAGCAGCAACAACACATTTAGACAATAACCATTTAACAATTATAACAAACGTTCCAATGTCTAACAGCCAATACGAGCGCGAATGCTTCTTTTGATGTTGCAGACCAATTTTGCTGGGATTAACTCAAAGCTGTGGAAAATATGCGATTGGGTGTAACTTGTTATCATTTGAGACTTGTGATAGTGCTCCACCAACTGCATAGTTGCTCGCGTCCACTTCAACAATGAATTCTTTATTGAGGCATGGGAACGTTAGTACCAGTTCAGATGTTAACTGCTTCTTTAAATTGGTGAATGCATTTTCACATGCATTGTTCCATGAAAATGGTACATTGTCACTCGTTAGCTTGTTTAACGGCTGGCAAATTCGAGAAAAACCGGGTATAAAATCACGATAAAACACAGCAAGTCCCAAAAACCCTTTCAATTCTTTCTTATTTGAAGGTCGCTGGAACTCATCAATTGCTTTAGTTAATCTCGATTGTGGTCTGATTCCATCTGGAGAAAGTTGAAAGCCGAGGAAATCAACCTTATGACCTGCAAACACGCATTTGGATAGTTTGAGTGAGATACCATATAATCTAAAACGACGAAAAACTTGCTTAATATTTTTGACATGTTCGTCAAAGGAATTGCTGAAAATGACAACGTCATCCATGTAAGCCAGTATTCTGTCGGAAGGTAGTCCAGCCAGATTAATATCAATCATGCGTTGATATGATGCACCTGCATTGCACAACCCATAAGGTGTTACGTTAAACTTGAATTTGCCTCGTGATGCGGAGAAAGCCGTCTTTTCTTTGTCTTGCTCGCTCAATGGCATAGACCAATATGCCGATGCGGCATCTAGAGTTGTCCAGTATTGGGCACCATGCATTTTGTCTATCACGTCTCTTATGTGCGGCAATGGATACGAATCTTTTTTGTAACTTCATTTAAGCCTCTAAAGTCGCAAACAAATCGCGCTGAGTTGTCTTTCTTCTTAACTAAGATGATCGGGGCATTCTATGGTGAAGAAGATGGTCTAATAATATTGTTTTCTAGCATTTCCTGTATTTGGTCATTTATTTCATCTGTCAGGGCGTGCGGAATTCGATATGGCTTACGGTTCACGGGCTGAGCATTTTCGGTTATTATATGGTGCTCCATATTCTTTACCAAGGTTGGCTTGCGTGGGTTTGAAGCAAAAATGTCGCTGTAATTTGTAATCAATGCTAACAGTCGGTTTCGTTCATCACTTGTAAGATTTTCGCTGAGTGTACTGTTCTGACGTATATCAGTACCATCATTGGTGTCATTGGCAACAGCAACCATTGCATTTATTTGATTCAGATTTCCAACATGTTGTCGAGAATGTAATTTAATAGGGTCATTGTTGACATTCAGTACTTTGATTTGAAACATACCTTCAATATTGGGTATGACACGACAATGTGTAGTATATACTCCAGAAATTCCCTTGATTGACATTGGTGCAAAGTCTGCAGTTACCAACGAATATGATCGATTGCAATGGACAGTTACAACGCTTTCAGAACGTCTGGGAATTAAAACTGTATCGGTAATTTTTACTCGCTCCTAATCTGGTAATGATATTCCTGAATACCAAGAGTTGCCAATTTTGATTTTATTAGCCTTGAAATCAAATTCAATCTTTTGAAATTTTGACAAGAAATCTCTTCCCAATATTACAGTTTTGTAGGATTTTGAGTTGAGTACTTTCATTGTTTGGTGCACTGTTTCTCCTTTTAGAGTAATGCGAATATTAGCCAAACCAATGATATTCATGTCATTACCCGAAGCGTCAATCACCTTACACTTTTCTTGATTCGAATCCATTTCTAAACCGAGAATTTGGAGCGTGCCCAAATCGATAATAGAGCAACTGGCTCCTGTATCTATAAGGGAATTTATGGGTTTATTTTCGAATTTTAGCTTTAAAACTGACGAGAAATTGTTTGTACCATATAGTCATTGATAATTTGGACAGACCCTCTCCCATGCGTCGTGGCCTCTCCCCCCACAAGCTTGACAAAATCGTGTGGGACAATTTCGGACCAGGTGTTCAGGGCTCTGACATGCACGACATTTCAGCTGTTGACTTTCCTTTGCAGGTCCAGGGCTGTTTCGCTTGAACCCCCTGTTACCCGTTTTGTTGAAGCGAGGAGCAAATTGGCCTCTTCTCTGGTTGCTGTATGGTCTGTTGCCCATAAAACGAGCGCTGTTGACGTCCTCCTGACCCCCGTGTGCACCCGGTGATGCGTCTTTCATTTTCTCAACTACTTTTGCGGCTATTGTTTCTATCATTTCATTGTCATGGTTTGTTTGCTGAGTGTTGAAATTTGAGCATTCATCTTTAATGTCCGCAAAGGAAGTCACTCCGGCAAGTTGTAACCTTGTGGTTTCACCTGCTAATTCTTTGATATCGGCCTCTGCAAATGTCAATTGAGATTTTAAAGCAATTTGCATCTTGGGATGCACGCCACGCATAAAATAATCCTTGGCGATTGTTTGTCTGGTATCCTCATTGAATGTTGGGTATGCTAAATTTACCAATTGTAATATTTTGTAGCAGTACGTCATTGCTGATTCATTTGGTTGGCGTTTGCGGTTATTCAGCTCATTTATAGCAATTTCTCTGTTCAACTTTCCTTTTTCGAATTCATTGCAAAGCTCGGATTCAATTTTTGCTGCATCTTTCTTATCTGCATCAGACAACCTCATATACACATCAAACGCTCTTCCCTCCAGTTTACTGGCTAGATTTTGAGCGGCCTTCTCGCCAGCGTACCCTTTCAACGACGAATGCAGTCTTGTCTTTTCTAAACTGCTTTCACGTCTCCTGATCCGTCGAAATGTTTTATTTTATTTTCCATCACGATGAGAATATTCTGTCACAGTAATGTTATCGTTACTGAATTAGGATTGGCCTAAGTTTAGCTCACTCTAAAGTAATGTGACAGAATGCAGACAGCTAACAAACAACGGAATATATAGAGAATCGAAAAAACCCAAGCCGGGGGTGACTACCCTACAAAAGCGGTGAGTCATTATTGACCATCTCTTATCTCCTCAATTTCAATTAAATTTTGACGATTCGTGTATTTATTGCAACATTTCAGGTAATTTAATGGTAGTAGTTGCTGCGGTGCGCTTTGTGAAATTCGAAAAATATAATTAAATTTTTTTTTGGAGCGTAACAGTGAAGCCACTGGCAACTATTTACATGGTTTTTTTTTTATTAAATACAAAGCTATCAATAATCTTTTCCCCGTGGTTGTTTCTGATTTTAAGACTCCGAGTTCAGCAGACCCAGCTATGAATGCGGACATATGTTGAAAGCTGTTTGCTGCCATTGAAGTAAGCAGATAAAGTATGTCACTTTGTTAGTTTTAACAAGTGAAATTGGATCGGATCTTGTTTTCAGAAAATGGTTAAATCTTACCCTGTATATGGATGTTCAAATATTTTTTCTAAAACCAGCATTTGAATTTCTCCTGAAAGATAAGAGCCTTCTCCGAAAGTGGATAGTTGCAGCAAAGAGAGAAAATTTTCAACCGACCGTCAATAGCTATAAATGTGGCGACCATTTCATTCCTCCAGATTTTAATATTTCAAAAGATAAAGATAAATCTAACTTGTTGCCAAATGCTGTTCCATCTATACTTTTTCATTTGAGATATCCTCTTGTTTTCATGTTCATGTAGTGTAGTACCTCACAACGATTTAATTCTCAACGGGGTTAAAAGCGCTCATGGTTTTACAGAATAACTTCCCCATAGCTAGCGCTAGGTGGAAGTCAATATTCTTGAAACACTTCTTTTACTTCACTTAATTCATTACAATAAATAATACCATTAAATGCGCTATAAATAAAAGAGAATATTGGGCAGCCAGCTATTTTTCATTTTAGGTCCAATCACATTACCATCATGTAATGTCACAAAGGTCTTTCTTTGATAAGAATAACAAAAGTGAAAGTTTTAAGGCTATTAGAGTAAATACTGCAGCAAATGAAATTGAAATCGCAACTACTAGCTTAATCCCTTGTCTTCAAATGTTTGCAAAACAATTTTATTCCACAAGACAGAAGCACGCAGCAGCAAATGCCACCTTTGCAGTACTTGAGACGTCGGGATAAATGCGCAAATTGCCAAAATTCAAACAAAATGTAAAGGAAAAGAGATAATTCATACTAAATCACCACTTTAAACGCTTTAACTCTGTGCGCAACTTCATGAAATCAGCCATTACTTTTCACCAAATTATAAGGATTCAGTGCTGGCGATAATCCTTTTTGCCACTATTTAAAAATTGCCTCACTCGGTACAATGTGCAAACCCCTGAGTTGGACATCTAGCGCCTTCAGTGCTTCTATCTCATTGCTTGTATGATATTGTGTTGGTGTACGATCGAAAGAGGACTTATTGCGACCATTTTGTAGCAAAAGCACAGACAATTTACCAGAATTTTTCAACGAGCATGTTTCCTTTAGTGCTCTAGTTCAAGGAACCATGCTTCTTGAGCAGTTATACGCGATGGCATAGCAGAGAGAGCTGAAATATTATGAATGTGGCCTACCCTTAACAGAGTTACTAGAAACATTGTCATTGAAGCAGTAATTTTAAAAGTTATATACACAGCCATAGGAGGTTTGAGAGGATCTCTGATTTAGTTTGACGTAAATTTTTCTACACTGACACAGTTTGAACAATCTCTATGCCCCAATATTCCACTTTGATATTCTTTCCAAAACTTGCATACAATCATTTTTTCCGATTATAATCGTTTGGCATTACTTTGCCTTTGGTGGAGATTGTAAAATGATAGTTCATGATTCAATTACTTTTGCTGAAACAAACAGGAACTTAATATGTAAACTAACCGACAGCAAACTTGCCTCACTTTTGCTCGATCACGTTGTTTCCCTTAGTGGTAAGCGTAAGCCACATAGAATCTGGTTCTGCTTTCTCCGCTATGTCATCACATATAACTGCTCTAGTAGTATGGTTCCCCGAACTAGAGCTTTGAAAGGAACAAGGAAAATGCTTGTTGAAAAATTCTGACAAACTATGTTTTTGCTATAAAATAGTCACAATAAGTCTTCCTTCGATCTTACACGAACACAACCCCATGCAAATTACAACAACCTTAACGAAGCCATTACTGTGATTGCTACCAGTAACATGATGCAATGCGTGCTGCACGGAATTTGACGGCATTAGGAGAAAGTTCTACTAGACTATGAATCAATTAACCAAACAATGGGAAAGGGTAGACCATGAGATCGTCACGGGATGAGCTCGATTCCTTCCTCATCCAAAGTTTTGTATGGAGGCTATAGGAAATTCATAATGATACAGCACGAAATAATCTTTCCAACAATTTTAATCGCAAGTAGGACGAAGATATCGATGGTGATGCCTTTTAAGAGTAGAAATTGTTGGACAGGATGACTTAGAAGATGCTTGGAGAGTTTGAGCCGTGTTAGCAACGCATCGTGGCTAGGCCAGAATCAACTCTGTAATACCTTTGCGATTAATGTGCACCAACGCATGCGGATGTTTATATATGGTAAGAGCTCTATTTAATTTGTGAATTGTGAGCTTATACTTCTCATGTTGTCTAGCTTTGTCGAGCTATAGTAAAGTACCTTACGCGTACACGTGTGTAGTCAGCACAAACAACTAATGAGAAGTCACCAAATCTCTAACACTCCTAGTATTTGATTAGCAGAAGCTTTTAGCTATGCTGCATTGATCTGCTACAGACCATTAGCTAAATTATCAATAGTAATACTATAATGGAATGTATATTGAAAAATTATAGCAATTTGTTTTCAAAAGTATATTCATTATGCATAGATCAGCTTGGTCATTATTCTTAACTTTAGTGAGACACAGCTGGTTAAAGTGGATACATATTTATTGTATTTTTGCATTTTATCTCCTAGGTTTTCATGTGAACATTGATATCAAATAAACCAAAACAAGAACATTTTTTGTAGTTCATTTCAGTGTGTTCTAGAAAAGTTGAAAGAAAAAGAATTAGGCTGACCTGCATTACAGCCTACCCTGGATTCATTGGCTGTCTAGTTCATTCCTTTTTGCACTTATACCTGGGTCCTTGAAGATAAAGGTGTCACCACAAACAGCACTGTCAAGAAGCTGCTCTACTGAAGTTCTTAGGTATAAGTAATACTGCTATATTGCGGTTGTCGGTTCTCCTGACGTCATGTACTTTTTATTTGAGGAGTATGGTGTATCAGATTGCTTATACCAGGCTTCTTTACAGAAGCTCGTTGAAATGAAAAACAGGGTTGAGGATGAACAAGAAGTTGACCGAATTTGAGAAGAATTCTTCCAATATGTCATGGAATGGAAATAGCCTTATGTCACCAGAATCTGTTCGCGATGCTGGCATACTTTTTCAATCCCTTGTATCATATACCACGCCAAGAACAGCTTAACACCAAGTGCTGCCTTACACATCATTTGCACTTCAACAAATGATTCTCTTATGCTAGAGGGTCATTCCATGTCAAATCACCCAGACTATGCTCAGTCTCTCGATTTTTTCACATTTATACCAGTTGTGGGTATTGCTGAGATATGATAACTATGAAAACTTGTAGGTCTCATCCATTACCCCTCTCAAGTTATGGCATCTTTAAGTTTCACCCAAATCACTTCTCCAAGCTAAAAATTGGCCATTTTGAATTTGCATATTTGTCCATAGTTTCTACCCACAGGGAATTTATACTCAAAAGCTTCACAGATATACCTTTTTATTGATAAATTTAGAACCTAACTTTATACGATATTTAACATCTCTTTTCACCGCTAGAGTCGAGGGTGTACTTGAAATGCAAGTAGTAAAATAGTTATGGCAAAATTTCCTAATTACGATCTTATTGGCTTGTGAATTGAGAGTATCATGGTCTGGATGATTTGACATGGTATGTCCTTATATGAATTTACCAATGTCCTAGAAAAGTGGAAAGCAAAACAATATTTCGGTGACCCTACTTAAAATGCTTATTATGGAAAGACCCAGCAGCAGATTCTTGCCCCCCCCCATTACTAGCATTTTATCATTTTTGCAATCCCCCAGCTTCAGTTAGGCAGTATGATTGCTAGTTTTTATAGATTTTATAAGACGTTGGAATAGTTTTCCAGCTTAGGCGACATGATCTGAATTTACTAGGATGGTTAGCTATCTATGTTAACAGTTTTTCATAATTATAGGGAAATAATAGAGGTTGTTTAATTTTGTATGACACTGTTAGACTCAGCAAAGCACTAAATGTCAACAAGAATTTGAAACCTCAATTTTTTGTATCATGAAATTAATTCTCTATTGGGTGAAGGTAAAGATTAGAAAATAAAAATGATCATGTAACAGAAATACAAGAAGGTGCTAACCAATATTTCATATAAAAGAGATAAATAAAAATTTAACTTTAAATAGTGTGAGCAACGTTAATCAGTGAACAAAAGTCAGTAGTAATAGGTAGTACTAACTTTGTAATCTTTTGTTTTCATAAGCCATCAAAACTTGTTCACACGTCATGTATGCTTTCTCTAGCAAGAATACGCTTACTCTAACAACAACAACAACAACAACTTATATAATGTATGTTTATCAACTTTCTTTCTGATCAGCCTGGTATCGTAGACATCTCAACGGTAGTTAACCAGACTACATGACTTGTACAGGAGCAAACTATACATGAGCCTGCGATAAGATACCGCTGACATGCACACGCAGCCATTTTGACTTTTGTTTGCAGCAAGCTAATCTTTTTGCAGCGTTCGTACTTTTCTTTGAAGTATGCTGAGTTTTTTTTTGAAGTATGCTGAATGTTTGTATGAAGTATAGTGAGTTTTTGTTTGAAGTATGGTAAGTTGTTGTTTGAAGTATGCCGAGTTTTTGTTTGAAGTATGTTGACTGTTGTTTGAAGTGCTATTGAAGCGAGTTGTATAACGGTGAAGTTTATTTCGCATTGTAACCAACAGATGGCAAATGAGGCCTTCGATAACGTGTTCATCCTGTGATGTCACGAAGCAATGCTGTTTTGCGAAGATTCGCTAGGCTAGGCCAACCTTTTCTTTTTAAGTTCTCTGTGAATAGGCTTTTGCTTCCAAAGAGGACTTTAGATATACTTTATAACGAGCGAGGTAGCATGGTGGTTAGATCACATGCCTCCCATACGGAAGGTCTACGGTTCGAGCCCAACTCGATGCCCTGACTGAACACTCGCTCACTGTTCACCCAGTAACAATTGGGTACCCAGTGGCAACACTGGGGAGATAAAGGCGGAAAGCAAAGGAACTGGCCACCCAACCAATGCCAATGGCTTAGGATGAGTTTCCTCTCTAACAGGCACACCCCTACGTGCGAAAGTATGCGGGACTACCTTTTTTTATATACTTTATTAGCATTCACATGATTCATTTAAGAGAACAAAAGAAATCATGTCACAGCCACCTTATGGGACGTTTTCCCGTAGAACCCAGCATTGCAGCTCGGGCACTTATAACAGTAAACTACAGAGGAGCGTAGGAGTGAAGTTCTTAACGGGGCAAAATTAGGATCCGAAACGGTTGGACTTATTATTGATTGGAAAGATCAATAATCGAGCCATGAATCTTATCGTTGTCTTTGTTCTGCGATATTCGGATACTAAATAGGACCCTTTGGATTGGACGCATTAGCTAAAACTAGTTACGATACCCCTCTTCAAAATAATTGTTTTCAAGTACTAAACAAAGTCTAAAATTTGTTCAACGTTATAATATAAGTCGCACAAGCAACACACTTTTATCTTAAGGTTTAGCCAAATTTTGTCCGTTATTAAGCATTCTTCATATTCATGCCAAAGCTTAAGACGCTTTTGGTCAATTGTCCGGGAAGACTTGCCCAGAAGCATGTTCAATTTCCTCTATAAAATATCTAAACAATACTTTTCCTACTTGCAAAATTTCTGCAGATGGTTCAATTCTCCATCTTATAATTCCGGGTCTTCAAACGTTTCGACCCACGAGCTGCATCAACTGTTAGGCAGAATGGGCTGATTACGCACTAGAGTTCCAATCAAAGCAAGAAAAGCTACTTTTCTCGTAGACAAAAGGCCTCTCCAAGCCGGATGAGAAACCCTCAAGGTCCCTGGTCTAATTGCTCGTTCTGTCTCCAGTCAGAAACCTTATTGCATGTTATATCAAATTGCATTTCATATTTAGATGAATTGGTGCCAAAATTCTGTTGTCCCTTTTCACGAACACATTATAAATTAAGCAATGCACTATTTGTATTGACTTCCATCCTTTCATCTTAATGCACACTTGGGTGACTTTTTTCGTCTTGACCTTCTTACAGACACAAAGATACTTCACATTCCTAAGTATACGGTAGTTTTCAAACAAATACGCAAAATAACAGTGATTTTGAAGCTGTCAAAATATAGCTCACTGGTCAGCGACCTTCTTATAGTAAAGTGGCATTTGTTAATCTCTCCATTGGTGCCATGATTTCTTCCTGTCGTTCTCTTTTATCCTTACTACATGAGTTACATTTCAAAGACTATTCAAACAAGAATCATAACGAAAGCTTTGAATCGCTCTATTAGATTCAGCTACTATAATTTCCGTCGTCGAAATAAACCTTGGATTACCTAAGAATTTTCATCTATTCAATCTCCCCATTCCTTTATCTGTTTACTTTGGCTGTTTCTAATGATTTTGTATGCTCTTTGCAAGGAAGTTAATTATACACTGCCATATGCTAGAGAGGCAGATTATTGTAATTAGTTTATATATAAATATATATATATATATAAATTTTTTTCAAACTTCAATTTCATTCTCATATAACTAAAATACAATTATACGTCTCTCTAAAACTAGGCAACGTACAACTGACTGTCAGGATAACTACTTAACTAAACAAAATGAAAAGAAAAAAAAATTAATGTGACATCAATGGAATAGAATGGAAAATAAAATTAAATTAAAAAAAAAAGTCAATAGCATTTGTCATAAGTTGAGTAAGTCAGGGTTTGTCCAGGGTTTATTTCGGCAGCAGAAAATAAAGTAAGTACTTCTTATAGTTATGTTGATGAGGTTAGATAGAATTTGTTTTGGCATTTTGTCGTTGACACCGAGGGATTTAAGAAGATTAATAAAAGATTCAGAAGAAGACCCAATAGTGCCAAGGGCTCCCATAGAAAGATTTATAAATTTGATTTGTTCATAATTCGGAAGTAGAGTTTGTTGTAGAGGATAATATTTTGAAGCCTAACGCTCACTATTGATTTGTATGTTAGTTTCAAAACCAATAGTGAGCTGAAGAATATACGGGACATTTTCCTTGGTAATTATGAGAAGATCAGGTCGGAAAGCACTACCTGTGATAAAAGAAAGGGGTATAAAAGCAGGAAGATCTGGGTATAATGAGCAATTTGTAAGTGTGGAAAATGTCTTAGCTATGGAATTTAGGACAGAATCATGTCTCCAGGTATACCTACCATGTTCCAGATACAGCTTACAGCTAGAAACAATGTGCTGCAAAGTTTCAGGTTGCAGCCAAAAGGAACATGCTGACGATTGAGAGATGGACCACTTTGAGAGGTTTTTTCGAGTTGCTAATGTATTTGTTAAGTATTTCAGAGAAAAGTTGAAAATATTCTTGGGAATTTTTTTTGAGCGTGTGACCAAATGCTGGTGGTAACCTTTGAAGCGTATTTAAAAACCGATAAAATAACTAGTCCTTGTGATGTTAATTCACTTGTTATACGATGATGGTGGTGAGTTCGAATAGATTTGAGAGCTTGCTTTGCATTTCTGTACTGATCATATTGAATGTTGGTAAAGGTGTTAGAATCCTGCCACAAAGCTTTTATATCAGAGTTAGGAGAGGATTTTAAAGCATTCCGAATTATTGTTTGACACTGTATAAACTTGGTAGATGGAAGAATAAGACGTAGGCCATAGTTTGATTTGCTGATGATGAGATTACTTAAGGTGGCGCTTATTGGCAATTCAAACCACCGACGCACATAATTCGCAGCTTTGTTATCTAGGTTTTCAATTACCCACGTTTTGCTAAGATCAGCTATAGTGAGGTGCCAGGAAATTTTAGAAAGAACATAGCAATGGTATAGCAACAGTTTATTTTTAGGATGGCAAGGGATTTTATCAATTGTACATAATAAGTTATTAATAGTTTCCAATAAAATAGATCTGTGCTCTACGTTATCCATAGAGAAGAAGAAGTATCTGCCGAGATATTTAAAAGAACTGCCAATGCTGACAGTGGGAACGAGATCATGATTAATGATAAGTTTAGACAAAAATTGCATAGATGAGGTTGAAGGCTTTTTGATTCCAAATGTGGAGCATTTATCAACCCTGATGGTCATATCAGCTCAATTACACCATCTAGAAAAATGGTTCAATAAAAGCTGATTCTCTTACTCCAGACTCGTAATAACAACTGCATATATAA
>WIPJ01025103.1:719718-747902 GCA_018155075.1 Cassiopea andromeda | reverse complement strand
CTTCTCCTGAGAATGCGGCGTCTCCTGAAAATGCGGCGTCTTCTAACATAACGGCGTCTTCTTCTAACGGATCGGCGTCTTCTTACATATCGGCGTCTTCTTACAGATCTGCGTCTGCGTCGCCAGAAAAAGGGATCATTTCCTTTCAATTGGCCATCATCTGAAAGTTATGGAGGGAGTATCACCAATGTAATCATTACACAAACGAGATTGAAAATGACAATGGTCCTAGACTGGTGCATGTCTGCAAATTTTTGGTGAAGGCCAAAAGCAGGGAAAAAACAACAGACAAGACCACTAAGGCTAGCATATTGACACTTAAATGCTGTGTGAAATTCTGACTGACCAATTTGATTTCAGTAAAATTGCGCTCACTGGGAGCAGCAATGCTGTGGCTTAGATTCAATATCAATGATAAGAGTAAATGTTGTCATAAAAGTAGAAAATATTCATGTGTATACATTAAATAGCAATATTTTCAGAAGTTGGTGCTTGCCAATATAAATTTTATGGCAGGCCGCATTTGGCCCGCCAGCCATAGTTTGTACCATGATTGTGCTAACTCGCCACAAAGTCAGCCAAAATATCCCAAAGCTGAGCAACAGTTTAATGAAATGAGTTATAAGAAAGTAATGCTTGGCTTCCTAAAAGGTGCTGGATTTCTGAGGCTTAAGAAAGTTTATAGGTGCATATTTATTTAAAATTTGGATAATCTGTGTACAGTATGTCATGTATCTTAAGTGTGCTGCTCTTCCAAAGCTCAACTAACGTAATTTACACAAATCTATTATCATTTCATGTGTACACAAAATATTGGAGCTCATTCATTTTGCCAAGAAAGTCGTTAAGAAGGTGTGATATATTGAAAACGGTAAGAAACTTTCATGCTAGAGTCAACAGCAAACCTCATAAAATGCATGCATTTTTTATAAATCCGCAATATTTGTTAAAGTTATGACTCATTAATACTCAGTTACTCCTGCAATTATAACCTTAGCAGCTGCTCTTTCAAATGCTATTCTGCATTCTACGCTATTTTTTGAGCTGTGCTTACAAAGAAATAAAAGTAAATTTGTCCTATTCTGATGCTTAGGGAAATTTTTCACCGTGTATCGTCAACCCATTGCTGATTTCTAATGATTCTAGTGGAAATGACCTTCAAATTCTCCCTATTTCATATCTTACCACTCTCAGGTGCATCTGCTTCTTCCAACTCTGTCTCATCTTCAGCAAGAGCAGTAGGGTCTATGAAGATCACGAAATTTATTGTTTTCATGAAAAGATATCCAAGCATAATTATAAATTGCAAAAACGAACAATTTTATCATAAATATAGATGAATAATTATGCATGGGGTAAATACTTGAAAGCAGGAGACCAAACACAAGATTATATCGAATACGCTGGCTCTGTTTCAGCAAATGCATGCCGTTGAAACTAGCCATAGGCGTAGCCATATGAGGTGCGAGGTGCAGCAGCCATCAATATTTAGTTTTTCGACACATTTGCAGTATATCAATAAGTGCTAGTAGAGTTGTACTATTGATAAAATGTGAGGAAATTCTATTCTGTCGGCGAACTGGGCTGTCCGTCCATCCATCCAACGACCATTACTATTAATTTTGCCCTGGTACCGACGTTGAGAAGTGGTATTCAGGAATTCGTCCCGCAATGCTTCATGTGCTAAAAAGTCCTTAAAACTAACATTTGGACAAGCTTTATAAAGTCAAAACTATGGAATGAAAAGATCTTACAAATATGATTCCAAAGAACATTGTATCTACTGACAGAAATCATACTTATATACCATAAAATCTAACAACACAACTACCATTTGAACGTAACTACACCGCCACAAGTCAGAGCAATCTTTCACTATTATATCATCTGCAGTTGAATCCACTCGGGTGTCCTTTTGTTAGGCAATTCCCTCGAAACAACTAATGACAAGTCTATTGACTTCTTAACATTATTCTCCATGACGCACTTACCCATGGGTCTATTGCACCAGGGTTCAGGAGTCCCCTAATAGCCGAAAATTTAGGGGAGGGGGCACAGAGCAAAATTTCTCAATGCTTATGACGTACAGTGCACCTTATATAAATTGGTACTTAGGATTTTTAACGCACTGGAGCAAGGCTGAAGGGACTCGATGGGGCATGAGCATTAATGGTTGAACATGCTGTGAAATAAGATCAAAATATATCACAACTCTTGGGGCATCTAATTGTCTGAACTGAATAGAAATACATAGCAGTAGAGAAAAGTTGGCAAATTGACTGAAAATTGTATAGTACAAACTGCAAAGTATTCAAATTTTTGGGATTAGAGTGTTCGGTAGCCTTTTCCTGGTATATGCGCTGTTCAATAAAATTCTGGATAGGCTGCTTACTTTTCAGGAAGAATCAATTTTTCTTCTCCCTGCCCCAAGCAGTAATAACAACCAGCCTTTTGGCGCTAATCATTTTTGGCCCCAGGACCCCAAAAAACGCAAAAATGACCATAATTTTCCTTACCTTCACTTTCAGATGGTTCCTCAGTATCCTCTGATTCTTCTGGTGACTCATCTGAGACAGGTTGGTCTTCATCTTGCGATTCTTCTTCATCATCATCAGGATCTTCTTCATTTTCTATGGGTTTGTCATTTTCAACTTCCGTCTTTTCTTCAGTGTTTGCTACACTATTTTCTTCTGCTGTAGCTTTAACTGGATCACTTTCTGCTGCTGGTGCAGTAGATCCTTGAAATTGGATGGAATGATGTTAAAAGATAAAGTAGAGAGTACTGGTGGCAAATTTAATATTCAGAACAGGGCATAGAACTTTTAATTGATTGGATAGCGAGGAAAATAAAATTTATTACAATGTACTGCATCATTAGTGAGTTGTTACAATGCCAGATATAATTCTCCTAGCAAAGATTCAAAGTAAATTTAAGCAATTGCTATTGGCATAGCATAGTACACGTTAACATCTTCAGGCTGTTTGCAATCACTAAAGGCTGAGTTTTATTCAATAACTTTTGGTACGTTTGGCCTTTTCCAATCGACTTTTGGTACGTTTGGCCTTTTCCAATCGACTTTTGGTACGTTTGGCCTTTTCCAATCGACTGTAAGTCGAGACATGCACATTTACAGCAAATGAAAACGTGAGTGGGATCGTGTTATAGCTAAGAAAAATTTACGCTTAGACAGCATTTTTAGAGCGATCGCCACCAATAGCCAATCGCAAGAATAAAAGTTTCGTAAAGTGTCCAATCGCAACATGGCCTCTCACTGCTGGATACTAGCCTGGCTAGGAAAAGTTTGCGTTGCAGGTCGCAATAGGTTCTGCACTCATAAGACACAAGCTAAAGGCCAGAAGGCTTTTGAATGTCATGGTGCAAACCTGTAGAATGGACTAGAAACAAAAATCAACAAACACCCTCCTCGAAACCCTTTAGAGATCGGCCTTAAATCGATGCAGCGTTTATGCTAGATTCATGCTCTCTTTTATTCTATAAATTTGAAATCGCCGGAAACACGATTACTTTTGTTTGCAAGTCTTTTTTGTTCTTCAATGTTGGCGTACAACTGAGGACCAACTGGTGCATCTACAGCGTGAGTTTTACACTGAATGCAACCTGGAGTTTAGTGAATTTCATTAGAATTGCACGGTAATTTTAAGTGCGGTAGCGAACAATTTGTGGATTTTGCAGTGAATATAAAGCGTCAGGGCCCAGTGCTTAACCATGTTGAATTTTAACGTTGAGAAAGTTATGGTATAATACCCTGGCAAGCCATCTAGAAAATAAAGCAAATAAATAACATTGCTCAGAGATCATTCACCCTGCATCGAATAATAATCAATTGTAAATATGGCGATAACTAAGATGCGCTTCCGCAAGTGGGAAAGGAAAAAGTACGTTCGTCATGTGCTTCTACTTTTATTGCTCTTGGAGATTAATGAAGTCATTGTGTTCCAACTAGAATAGAAACAGAAAAGCATGACGCTGCAATTTTTCCTCGCACTTGATTGGCTTGTAATTTCATGCATCGGCATTGGCGCATTTGAATGGTTCAAAGGGCGTTGTCCATTGATCCTTTTAACCGCCTCAAAATAAGTGGACAAGGTAGATGATGCCCTCTATCCTGAGATTACAAGACCCTAACGAAGAAAGCGACAATAACACTCTTACTATGATAACTTCTAAAAGAGTGTAATACCCGCCATTCAATTTCACTTCACGCACCTAAAATAGCTTCTTTGCTGCATTTCTTATTGAAAAATACGTTCTGTATTCCTTCAAGTAAAACTATGGATAAGGTATGCATTTCCACCTCTAATTCTCTCAAGGAACGCTCTACACATGCAATGAACCTTCTCGTTCCACTCTCAGAGCTTTAGCGCCACTACATGCTCTTTGTTCGTCAGGGATGATCCCTGATGATATAGAACAGTAAGTTCTATATCGGCGATGATCGCCCATGAATTACGATATGAAAACCAGGCATTAAGTTACCGTTTACGTCGCCGTAACTCCTGTCTCAGAGACATGGTCAAGTATTGTCAACACAATGACATTATCAAGAATTTATGTAGAATTAAACATTGCAAATATTAAAATTTCACTTGTTTTCGTCGTCTTCATATTTCTTGTCATTGCAGAGCTGCGATTCCCAAAATTTTGAATCCATTTTTTTCCATAAGGAATTGTAATGCAAACTTTACTAATCTTTTGTGGGGAGATATAGAAACATACGCGCTTCCAGCAATTTCAGATCTACATTTCAAAATTTTCCAGCGGGGACATGCACCCAAATCCCCTTAGATGTCACTTTAACTACTAGAGTACTGGATGCCACACCACATCCCCAGCTAAGTTTTACATTCTCGTTATCTGTTCAAAAGACAGGATAGTTGAAAGTGGAAATGCAGCAACCTGTTCTGAAGAATAATTAGGAATATCAGCGTTCCTGGGGATTTCAGATGCTCCAACATTCAAAGTTTTTGTAGGCCTGAAATGCAAAGGGACGCCAGAGTTTACTTGTTCGCCAAAGACTATCCATGCCACCACGTTAGTGCTTGTGATCTACAATAGTCTCAATTTCTTAGAAAACGCAAGATATCAACCATGAATGGGGCCGCACATAGAGGCAACTTGCACCCAGATGTAAACGTATACGAGAACTCGTATGCATCTGGGTATCCAGGGCCAGCAAGCCTCGCAAACTACGACGAGCAGCAAGCTTTAACATTAAAAACGTCCTTTTTCTCTTTACTTCAGGTCCTCTGAAATTTTTAGTGTAAATTATAGTGAGAGTCACTACAAGCAAACCGCCTAAAAACCTATTTACTGGTGATTATCACTAATCTCAAACTGCTACTGCAAAATTTACTCCAAATCTTGCACTTCGTCGTAAGTACATTTGTGATTGGCCTTCGATTCATACCAGACATGCTCATAGTCAGTTGATTAGTCACTGTAGTAATTCTATGTCTAAAAGCATTTTATTTAACTTTTAAAAAATTACTTTGGCAACATAAACCATCAGCATTATCCTCATCCTCATCATCATCCAAGTTTATTACATACGGTGGCCCATAGAATTAAGCTGATTTGCAACGGGCCTTCTATTTACAAAATAAAAGCTAAAAACCTATGAAAAAAAGAGAAAAATGAGCATATTTTTAATAGTCTCAAAGCCAGGGTAGGATGATATCAAATAGATTTTACCTCAACTGCTAATGCTAAACACACATGAAAACTTTGCTTTAACCGAATTGCTGTTGGTGGCAGTTTAAGCAAATTCCACTACTGTCACTTCGAGGCATTTTTAACGTACTGACTAGTGGAGCGAGTGCCACAACAGACCGTCTGCTTCACCACTCAAAATTAAAGTCTTTGGTTTTTCCACTAGTAGTGGACCCTATCGATTTGGCTTTATGCACGTAGCGATGAAAAAATGTTATGAAATGTACATTATTATTTATCGTAGCGTTGTGATAACAACAATTGGATAAGCAGTGGCCCCTTAGAAACTTTTACCTCACTAGCAGAAAATCCTTAAATGATGCTCCGAGTGATCTTGTTTCTCATTTTCTGCAACAATTTTACAAAAGCAAATTGCTTACAACTCGGAGAGTACAGCGAATGGACTCTAAGGGCCAATTCATACGACGAGCAATTGATGACCCGAAACCTATTTTCGCATGTTCAGCAATGGGCACGGCGGAAGGGGATGAGCCTGCGTTGAGGCAATGAATCGTGAGTGCGGCTCGAGCCGTTACGAATTGATTACTCAAATTGCTACATCCATAGGTGCGGGATGCCCATGCCCCGTCGCATCAACTAGTTAACTTTAGCTCATGTAGCAACTATTCAACGTCCCTACGCTGACAATCTACTGGTTCAGGGATTTAGTTGTTAAACTGCCAAGAACTCTCAGAGAGACACCATTTTTGCATCAAGTTACTTTTCTTGAAAATATATCTCCAGCGCTGTCTACTTGAAGCTTGTACTGCTAACGTTACCATCTCTCTCTCTCTCTCTCTCTCTCTCTCTCTCGACTCCATCCAATCTGATTTGTTCTCTACCTATTCAAATCTAAATCTTTACTCTCTCTTTTTAAAGGTAACATACACAGAATCTATAAATTTCTACCATTCAAAACTAAGAATAGCATGATACAAAATTTACGAAAATACGGTTAATAAACAACTAGGAAAAACAACTTTTGAACGTAAATGACTAATGTAAGGCTATACTTGAATAAAACATATAGTAAACAACGATATTATTACATAGCACAACCACTACTCATAGATGATGTGCGTCAGCTGCGTGTTAATTAGTTAATGAATGAAGAAAGAGCGCTGCAATGGCGTCTACCAAGCGTGCAACGTGCATGGAATGCCAGACAGTTCATAAAGAACATTCGAAAAATGACGACAATTAATATGGAATGGTTGAATGAAGCTATTGAGGAAGAGAAATTGCTCATAATTATTGATAACTTGCTCTCAGCACCATAAAAAGCAACTTACCGTAAATAAGTACACTGAGGGAGAGAACCAGCGCCAATGCCACCAGCGACTTCATCTTTCCGCTCTCTTCTGTCACTTCACAAGTGTGAGATGGGACAGTTGAACTCAAGCTACTCAGACGCAGTATTTATCCATTCTGAACCCAGCAGGTTGGTTGCTTGCCACACCTAAAACTTCCAAATATAGTTCGGTATTAGGGAGAAATAGCAATCTCTAACTCTAATTGGTCAATTTCACATCACCTAGCTACGCTATCCAGATCCCCTTTGTCTTCTCTCCCTATGCTGCTTGTTTACTGGCATATTTGATTGTTTGTTTTTTGTTACTTAGAAAAGAATAAGCAGCATAATGCAGCCTCAGTGAATGGAATGCCTGAGCTTCGATGTCCTTAGCCATGCTCGATAGTTTAACATGTAGCATAAATTGGATGTATTTAACAGCATTGAAAAGGGTGGAATGTTTCTACGGTTGTGTCAAAGCACGAGTTTGATTCTCCAGATACTGGCACCCTAGCAATGTTGACCATTAGTGCATTGTAGAATTTCAGAGAAGCTGGTAACTAGAGAGCAATAGAATGCTCTCCAAATCCAATTGGGCGATTTCATTCTTCAGATTCTGTCAACCATTTGCCTAAAGTCTTTTCTCTCTATGCTTGCTTTTTAGTGATTTGTGTTATTTAATCAATTTCCTTTGTTACCTGAAAACAATAAGCAACATAATGCAAGCTCTGGGAATAGGATGCCTGAGTTTCGATGTCCTTAGCAATTCCCCTAAGGATAATGTATAACGCAATTGGGATATATTTAAGAACATCTAATTATGTGGAATGTTGGATCAAAGAGCAATCCGAATTCAAAATAAACTGGCACCTAATCAAAGTTGGCCGTTAGAAGATTCTACCATTTTCCAATGGACTGTAGCAGACCTTGCTTTTCCACTAGATTACGCAGTATGACACATCCTTCGACCTGTTTCAGTCGAATAAATGCTTGCTCGATGGAGCGTTTTAGCTAGCACTTGACAACCGTAAATAGAAACCACTACTGGGTAAATGCCAGATAATACTTTGCCCTCTCTCTAAGCCCGATCGATTTTAGTCTCAAAAATACTTTGATCAATTCACTATCCTAGGAGTATGATTTTTCTGAATTTAGCAACTGTAGAAACCATTCATAACGCTACATTGATAGTTATTGGAGAACCCTCTACATTAGGCCGCGGCAAAAGATCATCAAGTCATAATAATTATGGCTATTGACGAGGGTATTCTGCAAGGTTAGTGGCATGTAGTTTATCCATGTTTCTTTCCTATACTACTAATAACGGTTTGCTAAAGTATTTTATTACATTCTCACACCAATTGCTGACGAATGTATTTCTGAAGCGAAGCATGGTGGGTGTGCTATTGGAATCGCATGTTTGTTTTTCACTATCGAATTTAGTTGCCATTGACAACGCTCTGTTTGGCGTCAAGCCGAAACGCTCAATATCCCGAAAATGAGTGCTCTACCTAAGTTTAAGTGGCATAGTGAACTAGTTTTGTAATATTAAAATGTTTCCACATGTAAGCAGAAGAATGTTTTTGCAGGACAAAGTGTAACTTCGTACAGGTGTAGCCGTACTCTTTGAGACTCGATTTACTATCTATGGCGTATCGTATGCAATTCTCCCCTTGCCCATAGTGGGAGGTGGCAAAGCTAAACAATATGTTGCTGGCAAGACATATATCTAAAGTATACATGGATAAATAGAGTGCGACATCATATAATTTCTAATGCTAGAACATTCTAATTTTGGCTTTTAATTTTGAAAAACATATTGTTGTAATTTAAATTCGACTTCATCTGACAAGCGATGGAGATAAAGGCAGCTCGATGCCGATTGAGTTCTTATTGCGTTGCTTTGCTATTGATTCTATTGTAGAAGTTAATGCGCAAGTGAAAAAACAGTACCTTTACTTGCAAATCTCGTATTATTGAATGGATATGAATTGAATGAATGGACTTAATTGGGATATCATTCCACTAATGTTGTAAACACATTCCTCTTTTATGTTTGTTTCATTTACCATTTTTGTTTTATTACAATTCGTAGCCTGTACATATTTTGTGACGCGATTGCTATGACTTTCAATAAAAGATGGGGGTTGTTGAACGTTTTCTTTAAAGATAGTGCTTTTGAAATGCCAAAATTTTCAATGCAAAAGATGTGCATGCCTTACAGCTCTTCAAGCTGTTTCACTACACGAGATTTCTTGATTAATTTCTTTATCGCTAGATCATTCAACTAAGGCCCAGTGTAAATCGCTAAGGACTACTTTTGATACGAATCAAAAAATCTTCTGTAGCAGTATAGAGGGGGTCTAAAAGTACATTTACAGGTGTGTTAGCCATTCTTTCGCATCCGGAATCTGCTGCAAGGCCTACCATAGTTTGGGTTCGATGAGAAATTTTCACTCAGAATGCTGGAAAATGCTATTATGAGATTGGCTTTGCCTAATACTATAAACACTTCCTTTATCTATACGTTCTTTTGAACTGTTATACAAGCATCATCTAGCCTTTACCTCTTTGACAATTACCTAATTGTAATGGCCCAATTTTACTTGAAATTTCTCAAGCTCCAAAAATTGGGTGTATTGCACCCCCACACCCCGGGTTGCTACGTCCATGAATTGGGCACGTTACTAGTAAGTTTCTAGGTGAGGGAATGCACCCTACGTGACCCTACGTTCTGTAAACTTGAAAAATAAGGTTTGCAACGCCAAACAAACAAACGAGCAAACAAAACTCCTGACGTGTACGCTGGTTATCTGTCGTTGTGGAGCCCAGAGTAGAAAACAAGATGTACACACTCAGTTATCGTAACTTCTTTTCCTGATCTTTCATTCTTTAGTAACTGGCTACTTTTCTCGGCCATGGTTCGGTGAGGTGACTTTACGTTCCTGCCATTGAACCTGAAGAACTCTCTCTTTCCTCCTTCCCTCTTCTCTCTCTAAGCTGCATAGTTTTATAGCTCTACAGCAACAATAGGCTTATTACACAATCGCGGCTAATTACCAATACTTAATTAAACTTGCACTAATTACCAACATTGATGTCCTTTAACAAAAGTAATGACTTGGTGCTTTATGCCATACGATGAATAATGATCAGTTTACATAGGCGTCTACATTACCTGTTAACTACCGTGATTCTTTAGGCTAATTACTCCTGGAACCTCCGACCAAACTATTAAACAATACAACACAATAGGCACTCCTCAACAATGTACCCCTAGCGATGAGAGTCCTAATACAACAACATAATGCTACGTCCTAATGTAAAGATTTAAGTACTGTTTCAAGCTACTAATACCAAACCTAATCGTCCGACGATAGCTAAATCTAAATACAATCATAAATCCCATATACGAAAATCTAAACCTCAAAATAGCAGTATTTCATATGATATCTATTTACCAGTTGACGTTGCTATGACAATGTTAGATACTTCCATACACCTTCACAATTGATTCTCTTACACTTTAAAATTACCAGTATTACAGTTCTGCGTCCATGCATTGTGTACATACTTTCGTTGTTCTTTCATAGGGGTCTCTCTAACTTTCCAGTAGGCATAAACGTAAAGCAAAATTATTCGCTCGCTCCCCTCACGTTTTCAAATCTTGCTTAAACTTCTTTATAAATTCAAAGCATCTACAGGTAAAGCCCTGCTGCCATTGGTGATACTTGAAAGGATATTACGACCAATGGAGAAACTTGTGCTCTTTTGTGACTACACGTTTTTTTTTATAAGAAAAAAGTTTATAAGAAAATGAGGCTCAAATCGTCAAATTCTTAAGAAAATCGTAAGAAAATCACGAGGCTCAATTTCCGAAATTAAGTGTTTTTATAGGCCAAAAAGCGGTATTTCGTCGTTATTGCATTCAAAATGTTAAAGATGGAATTCAAATTCAAGTATACAATGTTATTAACTAAAGTGTATACCATTCTAGCCAGTTTATTTCAGTAAAAGTTAAGAAAAATTTAAGAAAATCTCAGGCTCAATTTCGGGAAAAGTTAAGGAAATTGAGGCTCAAGCAAAATAATGATTTTCTTATAAAAAAAAACGTGTACTTCGCATTTAAAATTACTTAAGAAAGCTATGCCTGATCCCATCCTTTGCTGCCGGCTAGGTATTTAAATCCCTACCACTGGTTTTAGCTTCACAGCCCTGGGTATATCTAGTTAAAAACACGAGTTCCCTCAATTACATTTGCAGAAGGTCAAGCAAGACAAAGCAACTGGAGTGATTGTGCTGCCAAAGTGGCCAATACAAACCTGGTATTCAGTCCTTATGACAATGCTAGTGCTACCACCCATACTTCTCAAACCATTCCCTAAACTTTTAACCCTACCAACGCTGCCATTGGAGAAAGATCCCCTGCACAAGAAAACAGTGTATCTTGTATATTTGCTATCAGGAGAAACTCTCTGAGCAGGGGCACTCTAACCTAACAATAGAAATAATTCTAGCTTCTTGGCGCGATTCCACCAAGAGCCAATATCAATCTAATCTAAACAAGTGGCTAGACTTTTGCATTCAAAAAGGTATTTATTTTATCTCCCATTCAGTAGCTGAAGCTATGGGATTTCTCGCACTTTTATTTGAAGGTAATCTATCATACAGCTCTATTAACACGGCTAGGAGTACCCTCTCGTCCTTTTTGCAGCGCGAATCACGTACTCCCTTTGGTCAGCTAGGCATTGTAAAAAGATTTATGAATGGTATATATGAATTAAGTCCATGTTTCCCTAGGCATCATTCTGTCTGAAATGTAGCTACAGCATTTTACTATTTTCGAAAATAAAAAACTACCACGGAGCTTTCTCTGAAGGAACTTTCTGTCAAGATAGCAGTCATGTTATGTCTTCTCAGTGGTCAGAGATGTCAAACAATGTTTTTTCTTGATATAAAAGACATGGACTTAATGGAAGACAGATGTATATTCCATGTAAAGGAAAAATTAAAAACAATCTCGGGCAGGCTATCATATAAAACCTCTTGAATTCATGAAGTATTCAACTGATGAGAAACGTTGTATATTTACACACCTTCAGGAGTACATTAAAAGAACTGAAAATATCCGCTTTTCTAATACGAAATTATTAATTAGTTTCATCAAAGCACATGATCTCATCTCTACAGATATATTAACTTATTGGATTAAGCTTGTTTTAGCATCGGCGGGAATTGATGCGAAGAGGTTCACAGCCCATAGCAACCAGAGCAGCCTCCTCTTCTCACTCAGCTCAAAGGAATTTCTCTATTACTTACAGATATCATTGATGCAGTTGGATGGAAGAGTGAACATTTAAAAGGTTTATAAGAGATGACAGAACTTTTTCAATTTTGGAAACTCTATTTTAGAAACTTCTGTTAGTACAAACACAAGTAATAGTAGTTGTAATATTGATGCTTAAGTTACGTTGTTCTGTTTGCTCCTTTAGTTTTTCCTTCTTTGATGAACTGTGAGGAAACTTTAGTTCTATTTAAATATTTCTCATTAGTCCTCTTCATATTGACCTTGCTAAACAGAAAAGAGAAATAACTTGGATTGAATAAGGATAATCAATCCTGTTGTTTTTCAGTACAGATCAAATTTGATGCAAAAATATCCATATCTTTGTTCACAAACAATATTGGGACAAATGTATTAAAATTTTATCCATTGGCTCAGTCTCGGCTTTAAAATCTCGTACAAATACGTAATGACGTAAGCTAATGACGAAATAGAATTAAAAATTAAAAGAGACTTACATGTAAGTTGAACTTTGATTGTAATTCTATGAGTCATTAGCCAGGAGTGAAGGAGTTGTACGCCCTCCCATGTACATTGTCTTTATTTTTTGCTCTTTTTCATACCGAGGGCATAACTGCAGGGATCTTCCCTACTCAACTCCTTCAAAAATCACAAGACTGGTGCCAAAGGTTCCTTTAAAGTCTGGTTGGTTCCTGCGCTGCGTTCTCTCTCGTACAACTCCTTCACTCCTGGCTAATTACTCATAGAATGACAATCAAAGTTCAACATACAGGTATGTCTCCTTTAAATTTTGATTATTTGCAATTATGAGAGGTTTTAGAATTGAAAAGATTTTTAGCTTTCCTTCCTTTAGCACTACAAGTTTCTTAAATATTTCGCTCATCTACATGTAGGTTCCTTATAAAGTGATTCCTTGTACAAAGAAGAGTCTATCACATACTTTTGGTTACATTCATAGTGGATGTATATCGAATGAGGCTGCGTTGAATAGAAAGTGTAATATCAAATATGTTGTGGATATAAAGGTAGGATGTACTTATCTCTATAAAATGATGTTCTTTCGAAGTTCCGAATCAAAAGGAAGATGGCTGTGTCCAAAGAACGGCATCCTCTATCAAGCCGTTTCCTTTTTTAACCTTAAAGACCGATTTCCATTCACCAATTTCTGGCGCGCGTGCGCGACTTTTTACGATCGACATTTTGCGAACACATGGTGAATAACAAATTACATTTCAGCTACACCTACGAAAAATGAGGGCTTTGAAATCCAGTCATTTGCTGCATAATAAAAATGTTTTTCAAGGGGGCAAAACAAACTCCCTGCTTTCTCTTAAAGCTAAAATAACAACTGTTATTGTCAGAGTGGCTAAGGGCTTTTGCTTCTGAATTATCCTAATTTTTCTTAAAGTAGATGGCAGAAACTAATATCTCTGTTAATTTCTCACCTACCTATCCTCCTTTATCACTATGTATATGATACTGTTCATATGCAAAGCAAACTCAAACTAAATTATTCCTAGCCAGACTAGTCCACAGCTACGACGCCATTGTGCAATTGGTCACTTCCTGAAGCTTCTATTCTTTTGACTTGCTACTACTGGCAATCTCTCAAAAAAGTTGAACAAACTTCAACTTTTTCTGGCGATCTCGCGATCATACTCACGTGCTCTTTTGTTGTAAGTACGCATGCCTAGATCCACGATCAATCCCAAAAAGTCGCGCGCGCGCCAGAAATTGGTGAATGGAAATCAGCCTTAACAGTAAGTGTTGTTACCAGAGCTATTTCTCTGCCGCTATTGTTGGATTTCTATTTCTTAATGATTTCACATACAAAATGGAAGCAAGCAAGCAAATAGCAGAAGCAAAACCCTGGGTGTGATGACGAAGTGGCCGTATAAACTACTGACAGCCTTCATTCCAAGCCCCTTGGGATGCCATCCTTTCTCCTAACAACAATTAGCTCTCTGTAGAATCTAGCCTACTTATCAATACCATCAACTCAGAAGAGACATGAATGTGTGAAGAAGTGCCGAGAGTTTAAAGAGAAGTTGTCCCGAGAGAGCTCAACAGAGGAATTTAGCTATAAATCTAATTTAATGAAACAGACTGGGGTGCTATGAGGCATTTACGTCCTTTAGGCTTGGAAATTCTGGAATTTTAAGCGCATTGTTTTTAAAGAAAGGGCGCAAAATCTCTGTCCTTTATTGAAAAACATAACAACCGCGCAACAAAATAAGTACAAGCCCTGGCTTTTAATGACGCAAAAAACGGCGAGCTAAACAAGTATCATAAAAGGGGCATGTGTTTCCATCATTAAGCCAGTGACGGTTTTAAGTAGGGCAGGGAGACTACAGTCCCAGAGTCCGCGCTTTTGGTAACCCGAAAGGGACCCACACTAAGGAAAAACTGAACAAATAACAAGAAAACGTAAAACAGCTTCAGAGCTTAAACATTTAATGTACTGCATATGTTTTCGTGATGTGAATTAATCATGCGCATTCACTTCACTGATCAATTTGAAGTCGTTCGTTTTGTACAAAGCGCATAGAATGAAATCTGAACGTGCCTTGTTCTCAAAAAGTGAATCACCTAAAAGAAATAGCACAACTGCATGACAATTTCATGTCTTAGGAATTCTTATGTTGCCCAGCATTCCATTCAAAAACACCAATGTACAATCTTCTGGGCTTCGAAGCTTTAGCTCATAATCCACCTTCTGTAAATCCTGCTTCAAAGGTGAGTAAAATAGCGCTCTTATGAAATACTGTATTTGCAACCCAATCTCAAGGTAGTATTTTCCAGCAATCTAAGAACCTTTTATTTGAAAACTCGAACAGTTCTTCGAGTATTTGAAGTGAATGTTGAACAACGTAGGCGTCAAATCTTGATTAGCCAACAAAGCCTTTGTTAGGAATCACCATCGAAGGACTTGTTCGAAAAGCATCGATAAGCTTGTTTCCACTTTCTTTACGAAAAAAAACTTATAACACATAGTTTCGAGTAATAAAGAATATTTTGCAAGCTTGTACAGAAGGCTTTAATTCACAATTCCAGAAGAAGCAATTTTTATATCTTGCGTAGATCAACATTTATCGACATTAAAAGCTATCTATCTTTTCTTGTCATATCGATAACTTTTGATCTACGCAAAATCGAAAAATTGCTCCTTTTGGAAATGTGAATTGAATCCTTCTGAACAAGCTTGCAAAATATTTTCTATTGTTCGAAACTATGTGTTATCAGTTTCTTCGTAAAGAAAGTAAACTTTTTGCTTTTTGAACGAATTCTTGCACAATTATTGGCAGGAATCCTTCGATGGTGATTCCCTTGTAGCCAATCAAGATTTGACGCCTATGTTCTGTTGAACATTGCTCGTTGAAATGTTCGTCGCGTTTGAACCGGGCTTAGCAAGTGGTACGGATTGGCCTTCTATCTACACTACTTCTGAAAATCAGTAGCTTTTGGAACTCATTCAGATTTTAGGCAGCATCCGCCCCTGACAATGCTTAATCATATCATTTCCGTGCTCCATTGCTATCTCTCTCTCATCAGTCCAACTTAATTTGCAAACTTAATTTGCTTGCTCTTGCGTTGGCGCCTTTTCATAGCAAAATGTTAATTGCAATGTTCGTCAGAGTGGCCAAACGCGACGAACAATTCATCTAACATTTAAAGTGAATGTTGAACATTGTTGAAATATACGTCGCGTCGAAACTAGGCTTAACAAGTGGTACGGATTGGCCTTCCATCTACACTGCTTTTGGCAGTCAGTAGCAAAACTGATATGGTTCGCAGCATCACTTTTGATCCTTTTAGCAAAAGTGATCCTCATCACAAACTATAGGCACTTTTAAAGCTGATTTCCATTCACCATGTTGGACTTCGCACCCCCGTTCCGACTAGTTTTGATCCCTGTGTTCGAGAGTTTTAAAGAGTGGAATCGAGTGTGGGTAGAACCTCGTCTCCGGGGCATTTTCGTCTCATTACATGAGCACGCAGCGGTGTTTCAGGGGCGACTTTCCCCGCAGTCACTATATCTAAACACGATAAAGTTGTTGATATGTATTTGAGAACCTTCAATCCACACTTCATCCATGTAGTAAAAGCACCAAAGATAAAATAGGACCATTTATTGGGGGTCAAAGCACCGTGAAATGTTGTAATGGGGCGCAAGCATAACAAATTGGTGGACATTTTCCCCTAGATTATATGCAAAACAAAGTCCTGCAAATACGATAACAGTGCTTTCTTCGAGGAGGAGATCATTTGAGTTCATGTTTTCTAACAGCTCTCAAAATCACTAATGTACAATATGAAGAGCAAGATCAAAAGCACGAGCTCCACGGAATATTACACTTTAAAATATTTTTACTGGTGTTAACCACATCAAAGTAGCAAAACTGGTCCATATTGGTCAGGTATGAAGTGAGCCAGTTGTTGGAAGTGCGATTGACTCTATGCACTTGCAGCTTCAACAGTAACGTTCATGGTTAACCGCATCAAAAGCTTTTTGAGATCAAGAAATACACTCAAGTTCATCTTCCCTAAAATGGTTCTTCAACCATGCATTTATATCATTTAATATACAGGTTTCTGTGTAATGGAGTTTTTGAAATGCGAACTCGTTCAAGCAAAATTCATGTAACCTTTTGATGCTCCACTTATTGGTCGTCTACAATCTGTTTTAGAATGATTTGATAAACATAGCATTTAAAAGCAAGGGAAAGAGTTTTTTCGGCGGACGAATGCCTTCATCACAATTATTAATGAGTACGTCAAAATGAACATGTACTTAAAACCGTTATGAGGTGACATGCAAATGATCAGATGTCACCTCATCACTTAAAAGGTAGACATAAATTAGCTGCAGCTTAGCATCCTTTTATTTGCATGCATGCCTACGTTAAACAAAGTGATGACGATGATGATGATGATGATGATGATGATGATGATGATGATGATGATGATGATGATGATGATGATGATGATTGATGATGATGATCAGCAGAATTACAACTGTTTTGCCTATAAGTCCTAGTAATCGAAGGTTTTGCTGTACTATGACTCCCACTAACTGGGGAGTGATTGTGAATTCCTCTTGGAAGTCTTATTGGGGGGTATGCTGTATGACCAAAGGACCACAAAGGGCATGGAAAACGCCATGGAAATCAGGGTGCTAAATCTCAGGCCTCGTAGCCAACTTACTTGCAGTCTCTTGCATATTAGGGGACGTCATACCCCATGTCCTTATAATAATCACATCCTTGGTTGCCTCTTGACGACTTTATCCTACAAACTTACTAGTTTTGACAAGCAAAGGAAACATTAGATATTACTAGTTGTTAACATTGTTGATCCAATATGGTGTATGTAAGCAAACTGGAGCACATAGTTATGAGGAAATAATTAAAATCAAAAGTAGCCAAGTATTCCCCGGTTACCCATATTACCCCTAGCGTATTCTATCACTTCAGTCTTAAAACGTCGATGAGATGTCTTAAGTCATATTGTTTCCCCACCTGTAGATATACAACATAAAAATCTTCAAAGTTTGATTGCTTGAGATTAATATAAAGTTGAACAGTGCCACATAAAACAAAAAGTAACGAGCATTGTTTTTGTGATCAAAAACCTATAGCTGAAATGCTATGATTGTGGTGCCAAACCAAGTTTTCTTCTCGATAACAGTACTCAGGGCTATTTCTGATGCCCTATTTTCCTTATCCACGGCGACGTCTATTCCGGCGACGTCTATTCCAGCGGCGTCTAATCCAGCGGCGTCTATAGTAGGCCGGGTCACCTGAAAAGTAAAGCAATAGGTGTCATTATTTGGAGTCACCTAATGTGTAGTAGAGAGAGCATCAAGCAGAGCCCTCCTTAAAGAAAAAGGGGAGAGTCACTTTGCATTCAACAAACTAATCC
Source organism: Cassiopea andromeda (assembly GCA_018155075.1). Classification (NCBI taxonomy): domain Eukaryota; kingdom Metazoa; phylum Cnidaria; class Scyphozoa; order Rhizostomeae; family Cassiopeidae; genus Cassiopea; species Cassiopea andromeda. The sequence goes on along the minus strand of WIPJ01025103.1, from coordinate 729,653 downwards.
TAGTTACATTAAAATAGTACCTAAAATACTAGTATACACGAAAAAGAAAAAAATATATATATACAAGCTCTAGAGAATGCGGCTAAAATTGATGTGGATTATCGACTTCTTTGATTTTTCAAAAACACTTAACTTCGTTTTGAAAGTAGCTAGCGTAGGAGCAGTTTTTATTTCATGGCCTAACTGATTCCAGATAGCGACTCCTCTATAGGTACACCGAAGATTGCATGCGCTTGTCTGACTAATTATATAAATCCTATTAAATTATAACTACAAACGGATGCATTCATAAAATCTCAGTACAACTACTGTCTACTTGCATGGATGCTCCGTGACATAGGGGTAATGCCATGCTAATGCCAAGATAAATAAGGTCTTTGAGAGAGCTTTGCGAATTGCGTACAATGATAGCGGAAATAATTCTGTTAATAAACATTGCAATATAAATAAATCCCTGACTATTCATCAACGCAATTTGCAATTGGCTTAGATGGAAATATTCAAGACAAAGAACAACCTTAATCCAACTTTTACTAAGGATATCCTGCCGATAGTAAGAACAACAAAATATGGCACAGAAAATTAGAGCCCAGAAAAATTCGAACCTCCCTCCCGCAGTAACTTCTTTGTGCATAACCTTCCTCATTATACCGTATCAGTGTGAAGGTTCCGATACTGTCCCCATGTTTTCGTCATGCCAAATCACCTGATTTACATGTATCAGAATTTTCCTCAAGCGAGGTTTTTTTGTACAATACTTAGCCTTCCTCAAAACTGGCAAAACTTTTAGGAAATCCTCCTCTGACTCACACCCGTAGAGCCGTGACTTTTTGTGGACTCTGAAGAAAATATTCAGCTTAAAGGCTGCTCCTTATGGTCCTCACTGCCAAATAGTCTGAAATGCAGTGACACTTTGCAAAAAATTTAAAAGGAGAATAAGACAGTGGAATGCAGGGCCGTAACTTCCACTAAAACTTTGAGGGGGCTAATTTCTAGCGTAATTAAGTGAACCTTGGCTATCGTAATGACCTACGGTCATTGCCTAAAACAGCTGGGGGTCTGGGGGCACTGTAAGGCACACAGCGGGCCCAGGACAGAGCCCTGGCAGGGGTCCAGGGGGCGGAGCTCCCGGAAGCTCCAGAGTTTTTGCCATCTCTGAGGCCTTAAAATGACTTAGGATCACGAAAGTTCTCTTTCTGCACGGTAATAGAAAAACACCAGAAATAATTACTGTATAGCCTTTGTCTGCAAGTGCACAGGTATGGCAAATCACAGAATCACTATCTTCCCGGTAATGCAAAAATGTAAATTGATCAAACCATTTGGGGTTGAACGCTCGCTTCTGCTTCCCAGTGTCTCTCATAGGAAACTTTATTGATCTCAGTTGGTGTGGCCTTTCCGGAAAATCGCCAGTAGATGAAGAGCCCTTCCCAGAATCTGCAGATGCCATTTTGAAAAATGATCTGCTTTCTTTCTCCGCGTATATTTTGTAGACGGACAAATCCAATTTGTTTTTTCTTTGTATGATGATTCAATTCGAGACTCGGATTCGAAATTGATATTCGAAATATGTACTTTTAATAACAATTTTAATACAAAGTTTCTTTTGTGAATTGAAATGTACAGTTTCATAGTTTTAAAGCGTCTAAAAATACAATGCCGTTATTAAAACAATTTCTGCAATATAGAAAAAGTCTGGCCTAAGTGTGGCCAAATTAAAAAGAAAAAGTTTAGAATATGAAGTGAATATACTGTAGTGCCCCCTAGTAATCTACCATGTGGTTATTGATGTTGATGCATTCTCTGACCTTCTAAACGCAGTATAATTTACATAAAAAAATTTGTATCATCAAAATTATTGGGGGGGCTTCAGCCCCCCTAGCCCCCCAGAAATTACGTCCATGGAATGGAAGTTGCTGCAACTGCAGATTGTGTAAAGTTTTTATTAAGAATTTAGGCTTTTTAGATTAGTTTATATTTAACAACCGTTTGTAATTACATCGTTCTTAGTTTTCTTTCTTTTTAGTTTCAGCATTAGTTGGCCTTAATTAGCTTTCTTTAGCTAAATAGTAAATAGTCAACTATAAATAAGTTGATGATGAAAGTTAATCATTTCTTTGGCTGTTAACTAGCCTTGTTGTGCTATCAATGGCAACGATCATTTATCGTTACGACTGTTTGTGACAACCCGAATAGCCCGATTTTGTAGGTGCAGTTCTACTATACTGCTATACATCTTTTAGATAGTATGCAGTAGAAGAAATCTCTCGGAATACTTATGCATTCGAAATATTTAGAATGCTTTAAGTAGAGAATACTTAGAATACTTTAAGTGGAGGCTCATCTAAAGTGGGGCCTCAATGTAGGTTCTGCTGCTCTGTTTGGGGGATGATGTGGGATCACTACCCGCATCATTTGATCCATTATAAGTTACAACAAAGAGCAATATAAAATATAATGATATTCCGTACGATGTACCTGCTAAGCCATTCATTAGACAACTAAGATTGCCTTGCATAGCTTAGATTATTCGTCAAGAGTCTGCGAGCATGGCTTACAAAGCTATTAATGGCCAAGCGAACTATACTTGTCCAGTTTTTTTATAGCATTTCTGCAGTGACGAATAGAAAGCTTCGTAACTACATTTTATTTCTAAAGCCTAGCGCACACAGCACGATTTCTTTGATGGCCACAGAGATCTTGTTTTCTGTCGTCAGCGACGAAAAATAAGTTCTGGCATATTCGATATTAAAGATCGTCGTCAGCGACACTTTCGTCCTCAGCGATGAATATCGTGCTGTGTGCGCTAGGCTTAAGATTCCCTAGAGTGGAAACAATTTCGGCAAAATAACTTTGCATACAGGGGGCTACGTTTTAGAATTCACTCGCAAATAACTATAGAAAAGCAAATACTTTTCAAACTCTTTACGTAAAGCCAAAGAATATGCTTGCTTAGTGTCATTTACTTGCGCCCTATATATGTTTTCAAGTTTTTTTTCTATTTTCATCCGTTTTTTAGCAGATATATATCCCTAGAAAATTCGCTATGTTGAAGAGTAACCCTCTAAAAATATTTTTAAATGCAATGAATTAATGCATTGCAATCATTGCATAAAAGGCTTGAAAAACAATGCTTCAGAACAGGTAAGTTGTTATCATAATTGTGATATTTTACTATAGAATCGTCCATTATATCCAGAAATAGCTTGCTAGCTATTCTCAAATGCATTCGCAATGTGTTGAAAATTCTACTAAATCAAAGATTTCTAGTGCTCTTGAGATGCTTGCGAGCTTTTTGAGGAATGTAATTTGAATGAACGATTTGAGCGATTTGTTTTTCTCTCTAATAAGAGATAGCCAATGACATTCGAGCATTCGAATGAAACTACTCAATTCATGCAAACAGCCTGATCAAGTAATAACTTCACAACAGCAAAGAATATCATTGAAGTCGTAGGAATCCACGAGGTAGCTACAGTATGTAGCAAAGAATATTTATATTCTCAGGTGCCCAATAACTTCCCCTCACGTATATTATTTTTCAATTTTTTCCCAACCCCGCCGGACCTTATTAGTACCCCCCTTTTATTAATTTTAAGGAAAATAACTTTTTCTACAAGCCCCTCATTTCATTTCCTTTCTTTTTTAATAGTATTTATACCCAATTTGCATGGCAAAATAGCGTACTGCTGTATATATTTTAGTTCTATGCTTTATGACAACTTGTTTTTGTTCTTTCCGTCCTTGTATAATTACCCCCGTTTATTTAGCACTTGAAAGTACTCAACCTACGGGACTTCCTCTTCCTAATTTCACTTACACAGCAGCAATCTTTCAGACGTCTTTTATTGAATGTTCTCCTCACCCACATTTTCTTTTTCTTAGTAGTATATCTGCTAAAACCAAACCGGAGAGTGCTTTGGAATGCAACCTCTGTTATGCATCTCGTGATATGTGCAATTCTCAATGACGCTACTTTAGTAACAATGAAATAGCATGGTTGAATTAGTGTGAGATAGAGAACAATGGACTTAATACGATGCTTCATTATGCCGATAGTTTTATTCTGTTTTATAAATAACTAAAAGTTACAATTGCGACCCATAGTTGCTTCTCTGCCTACTCTACAAAGCTCATATTCAAAGAGTTAAGCTTTGATCCAATACAACATAGCTCAAGATATTTGAGCGTCCGTGCTTTTTCCTGTCACGGAAATAAGTTTTTGTCATATCTCTCTTATCTTTCTACTTTTCTTTGGTTATCCTTTGATTTCTATTCTAGGGCTTGTCTCAGGATGGATTTTCATTAAGTAGTTTTTTCATAATTTGAACTACTGTTATCACGACTGATCATTTTGAACGTCATTCTTCTTTCAAGGAGAGTTTTTAACATCACCCTTGGTGCATTCCCTTGTACATGTCATCCCGTTTTTTGTCCTGCGTTTAAGTACTAGATTTTCTGGCAATTTTTATATACTGTTATAGTATATTGTAAGTTTCATTCATAGTCAGAATGACCCTGTGTCTCTTTAACTATAGGTAGTAAATTTTCGCCAAATTTTTCGTTTTAGTTTCAAATTCAGTATATATGAAAACTATAATGAAATATAGGCTTGCTGTGTTTTGTTGTTGTTGTAGAATTTCAGTTTCTATTATTCTAGGCTTTTTCTTTCTTATAAATACTCCGCTCTCTTCTGTTTTGTACTCTTTTTCGACTAGAACTTCGAGTTATTCCTTGTCACATTATTGGATTATAACAGTTTCAGCTAATAACTTGCAAAAACTGCTTTTACTAGTAAATTCTTTACAGGATATGTCTAATTGGCCCCAAGTGTAACCAATTAGGACCTATTAGCATTGTTTACTTGAAGAGTCCCAATGAGAAAACAAACCTTCTTTGTCTACACAAGACTGGGTTTTGAGTCTTGAGCAGGGTCGCATTTAAGTCGGTTGGGGCCCTGGCCCCAGACTTGATTTGGGCTCCTTTAAATTCACCTAAAAAATTTTGTCACGTGTATAGTACCCAGTACCCTGTTAGCATGAATTTTTATGGACATGGTCGCAAGGTAAGTTTATAAGGGGACTTGTAATTCACTGGTTTCTCGAAATTTTGCTCGGGCCCCCTAAATCTAAGAATTTTAGGGGGCCCCTGGGCCCGTGGGTAAATGCGTCTCTGGTCTTGAGGTAAACAGATTCCAAAACATTTTAATGAAAAGACGATCCTACTTGTCCAATGATCCGAAAATTGTTGTCTGTAAATGTTTTGGCGCATTCTGGATTTGCAATAAGGTGTTCTCCTATGGCCGACTCACAATTAATTTTAGAATTGTTCTTTTTACATATACGAGGTGGCTGCTCTCTTACGGTATTACTTTTCTTCCTGATGTTGGTGGGGACATGCTGTTTTATTGTCTTCTAGTCTCTGTGTAGTGCGTCCTACGTACCGAGCCTCACATCGGCTTCACATGAATTTTCGTTCAGATGGGCTGGTCATTCTTAGAAAAGTGAGTTTGATGTTCTGACTATTCATATATGGTTGAATACCAAAAGCAATTGTACGTGATTTTACTTATCTATATTGTTTGAAAATGTTTAAAAATATTCGTTACAGTAATGATTTTATACACTTTAAAATTTTAATTTCGTTACTTCGCATTGATTCAGATAAACTATATACGAGACATGTCATGTGAAATCACAGAATTACTACACCCTTTGACTGGATCATAGAGAACACGTTGTGAGATGTAATGTTATATTGGAGTTGACTGAGTAAGGCCAAAGATTGAAGAGTAATGATAGAGGTAAACATTTAAAAGCCATTTTAAATTATGTTTTCTTTTGATTGAGTCTGCGCGATTGGATGATACACATCGGAACTAGTGAATTGGTAGTTGAAAATATCGCTACAGATAAATTTGGTATCTTATTCTCATAAGCAAATTCTTTATTGAATTTACGATTAAAGATACCTTGTCCTGGGGAATCTGCTTCATCCGGATCTCTTTCATCTTCTGTAAGAGCAGTAGGGCCTAAGAGAGTACACAAACATATATTAATCTCAACAGAGCGCATCTCCTTTTACTTAATATGCAACGAAACCAAAATCATTCGTAAGCACAAAATAGTGGTGAAAATATTAAGGCCGAAGACTATTTCCACCTTTACCGTATAATTCAGTATGCATTATTTTCCAAACCAGTGGCGCAAATGATGTAGGGTGCGGCTGGAACAACTCTGAAGGGCTCCCGGAAGCTTTGCAGAGACAAGTTCTTTTGCAATATTTGGAGGGCAAATTAAAACAGGAAGCCGATACTTCTGAATACTTAGAGGTCCCGAGTGTCTCTTTTAATCACCTGAATAACTTTTAAGCTAGTGGAATCAATGCACATTAATATATGTAGAGCTGCATTGAATATAATAGCAATTGATTGATATAATATTCGAAATATTTCACTATCAGTCTTTTTATTACATTTTACACACCTGCCACCAGTGGCGTGCTGGCTAGGGGGACGAGAGAGCACGTGCCCTCTTGAGAATGTGTTCTTAGGGGCGCGAAGCAGAGGAGTCGATATCAAGGGACGCCAGTTTGAGGTCTGAAGGGGAGCCATTTTTCTTAGTAACGAGAGTGCCTCCCTAGAGATTACTCTCCCAGCACGCTACTGACTGCCACCTATAAGCAGTAACACTATAGCAAGCCACAAATATCTCTCCTATTGCATCACATGCAGTTTCCTTTTGTAAAGTAGTTTCCTTGGAACAACTGATGGCATAAGTCTGTTTGGCTTTGAGCACTTTTCTTACCCTCATCTTCAGATGGTTCCTCTGTATCATTTACAACATCGTCTTCATCTTCTGATTCTTCATCATCATCAGCAGAATCTTCTTCGCCTTCTGCTGGTTTGTCATTTTCAACTTCAGCAGCTGCTTTGGTGTTTGCCACTGTATCTTCTTCTGCAGTGACTTTTCCTTCATCGCTTTCTGCTGCAGGTGCAGTAGATCCTTGAAATTCCATGGAACACATTAAAGGACAAATAAAGAGCACTAACAGTAAAGTGAAGATTCAAAGCAGAGCAAAGAACTCTGCATGAATGGGATAGCGGTTAAAATTTATTCTAGAGTACTATATCATTGTTAAGTTTTTAGAGTGCTAGGTGGAATTCAGTCATGATTGCTCTATGCAGATTTATGATTGGCAGTTTTCTTGAGGCGATGCATTCTCGTTTCTACATTTTACTCTCCATTGTGACTGCCCATTTACAAATATCTGGCAAGTATCCCTAAAAGGAGTAGCATAGCATTTCCTGCTCAGGAGTTAGTATGAAAAAGCAATGTTTTACCTACAGACACCGAATATAGCTGTAAATTTGCCGAGATTAATGTGAAGCATAGGTAAATCAATACTTGTGGTCTTTTAGCTTTGGTTGCTTTATTAGTAAATTGCCTCCCCACGACTGATTTTTCATTGAATACCGATTAATGGTACTGAATTTAGATTTCCTGCCCACGTAATTACATATAGGGATGGGACACCCGCAAACTGTATCCCTGCCAAACATTAAATGTTCCATCCACTAGCTGTAAAAAATAGCTAGCCTTGCATAAAGTAGCTTTGCAGTGGAACATACTACTTTTGTGAAGTGTAATATTATAACTAAGAGCAGACAATTGTAGCACAATGAGTAGAAGCCGTACGTTCAGTGCTGATGTAATGATCAACATGACTAAGGAGGCATGATGATCTCCAGAACAGTTACAAGAACAATTTCTTTAAAAATTGGTGGTAGAAGAGTCATATGATGTGCACACCCATTTCCTCGCAACTGATTGACTTGTCACTATATGCAAGGGCATCCATTGGTCTGTTTTAGTCAATCCTAGGACGCAGCGTAAGCATTAGCAACAAACTTTGATAGCCAGCTATTACAAGCCAACTCTAGTCGAGTTGTTGACAAGAGGAAGACTTTCATTGGGCTACGCAAAGGAGCTGCAATGGGTGTAGGAAGCATTAAAAAATGGGAGGTATAGGCTTTCTGGGACATCCTCATGAAGATACAAAAGGCAACGGCGCTAGCCGACAAGATGCACTTTACATACAAAGTTGTGAAAGGTTGAAAGCCGTGCTTCCTATACCCTCTGCTCCTATGTTTATGGGAGCTGCGTTTATAGGAGCTATGGTTAGGAGAAGATTGGTATAAACATAATAAAAGATAAAGTAAATTTGATCGATAATAGTGACTACAGAAGCCATAGCGACTTCCGCAACAGCTACAAAACAAACACTTTGAACAATAGTGATAAAAGACCCATATGATTTACACGCCCTTTTTCTTCGACCTGATTGGCCTATCACTGTATGCCAGGACACCTATTGGTCTATTTGAGCTAGTCTTAGGGCCCAGTCCTGTGTATCCCTTAGCAACAAATGTTGATATCCAACTATTGCAAGCCAGCTCTACCTGAGCTTTTGAAAAGGGGAAGATTTTCACTTTGCTACGATAAGGAGCTACCATGGACGTAGGAGCTTCAAAAAGTGCATTCAGGGGGACTCTCATCACGTATAACCATTTAAGCTGAAAAAGGACACTTTATGTCAAGAGCTGTGAAAATTGGGGGCACGTGCTCCTGTGCCTTCGGCTCTTACGTTTATGGGAGCTACGTTTATAGGATCTACGTGTAGGGGAAGATTGATATCAACGTAATACAAAGGAGGGCAAATTTTTCTTGTGACAATAGCAAAGCTATTCATGTGGTCTGCCATATACTCTAGCGGAATTGGTAACATAATGCAAATCATCAACCATATACACGACCTACTACATGTCCATCAATGCATTGAAAGTCATTGCATGCAAACCTGATTCAAACTAACAATATATCTGATTAAAACATTCAGTGCCCTATTATGCTAGGGTTGGCCTCAAGAGGATGCTATATCAGCTTACAAAGTGCGTGCTATTGGGTCTGTCTTACCAAAAAACTATCGTTAGACAGAACAGTCTCATATTTTTCTATAATCTCCTGCTGATTCTATCAATGAATGCATATTCTGAACGGGAGAAAGAAGACAGCTTACCGTAGATAAGTACACTTAGGGAGAGAACCAGCGCCAATGCCAACAACGACTTCATCTTCTGCTCTCTTCTGCCACTTCTCCACGGTGAGATGTTGGCGTTTGAACTCTGGCTGTTCAGACGCTGTATTTATACATACTGAGGCCAGCGACTTCTTCCCCTGCCACACCCTTTTCCGCTTTAAGCTTTCAAATATGGTTGGCGATTACTGAATAACAAAGAGCTCCAAAACCCAATTGATGAAACTCACGCTCCCATGACTTCGTTAGTGAATTTACTTTGGCGCTTGTTTAGAGATTAGATTAAACCGTTTTACATTTAATTATTTCGATAATAATACGAAGTACTTTTTGTTTACAATGGCTCCTTGCAAAAAACGCAATGAGACGTTGTGGTGCCACTTGTCCTTGGACTCAGACCCTATTACCCTGCTCAAGGGTGCTGCACCCTCAACGAGGACTTCATTCGCTCATTCTCTTTACCTTAGTTTTTTTTACAAGTGATTGTAAAAGTGGGCAAGGGTAAAAATGAAAGACAGAGTAAAGCATTTAAATGCTTCAAGTGGCATGTTGCAAATTAGTTAAAGCCCTGTGTAGCTGTTCTTCACGCTGAATGTATAGTCAGCGAGTTATTACAAAGAAGAAAGTAACTACGTATTTTATAAATGGCGTCAGATTTTTGTTACATTGACCATCTGTTCGACGGTTCAAGGGTGTAAGCGTCGTAGTTCCCCTTCAGCACCTCACAAGCTTTGTGACCAAAGAAGCTGTCCCAAACTCAACTTACGTCGATTACACTAATGGTCTCGACTCCAACAACATATATATATATATATATATATATATATATATATATATAT
>WIPJ01025103.1:687521-715955 GCA_018155075.1 Cassiopea andromeda | reverse complement strand
TATATTACCCCCACTTAAGGACTTTCCAGCCCAGTGTGTCGTGGATGCTATATATTTGGGTTATATATTTGGGTGAGATAGGGACGGATCCAGGACTGGACTTTAAGGGCCATCTGATTCATTTTGGCGTGTTGTTCACCTGAGAAGTTTCTTTACACAACTCTTTACTATAGGAAGTATTACCATTTATGAGGTGACATAGCCCTAGATCCCTCTTTGATCCACCACTGGGGTGACACCTATTAAAATGGTGACCAAGTGCCTTTTTATCCAATCGAAGTTGCGATTATGTATCTATAGTTCTTTTTCGATTACTGTGCGAAGCAGACTATGAAAAACAAAAATAGCCCGCCGAATTTGTGGAAAATCATAAATACAGTTTTGAGGAAAACAACTAAGAAAAATGTACATCAGAGCAACTGATTGAACATGAAGGAAGCAAATAACAGGCAAAGAAGAAATAGCTTCTGCTTTTAATAAGCATTTTGCTAATGTGAACCACTCCCTAGTGGATACACTTGAAGTTCTTAATCTTAAATATGCCAGATTTAAGTTTGTTACAAAGTATTGTGTGCGAACGGCACTAAAATTGCTCCGGAAGAGAAAAATCCAGCAAACACGCAGAAAGAGGTAGCAGAACCAAATTGTGCACCTCTTACCTTGATATTCACTAAGACGTTCTGGATGGGGGTTTTTCTTGAAAAATGGAAAGTAGCAAAAATAACACCAATATCTAAATCAGGATGCTAGTCTGAAATGAATAATTACAGACCTATCTCTACCATTTCAGGTGTCTCAAGGACATTTGAAAATCTAGTCGACTTTTCAAATTCCTAACTACAAACATTCTCTTATCCAGTAAACAGACTTCCGTCTACCAATTACATTATTTTTGCAACCCCACTTAGCACAGCTCATGTTTTAAGTTACCCCATTATTTTCTATTCGGCTCCCATCTCGGTCACAAATAATGACTACTTCCTTAAGTAGTCAAAATTCAATGAAGCTAGATTGAAGGATCAGGTTTTCATTCTTCATATAATTTTCAATGATGAGCACGAACTATGTTCTGTAGGAAAAAGGAGGCTTTTCCGGTGCCCTAGAGGGCATGGCTCTGAAAATCTAGGGGCAAGCTCCCAGACCCCTATTTCTCTGCGCTACCCCCATGTACTGCCAACATATCATGGTAAAAAGCATCAAAAAAGAGCGCAAATGATTCTCCCAAACCACAGAACATAACTCTAACGCTTCCCTGCCAAAAGTAACCTCAATGAAATTGCTATAGAGCAATGGTGAAATCTCTTACACCCCCAAAGAGAAATGTTAATTACGGTTATACTAGATCAACAAGATTTAAGATACTTAGTCATGTCCTGGGATGAGCTTAGAAGACATAATTTGTTTTGATAGGAATGTTATAACTTTTAAAAACTTACACAAACTTTGACCATATAGCTTTCTAAGGAAGTGAAAACCAAGTGTAATACGGTTATTTTTGTTTTTAGTATAGATTTTCGTGCAGATGGTTCATCCCGTGCAGCGTCAATAGGTAACTGAGAATTTAGTCATAATTGAATTTCCGTTCGTGAAGGCTAATCTCCATTACTGTAATTTGTTTAGTTACTACCGTGGTGTAATTTGGCTTTATAAGTACATAATGATTTAATGTTAGGCCCCGTTTACACTACACCGTTTTCGTAGAAAAAAGGTATGGAAACGTTCTCGTATGAAAACGGCATAGTATAAACGCTATGATATGTTCTTATACGATAGTGTTCATTTGGTGCCAGATAAGAAAACGGTTCAATGTAGACGGTAGGCCAAATCAGAACGTTTCCATGCCGTTTTCGTATGAAAACAGTATAATGTAAACGGGGCCTTAGGCAAGCATTGCGTGTGTGGACCACCTAGAACTCCACTCCAATGCACAAATTTGGCATCCGCAAAATATTTTTTATAAAAAACACTTTCTGGCGTCAGACTGGATGCTTCCTAATATTTTGCCAAATCCAACCTTAAATGTTTCTTAAATGTCTTTTATATTTAAAGGCTTCCAATGACAATAACAACCCTGATTATGGAATTGTGATGCAAGAAGAAAAATGCTTAGGTTTATCAGGCAGTTAATGGATGTTCTTTCTATTTTCTTGCTAGTTCAATCAAAAATTTACTAGTAAAAACAGTGTTTGCTAATTGTTATTTGAACTCAGCCTGCCCATGTTTCTTAATTTTTACCTAATTTAAGCCTCATGTTTCTTATAGACATGTTTTGTTATAAAAGAAAACGTGTAGTTGGTCAGGTAGTTATTGAGTTAACTAGAAGGTTAGCTAGAGTTAAACTTTGAGAAAAGTTCGACGCTAGGATCGCTAACACATGATGTTTGCAAAAGACCTGCAACGTTGGTCTTTGAAAGATATAGCTATTTGAAGAAAAGGTATCGTTTTTTCGGTTAATCTTGCCATAAACCAAAGAGAGCTGCTCACAAGGTCAAATCTTTCACTTTGCAATACGAGAAATAGCCAGAAATTCTAGACTTCTAAAGACAGGGCTGAGCACTGTGAGAAAAGCTTTCATTACTCAGCTCTTATGGGCTCGTATAATGTTGATATACGTGAGTTTCCAGCAATAAATGCCGATAAAAGGCAACGGCATAAATAAGCATGAAGCCCTGGAAGAATTGCTTCGCACAAAATAGGATTTTTATTTTTTAGAGTTTTGCATTTTAATCGCTACGTGTAGTATACACAACTTAGTTTGCAGTCTTCTTTGTTGCTGTTAGGAAAGCAGGTTGATGGATTAGTTTTACTTTCTCATAGAAAACGTAACAATGAAAACAAGATACATTCTATTTTCAAGATGGCATTTTCTGACACTTAAGCGGGCGCTACCTTAAATAAATATTCTGGGGCAAGCCCCAAAACCCCCAGTTCTTCTCGCTGTTCCCGTGTGTCCGTCAAACTGTTCGAGGCAACAATCCCCCAATGCTGTGTTACAGTTACCTATCTCACCATAGATGAGGAATTATTTTCCATAATACATAAAGAGCCCCTCTTTGATCCTTTTTTATAACGGAGGTAGTGTCTCTGGGAATGGGCCCCAAAGTGATCAGATTGGCCCGGCCCTATTTTTGGATCCACAACGCCCCTAATGTGGTATCTACATTAGAAACCTAAACTAAAAGGCTCTCGAATAAGCAAATTGTCCACTGTTTAGTAGGCCTTTAGCTTCGTATTATTCTCAGATTATTCTAACTTTTCTGTGAGATTGAGCCTCGATATTCTTATAGTTATGGACGTAGGAACCGTGGAGCACATGGGACACTTGCCCCTACTCTTTCATAAGTGTTTATATAAAGTGTCCTTTTTAGGTTACATAGTTGCCCTTTCTTATATGTAAGAGTGCCACTTTTTGAATACTTCCTACCTCCTTGCTTATAGACTATTTTTGAAAAGAGAAGTGCGTGTCACAGTTTCCGCCGTGGTCAAAAGTGGGGTTTCAAAGATGAAAGAGGATTTCAATTCAACTAGTATAGTGTGCTTTCTCGAAAGAGCGCCCCCTCGAGTGGGTGCGCTCCCCTTATCAAGAGTTGACTTTCAAATGAGCGCCATGGGGAACCATCAGTAAAATAGGGCATTTTGTTTACGATTTTAATGTCCGTATCTGGCTGTGAAGTGGAAAGTTGCACGTCATTCCTAACATTTAGCAAGTAAACGAGAATTATTAAAGTTCTGTTGCTCTATGACCAATAAGCCAAAAAAGTAGATCTGTCTGCCTACACATTTAAGTCCATGAGTACATATTCATTTCCACCTGCAGGTATTTACTATAGGCGAACCCCAGTATAAAGATAAGTATGCATGTACAGACCTTTCAATGAGCAAATCAGACGTGCGCTGCTCAACGCGAACGTAAATTTGCTCGCGCGCGCGATTTTTTCGAACATAATTTCGGTCAATTAGTGGAAGCTATTGATAAAAGCTGTAAAATGTCTATATAAAGGCTAATTATAGGGAATTATGTCATACTTATTACCAACCAAGCCATTGGTTATGAGTTTATCATTATATTTGAATGTGTACTTTATCAATTTTATCGCTCCCTAGCAATGAAATTGATAGATTTGTGTGCGCGACAAATCTAGTGAGTGATCGCGCGCGTCTAATTGAAATCCTGTATGTACCGCTAAAATATTTAATATTTATTTGGATATGGCAATGTAGAGCTATCGTTGTCAAGCACTCTAATTTGGAGATATCATAAACTACCACATCCAAATGCAAGGCATATTGCTAGAAAAGCTTGTAGTGGGGCAATGATTGAAAAGGGCCCGTGATTCCATAGCAGCATCAGAATAGGTAGATCTGCAGTGGAATTGGCATGCAAGGTTTAAAAGACTCCATTAGGTCAGTGGTTTTCAATCATTTTATTGGAGCAGAACCCTAAGGAAATATTCCTGTATCTCGAGGAGCCCCTGTTGACATATCAACGCTCGATAAATAAAAATTGTTGTTGATCGCATCATTTATGTAGCTTCTGGCGGAATCCCAGAGCTGTACTGGCGGAACCCTAGGGTTGCGTTGAACCCCGGCTGAAAACTAATGAGTGATGGCAGGTAACTCCGAGCAAGATACAACGAGTAATATTAATTGAAAGTGTTTAACTTGAAATAAGTGCAAGTGCATGCAGTATTCGCCCAGCTCTTCTACGTATTGCATTAGCATGACTCTTGAAATCAAGGTTCTTGTCAAAGGTTATTTCATTTTTTCATTTTATCAATATTTATATACACGAGTACCTTTCAGCTAGGAAAATTAACACTAATAACAATATATTTTTAGAAAGAAAACAAAATAATTTTAAGAATTGCTGCTCTACCAAGGGGTCGTGTTTGGGTCCTGTAGGTTCAAAAGATACTCTCTAAAACCTGTTTTAAAACGAGCGACTGATTCTCGTTCTCGAATGTTGTCAGCGATATCATTCCAGTTTTTGACACCAGAGAAGTAGAAACTTTGCTTTGCACCGCTTCGCTTACACCCAGAAGTTTTTCCTCGACTGATTCTGTTACCATAGTCTCACCAATGGCTAGTGACACGTATGTAATTTCCCCCCGAAAATCAAAAGATGACATTTATCAGGGTTTAGTTTCATATTGTTATCGAAGAACCACTTAGAGATCATTTGAGCATCATTTTCAAGGCTTGAGACAACCTGTTCCAGTTCCTGACAACGCACATAGATAGTTGTGTCATCTGCGTAATTGCAAATCTCAGTGTCCTCCACCAGAAAGAGAAGATTATTTATAAATATATGGAATAAGAGGGGTCCCAAAACAGAGTTTTGTGGTACACCTTTTTACTGTTTCCTGCCAAGAGCTGAATTTCTCATTAACCTTAACTCGCTGTTTCCTATTTGAAAGATAGTTATATACAATATTTAAGACTGATCAAGTGAAACCATATCATGATTCAGACAATCAAACGCCTTAGATAGGTCCAATAAAATTGCACCTGCAATCCCTTTCTTATCTAGGGAGGATCTGCATTTTTAAACCAATCTAAGGAGTGCATGTTTGGTGTTATAACCTTTACGATACGTACAAAGAAAGGTGGACAGAACATCATAAATATAGCAAATAATTGGACTTTAGATTATTCACTCATATATTTTTGACATAGTCGGTAGGACTGTTATAGGCCTGTATTCTTTTTTGCAAAAGCATCACCATTATTAAAAAGGGATATTATGTCTCCTTTCTTTAATTCATTTGGAAAATTGCTTGTATTTACGCTTTCATTGATGAAGAAATGAAACATTGGGCCAAAGAAATCAGAACGTTCAGTTAGAAATTTTACAGGAATACTACCAAAAGTTGTAGATTTTGTCGGATCTAAGTCTCTAAGATTAGTTTCTATCTCCTCCAAGAAAACTTGTTGGAAAGAAAATTTATCTCTAGCCTGATTTTTTTGCTTAATCAACTTTATGTTTGGATGGGTCTTATACATGTCTATGGCAACATATACAGGATCGCACGATTTGCTTGCATTTGTTCAATTCTCTATCTCTGCAATTCCATTCCAGCAGTGATATTAGGAAGGTAATCATTTAGAATTATGGCAATTTTCTTATCATCAGTGACCAGTTCATGACACTCTAGTAGAGTGATATCACTAGGGGTTTGAATTTTATTTGAAAAAGCGGTTTCACAGTTTCCCAAACTTTCGATTATCAGAGATATCTTTTACATTGAAATTTCCGTAGTAGCTCAGTTTTGCTTGTCGCAATGTTTTTACGCAGTTATTTCGCTGTTTTCTGTCTCGCATTCTACATTTATTGCACATGTTATTTTTTTCTTAGTATAATCGCTTTTCTCAAGACCTTGGTCATAAATGGACCATCATTTACTCGAACAGATTTCATGCTTATTAAGAACCTCCTCAATTTTTACATTACAATGGTCGAAGGTTCTTCTATCTATATGATATTTACTACGTTCTTCACGTAAATCACTCCTAAATATTGAAGGATCAAATTTGCTATAGTCACGGTAATGTATTAGTTTGGGAACCCTCTTTTTAAATTCACTATATAAAACTGTTGACACCATTAAATGCAAATCAGATATTCCAGTTTTAGTAGTTAATGTATCATAGAAACATCTACTTATATTTGTCAGTATTAAGTCAAAATTTCTAGGATTCCCTTCCGATTTAAAACACGTTGCTGCATTAATTAAATTTTTTAGACCATAGGCATCCAAATAATGTCCGATTTCGTAGTCATTTTCCTCATCCGATTCGAGATCCCCGAGAATTAGAAGTTTTCAAAAGTCTACTCATGTAATCTATAGCTTTGCCCAGCTCATGGTAGAACCTACTCTCATCTTGTGATGGTGGGTGATAAATACCTAGCAGAGCCCATTTCTTCTTATACAGATTTATTTCTGCAATGATATATTTAAAGAAAAACACATTTCAATTCTCTAGATGGGATCCCTTCTTGTATGAAAACTAATATTCCTCTTCCACATTGATTTCGTTCATGCCTCAAAGGAGGCTTAAACCCTCCTATTAAAATTGACCAGGAGAGAATGTGCTATCTACTTTTGTTTCACTAATAGCAAGGATATCGACATTTTATGCAACTAGGAATTTCAAGAAGTCAAGCTTGCTTCGAGCTAAGTTTATATTATATTAAAATGGGCAATTACTAAGCCCTTCTCGTTGTTCTTCCATAGCTTTCCTACTGGGTTTTAATCATCCTTACTATTTTCCAGAAGTAAGGATCCAGTCATGGATTGATGTCATTTAGGTATATTTTCTTGGATATCTATATTACACTCTTTACTAATATTTTTGCATGTACTAAATGGTTTATCACACTTTTCAGTTTCGCATTCAAAATTCCTCATTTCATATCATTTCTTTATGCATTTTATGAAATTATTAACTAAAGCTGACGTGTCATATCTATTGAGGTGTAGTTTACTAAGTTCACATGTATTTGAGGGTTAATGTTTGAGTTCGAGATTAGTTCGATATCTCCTTCCTGCAAGATAACCTTAGCCAAATTCAAAAGTCTTATGATACTTTCATGGCAAAATTGTACTATAAAATATTCCCTGCTATAACTTTTTCGAAAAAATCCATTTTACGAAAAAGCATTCTTGCTACCTTGCCTCCTATTCCTTAGTGTAGGAAGGGCGAATGCCCCGCTGTTCCTGTACCCCTGGTTGCGAAACTTGTACTCGTAGAGAAAATAAGAGTTGCTCCATTCATCTCCTCATTCAAAATCGGTACTTTTCCAGATATATGAAAGAGTGACTTCAAGTCAGGTCAGAAAAATAAGATGAATAATCATAGGCCCATACTTGTACTACCTGTATTCTCAAGATTGCTAGAACAACTGGGACACGATCTTGTCTCAAAACTACCTAAAAGCACAAAGCAAGTTTCTAAATGCCATCATGCATTCTTAAAGATGAAATAACACCTTGACAGCGCTTTTGAATATTACAGATTCATGGTTTTCCAATGTTAATAAGTGCTAATTTAACATAAGCATATTTCTTGACCTGTATAAGTTATTCGATAAGGTAGACCATGGAATTCTCTTGTCGAAATTAAGTATGGAATAGCAGGGATTCCTCTTCGGTGGTCCAAGTCCTATTTGACTAGTAGAAAGCAATACTGTCAAGTAAATGGCCAAAAATCTAGCCTAAAACATGTTTAATGTGGTATTCTTCGGGGCTTGTGCTTGGGGCCTCTCCTCTTCGTGC
Source organism: Cassiopea andromeda (assembly GCA_018155075.1). Lineage (NCBI taxonomy): Eukaryota > Metazoa > Cnidaria > Scyphozoa > Rhizostomeae > Cassiopeidae > Cassiopea > Cassiopea andromeda. The sequence continues at coordinate 707,679 of WIPJ01025103.1, read as the reverse complement.
TGTATGTCAATGACTTCGAACAATGCCTCAAGATATGTACCTGAAATATTAACGCTGATGGTACCAGCTTAACTTGTTCTGCAAAAGATGTTGATGAACTCTGCAATGATCCCAAAGCTGAGGTTGAGCAAATGCAGAATGGTTAGAGCAGAGTAAGCTGGGTTTAAGCACTGATAAAACAGAGTATATTGTAGTAGGTCCCAAACGACAAACCGACAATATCATTAGACCAATAGAGATGAGTATAAATGAACAACCAATCAAGCGAGTTAACAAAGTCAAATACCTGGGGGTTACAGTGGATGAAAACCTAACTCGGAATGAGCATAATAAAAAGCTCAAATATAAAATTAAAGCTACCCTCTCATCCCTCCAAAAACTGAAGAATATAATCAAGGGCGGCGCTAGGAAAAATTCTTGGGGGTGTCAGGTCTCCAGCTGCCGAGTAAAGAGTGTGAACTCAAAGTTTATAAACCAAAGCTGTTTTTAAACCATTTTTCAAATTAAATATGACAAACAACTAGCAAGTCTGGAGGGCAGGGGTTGGATTAACGCTAAACCTTGTTTGAAGAAGAAATGTCCTTCGAATACTTTTCAGATTCGTAAGTGGAGGAAATATTGAAGGTTTACTGGTATCATTGCTTCTGAAGGGAAATGATTCTTATTGTCATTTCTTATCACAGCAGGAAAGGGAAAACGGAGAGCCGGGGGGCGAAGCCCCTAGAAAATCTTCTCGACCAAGCCTCTTACATGTTAGGAAAACGACCTTTTCGAAAAGAGAAGGTACTACAAAAAGGCACTTTCATTATCAATGTTGAAAAGGGTAGAAGTCTATACCTCCAGGGACCTCTAGTTGACCGGTATAAACCAACTGCTTTTCAAATGTAGATCATCGATAGAGAAGCACTTTTCACGTAGCAAGGTACCAACTTTATTGAGGGATAGTCGAGGGTCTGGGGGCTTGCCCCCAGAAAAAATTTCCTAGGGTAACTCTCTCTAGAAAGTCAGAAAATGCCCTTCTGCGTAGTAGGAAAACATGTTTTCGGCATTGATCTTCATTTTGGGATGGAAAGTATAACCCCAACCTCCAATCAATTTTGAACGAATATGGAAGACAAAACTTTGATCATAAAAGTAGAAATCTTATTGTTAGCGAGTCTAGTCAGCGAAATGTGAAAATGATGAGAAAATCTGTTGGTATACACTTCGTTCAGAGAGACTTGGAAGTCTGGTAGCTTGTCCCCAGAAAAATTGTTTTAATCATTTTCTCTAGAACGTGAGAAAATGCCCTTTTTCGTGGTAGGAAAATTTGTTTATACGATTGACTTTCATTCTGAGATGGAAAATATCATCCTACCTTTTAATCTGTAGTGCACGAATTTGAAAAGCTCAAAAGTTTGATCTTTGAAAAATAGATCTTATCATGAGAGAGTCTACTCGGGCAAATGCGACAGTGTTCGGCTGAGCCAAATTCTGATACTCCAAGAAGGCACTGCACCTAGCCTCCTGGATACTAGCTTTTAGCTGCAGAGTGATATTCCGTCATCAATTTGTGAAGAAAACTGCCAACTTGTGTATGTGTGTCGAAAAGGCAAAGTAGCGCACCCGAGTATTTCCTAAATGTGCCTGCACGTCCATGTACAGAGATTGATACACCTCATAAATAACGTATATTGACCTTTCCCTTGCAACCTAAGCAAATAAAGTATCTTTCCCTAGCAACTGTGGCCTTGATGTTAGCCACACAAAATACACGGTGGGACAGGAGTTTTGTCTGCCGAGTAGACTGTAAATTCATGATTTTCAGTCTATGGGGGGTGTTGCACCACACCACACCCCGTAGCACCGTCCGTAAATACAATAACACAATCTGAGCCTGATCAGGTTTATAAGGCACTGTTTGAATGCCATCTGAGATACAGTGATGATATGCACGTTTTTTTTCTATAAGACAAGTTTATAAGAAAATGAGGCTCAAATCCTCAAAATCTTAAGAAAATCGTAAGAAAATCACAAGGCTCAATTTCCAAAATGATGTGTTTTTATAGGCCAAAAATCGGTAATTCATTGTTACTGCATTGAAAATGTTAAAGATGGATTTCAAATTCAAGTACAAAATATTTTTAATTAAAGTGTAAACCACTCTAGCCAGTGTATTTCAGTAAAAGTTAAGAAAAATTTAAGAAAATCTCAGGCTCAGTTTCGGGAAATGTTAAAAAAATTGAGGCTCAGGCAAAATAATGATTTTCTTATAAAAAAAAAAGTGTATGAAGCTATTTATCGAATACAAACCTCTAACATCTTCAACGACTACAAACCAGAACAAAAACTTTAATAGAGAACTCTAGGTTAAACGGTGGATTGAGATTCAAATGGCTCTCAATTTCAAATATAATACAATTTGACAGAGCAATGATGATCTATAAAATAGTAATTGGTCTCTGCCCGGACAGTCTCAGAGGAAGACTTATTCCCAGATCTCAGTTCTCAAACTGCTCGAAAAGAAATCAGTTAGATCTGGACATTCCAAGGTTGAGCATAGAGTTCTCAAAAAATGATTTTTTTGGAGTAAAGACTTTGAATAACATCCCATAGGAAATTAGAACAATTAGCACAATCCCTAGGAAGACCAGCAGGGGCGGATACAGACGGTTGCAACCGTTGCAGCTGCAACCGTCAGATTTCCAGCGATGCAAACATCGCTGAAATCTTCAGTTTCTTGGAACACCGTAGTTCTTTATTGGTTGAGTAAAGATTCCTCTTTTCAGAGTTCTCAGAATATTCTTTTCAGAGGGTATCAATACATGATCTAATACATGTAGATGAAATGTTTTGCCATTCATTGTTACGGTTAATAACCCGATCGCTTATGCTTATGGCGCAGTCCTTCTTTTGGCTCAGCCCTTCTAGCGTCATAACAACATCTATTGGGTCTGGTCTGATGATCACCAGTCATTTTGAAGGGGAAAAGACACTTGGCGGCTCTGTTCTCAATAGCCCCTTGGCCATTATCCGGAGTCCCTCATGCTACTACACGACGCGAACTTCGTCATCTGTGAGCTAACCAATGAAAAGCATTTCTGAGGGGTTGCAAAATAATGGCGGGAGCAACAGTCATGTTTGATTTACGGTTGCAAGCCAATGGCAAGACACCTTGACCGTTGCAAGCCAATGGCAATACACCTTGACCGTTGCAAGCCAATGAAATATGATTCCTTACAGACAGACGGAGGGCCGAACACAAGGCATCAAGGAATTGAAAAGATGTTTTGAAGAAAATCCAGCATGGCGAATCTGCTGGAAAGCCTATTGGAAGCTTATGCGAATTCCTGTTCAAGTTCTGTTTTTGATCAAATTAGAGACGAGTGCACAAAGAAGATAAACCTTATTGGATCTGTTGAGAGGAGGCGACCAAAATTGCTGCTCTGTGATTTCTCGCGGATGCAATTTCCTGCCAGTCAATATAAAAGAGCAAGACAGTTGCTTCCTGTATGGTAAGGCCTTCGTATGACCTGTAAGTTAATTAAGGCCTCCGTTGAGTGAGGCATAGAAATAAGGAGAAACTTGTTACATTTGGGTTTTATTGAAATTCTTTGTGAAATCGTGCTTGCAATCAGAAGTAGAATTCAAAAAAGTAACAAAGTCATTTTAACTCTGTAGGCTACCAGCCTATCTTGTATTTATGCTTAAAGTGAGGGAGGATTTAACCTTCTCATACATTTTGATAGGAGTGTCATAAACTGAAATATACTTTTTTCTTTATTAGTCCAGACTAGGATGTGTAGTAGATATGTAATTAAATTGGTTTTTGTTATTGCTCATTCTCAGAGGAATGTTGTTTAGAGCTTGATTTTGAATGTCAATACCTTTTGTTTTCTTTGAAGCAATGTCTCTAGTCCAGTACTAATGCATTCTTTATTTTCCCAAAGAAATGTGCATTGTGTGATTCTTTTTCATCACAAAAAAGACACAAGTATTCGAAGTTGCAACTATTTTCACTAATAACAACGAGAACAGGATATGAAATTCTGGGAAATTTGACTAAATTCTGGATTAATTTACGCAGCAAAGTTTTGTTTCTTAAAATGCAATGATCCATAAGGTATTGAACTTTATGATAAGGCTAAAGCAGGGAGCCTCTTTAGGCCTTTCCTGGTATACCAAATATCCTTTGTGGTCCCCGAACCTTCGCTATCGAGCGCGAATTGCAACATACATTTTAATTTATTTGCCAAGTTATAGCTGTTTGTTGGTTGAATATTCCACAGAAAAATGTGTTTTCTTTGGCGTTTGTAAGTATGAAAAAGGCGTTGGTTACGTTTATAGCAAAAGCAAAGGGCGTGGTCACGACAATTTTTTTGTAGGGAACCCTCCCTTTTTCTCATTTGCAACGGTCAGGAAATATCCTGAATCCGCTCCTGACCAGTAAATCCATGCTATTTGCTAGTTTGCATTTATGCATTTTTAGATGTAAATGCATTACAGAATTCGTTTCCTTGATTACTACTTGGTAGCTGATAGGGTAAATCGTGGGTGAATATGATGATGATGATAGTGATGATTATGATGATGATGATGCCGAGAGAATTTAGATGTCCCGGGATATAAAAGAGAGAAAAGGCCCTTTTCTCTTATTTTCAGGGCCTAGAAAATAACTTTGGAAAATTACTGCTTGTTAACTTTCGAGATCCCACATACCTTGAAGTATTTGCTGTTATAAGGTCCCTTGGACCTTGAGGCTATGGAGTAATTTGGCACTTCGTCCCCCTCTCGCGGTCCCTGTAGACAATGCAAGAAAAATTTTCAAGGAATGATTGCTGGAAGCTAATAATATGTTTAACTTGATGTCAGAAAAGCAAAATATAATTGAACTTTTCTTTCTGTGTTCAAAAAGCATAGCTACCATGCTACTTCTACTGTTCTAAGCCTACTTCCTTGTCCACAATGGAACTCAGGTCCTTTATTTCCCGTAGCGCCGTCTGAAACTGCGGCGTCTTCTCCATAAGACTCGGCGACGTCTTCTCCAGTATACTCGGCGACGTCTCCGGTAGATTCGGCGGCGTCGTCTCCGGTAGATTCGGCGGCGTCTTCTCCAGTACACTCGGAGACGTCTCCGGTAGATTCGGCGGCGTCTTCTCCAGTACACTCTGCGGCGTCTTCTGTAGTAGACTCGGCGGCGTCTGCGTCTCCAGAAGATCGGATCATTTTCCTTCAATTGGTCATCACCTGAAATGCATAGCTGGGGTTTTACATCAATATATCCAGTCTACTAAATGTTTAGAAAAACAGTGCTTTCAGCAAGCCACCAAACAAAGGAGGATGGCAGAAATCTTCAATCGAGCTGTCGTCTATTTATTTATTTATATATATATTTATATATATATATTCTTTTTTTCTTAAATTTCTCTATGCAATAAAGTCAGATAGTACACGAAAAACTCAGCGGAACGCTATAATGCGGTAACTGCATATTCAAATTAGGCCTTTCTTAGATTATTGAAATGTAGTTCTCCTCCTTTTCTGTCCGTTCTCTGTACAATTGATTTACCCACACTCAGCTTTTTCATGACAGAGTTATTGTTTAGCGACGTTCATGCGTCGCAGGAACTCACATGTCAGTCGATGGAGGGTGCCAAATCGGCGCATTCGTTTAAATGGAATCTATCAACCCAATCGGCCGAATAGGTGCATTCGTTTAAGTGGAAACCCACCTCTATAGACCAAATAGTTTTCTACTCTCACGTTCTACTAATGCTTCTACAGCAATTTACTTCGCTAAATTAAGAAACTTTTAGGAAACATTTAAAACTAACATCTGGCCAAAATTTAAGAAACTTTAAGTATTAGGTCTTTAGCTTGGTTTCTAGTAAAACAGGCATGTAATTTTGATGCGATAGAGCTCAGACAGTAGAGTTGACATTCCTAAAATTTGCAATGCAGTGCCACAGAATTGCATTTCATTCAAAATTGGTTATACATGGTTCTTATAAAAGAGAATGTATCTATGCTCAAGTAAGCTTTATGTTGTAGGACGTTGAGGAATAAGGAGCTTCTTATTGGAAATAGCTGATAGCTGATTCCTCATCTTCCCCTTTTACGGACTACTGTTTATTGAGCTTTCAATTTTACGGGTAGAGTTTATTAATGCTTTCAATTTTGCTTTAAATGCCGAGATCGAGTTGCTGGTTCTTTCTTCATTTAAAAAATTGTTCCAAATACATAATCCTCTGTAGTCAAAGCATTTTTGTCCTGAAGTAGTCCGTAAAAGGGGAAGATGAGGAATCAGCTATCAGCTATTTCCAATAAGAAGCTCCTTATTCCTCAACGTCCTACAACATAAAGCTTACTTGAGCATAGATACATTCTCTTTTATAAGAACATCAATTTTTCTCTGAGCCTTAATATTGTTTATTGTTTGGCTTTTTACCAAGAGTCTTCTAAAGTTATTCTAAGTGCCAAAGGTGTAGTTTCTCCTTAAAATTAAAGACACATATTCAAATTTTTGCTAATGCCTTACTTCTTCATAAACCAAGCCAAAAGTAGAACTGACAAAAATACTTGAATATTAGTATTATATCTTAAATACACAAAAATTCTAAGCTTTGATGAAGCTTAAGTATTGCATTTCTCTTAGTTTATTCTTAAATTTCGACATATATGAGCCTTCTTATCCTCATTAACTCTATTCTTATAAATAATAGTGTAAACTTTATTCTTGTAAGTAATAGTATAACATTTTGCTGATAGCAATAATGCCTACATTTTACTAAAATGGGGGGTCATTATAAAATGCTATAAGGGGTGAAAATTCTCAAAAAGTGCAATATAGCCCCCCTACAATTAAGCACGAAAGAGTAGCGAATTTCAAAATGTGTATTACTTTTCACAGGAGCATCTGCTTCTTCCAGCTCTGATTCGTCTTCTGAGAGAGCCGCAGGGTCTATGAGAGCGCAAAATAAATATAGTTATAATAGTAGACATGTTTATGCAGGGTGAGCCTTTTCAGTATAAGGAATACTATTAATAATAAGGGTCCTGTGGTAAAGAAAATAGAAGAAACGCTAAAAGCCTAGTAGAAAAATTTCTCAGAAACTTAGGTTTTTAACCTTACGCTTAAAAGTCAAAAAATAGCGTTCGTCTCTAATGCTTGCTGGTAATCCATTGAAGATCAGTGCACTTTGAAAAGCAAATGTCTTTCTTCCCGATTCCTTTTTAACTTTTGGCAATATTAGTCGATAACCATTCCCCCCCGTATCCTTTCCATGCGTAAAGTGCACAAAAATATATGGGTGTCATAAAAGGACGTCTTCTTATACATCTTAGTGCAAAGGTTCCAAAATTTTTCGTAATCACACAACATTGGAATATCATTTAAGCAGGGACTATTTGTATATTCTCGGTACCACTCAATACGCAATGTTTTCCACATGTTGACTGGCTTACTCTACACAAATTAATAAGCAGAGTATACCAAACAATCTGGGCTAAGCAATTTTGAGAAAATCACTCTGTCCATCTTGATGGCTCCATAACGCTCGTATCAAAAATATGACGTAGGTACGCTGCATAGTGTTTGGGCTAATGCAGTTCGTCTCAACTATTTTTTTCAATTACCCCCTATGGAAAGAGGAAGTATTACGCACTCCCACTCACTATAAGACCATTGTCCATAAACATTTTGTATTCATACCTGTTCCCTGGGGTCAAATGGGCCCCTCTTGAGGGGTGTGCCCCACTAATTAAGAAGTGCGGCACTAACGTCTGTTCCGTGTTTTTCCCCACTATTTGAGAAACGCTGGGTTAATGGAAAAAAACAGGGGCGTGGTGACCCACTGTCAGACTGCTTTCCAGATCCCTTTGCGCAACATTTGCGGCGAGCAGGAGCCTTTATAGAAACTCGCCAATTGAAATTTGGCGAGTTTGGACGAGCTTTGTAAACATTCAGACCAAGGCTACCCAAATTTTATCAAAGTGCTGTGCAAGTGTTGTACAAGTTTTACTAGCTCAACTGGTGCGCCTTTTAGCTAGAAAAATTTTGGCTAGAATCTCTGATGAGGAAAATTTCCTGAATGCATTCTGAACCAACTGGGACTAGGGAAGTTTCCCAGTAGGCCCCTTAAGCCTTTTTATGTGGACTCCGTTTTACACCAGTTTTTCATTTTGAAGCTTTTATCATTTGTAGCATCAGGTTTTATAAGAAAAACGAGCGAAGTAAGTGTAGGGTTCATGATGGGAACCCCTGATGTTAGACAACGAGAGAAGGTTAGAGATGCACCATAAAGTGACAGTTAATTAAGAAATTGACTGCTTTGGCTAATAAACCACCGTCAATCTTATCTGTTTTATGTATCTGTCGCTTCTGTTTTAGTAGTTAGTTGTTATTCGTAGTCATCGTTTGCACTAGTAAAGACTTCAATTGTGTTCTTATCTAAAAGTGTTCTTCAGTAAAGCATCGGTAAGAGAACCGAACCTGCAAAACATGGGACAGCCTTGGCCCATGCAGGAACACAGGTCACATAAGGTCACAAGACACCTCCGCAAGAATGATTTCCAACACATAATAAGTTATGCAGTAACAAGCAATTAGGATATGCAAATTCTTTTCTGTTATAGCATAGTGCACCCCTAAACACTGAATAACTTTTTGTAGAATGGTAATAGACATAACATCGGGTGATTGAGGTAATGCTTCAAATACTTTGGTATCTGAAATTTTCATTATGTTTTACACAACTGCCATCTAAACGCAACAACACAAGTGCAACCTACACATATCTCTCCCGTTGCATCATTTGCAGTTCAGTCAATTCAGTTGCCCGCTCATAAATTAGCTTCCTTAGAACAATGAATGGCATAAATCTATTTAGCTTTGACCAATTTCCTTACCCTCCATTTCAGATGGTTCCTCAGTATCGTCTGATTCTTCTGATGACGCATCTGAGACAGGCTCTTCTTCATCTTCTGATTCTTCATCACCGTCAGCGGAATCTTCTTCATTTTCTGTTGGTTTGTCATTTTCAGCTTCACTAGCTGCTTCGGTGTTTGCCAAAGTGTCTTCCTCTGATGTGGCTTTTACTTCATCGTTTTCTGCTGCAGGTGCAGTAGATCCTTGAAATTGCATGGAACAGCATTACAAGAGGAGAAACAAAAGAGCACAAGCGGCAAAGAGAATATTTGAAGCAGAGCAAAGAGTTTTGCATGTACAGGATATCGGGTACAGGTTATTAAATAGCAGTAGCGTAGAGTGACTTTTTCGACTGGATGTTCTATCATAGGGTGTGTCTGGGTGTGGCTAGTTAATATCCTGTGTTATTTAATACCATAACTTATATATCTAGTGCAAGTGTATCTCCTAACTTGTCTTCATCCGTTTGTTCTATGAATTGTTACTAAGCTTTCAGCTTTCTTCTGACCTTGACGTGTGTAAGTAAAGGGCTCTTGAAACCCAGCTATGACTGAAAGGCCACCCTCGTTAATGTCTGCTTATTTTTGCGTGATAATAAAGATAATTCTAATAGTAAGAAAGCAAACACCAAAGGCAATGCTACGCGAAAGGATACCAAGTATCGACCTTGTCTAGAACATTCTGCAAAAATATACCATAAAGTAATTATAAATGTATGAATTCCCTTCCTTCATGGAAGTAGGAATCGGGTGGCACAAGGGTCATATGCCCAAACTTTTCACAAATTTTTATGAAAAGTGCCCCTCTTCAGCTTACATAGTGCCTTTTATGCATGTGGGGGGGTCTCTGAACACGCGCCACTTTTTTAATGCTACCTGCGTCCCTGGCTCCCTTGGTATTTTTGATCAAGCTTTAGAGTCCTTTTATTCTAAATGTGAAAAGAGCTAGGCATGGAGAAACTCAGTCTCCACTACATTGTATATAAATGTCCAAAATATACCAGCTTTACAAGGCATGTGTGATATTACTGCATGGGCTTGGTCTCCCCTTTAAATAATCTATTTTTTCCAGCAAATGATAACTTTGAAAATAGTTTTGAAGCAACGATGTGACGATGTCACCCACAGTCAACTAGCAAATCACAAACTGTAGATCATTCTTTGCAATAAAAACTAGATAGTAGCAGGGAATGACTAATAACTTCGGGTGTTGACGAGATAACTTAACGTCAAATGACTCCGTATACTTTTGGATTGTGCTAATCCAGCAGTTTGCATTACGTAAACGAAAAAAGACTAAACCGAAATGCTGACATGTTTTGGAAATATAGGGGAAACATGCGATGTCTAGTGTTATATTGTTCATGTAGTTAAAACATTAAGAGTATACGTTCTTCCTAACATCGCAAAGTGAAACATTGAGAAACTTGGCCTACGTGCGACTGAAGATGTACGAGATACCTACTTTTCATTTGTCTTTTTGCTCCTGCAACCACATGACATAATTTACCTCTGAACAGAAATTGCTTACTGACCAATTAACATTTAAATCTCCTATTTAAAATTTCACGTGTCTTTTTTGCTTCATTTTCTATAACCACACCAATACAACTCCAAGTACTTAAAGTCATTGTGTAATTGCCACAATGTGAGCTTTGCCCAGTTTGAGGTTTACGCTTGGAATGTCCCAGCGTATTTTGTCATTGTTTTCGCTCATTAAGGTAAAATTTATTCATGAAATGGAGCATTTTGATTGGTGGAAACGCCTTTCCGCGTATTTGCTGCATATTCGTTACGAACTTCTGTTTAATACGAAGTTGTTGTTCGATCCTCCGCATCATCTTGGAAAATCTGCTTGCTTCAAATTGATTCGAGTCTGCATACTTACACACTTTGGGTATTTAGGCAGGTAAACACGTGGAAAATGAATCAAACTTGTAATTTAAATAAGCATTTGAGAAAAGTAACGTTATCACAACATAATGCATATTATCATTTGTTTTCTGGAAACTGTAGGGTATTCACTGAACACCTTGAATACCCTGACGCTACGCCACTGTTCAAGAGTACTACAACATTGTTCTAAGTGGCTGCCACTGAATCAAGATTTTTCACAGGCTCTCCATAACCATGTGCTCTACTTCATTATGATATTTCCTAGGTTGCCGAAAGATTCAGATCTGAAAATTTTGAAGTCATTGTAAATGAAGAATCGTCACCATTTTCGACCAAAACTCTTTCTGGCAGCTTAGGTAAGATGCATTCTTCTCATGCATTGTGTAACATCTCTCAAAAATGGAGCGAAAAATTTTTCACGTAACAGCACAGAAACTACTATCTACAGTGGAGTAGGATACTTGGTCATAAGACGCTAGGCCAATGGTTAATGGCTTTCTTTTCAAGCAAATGCTGTTTTGGCCTAAAAATGACAGCAGAGAGATTTTTGCTTGATATTCACCTGAAGAAATATACCATACAAAACTATCTTTTGCCTACTCTTATGAATTCAGACTCCCCCATGTTTTGGGGGTGCATTGGGCCTAATGGAACTATTCACCTGATAGAATGCAAAAGAACATTTCATAAGATTGAATACATTGACATTCTCCAAGAAAACGCTTTCGAATCATCTGCTAAAATGTTTTTGAAAGAATTTCAAATTCAATTTCAATTCGACAAGGGACGAGTTTATTGCTTGCCTGTTTACAGAATTGCAGAATTTCCTCTATATGTTATGAAAAAGCTATTCCAACCAATTCAAATTTGCATGAAAGAAGTCACAACAATGATGAAAAAATATTGATATATTGTAGCTTTTCGAAGTCACTCAACAGCTTTTTGTAATATCTTCACGTTTTGACCAATAGTTGTCTCAATTCTTGGCAATGGATACATATCCGCCATGATAAAATTGAGCAACCTGTTCAATACTATCGAGCCCCAAGTGTATCTGTACACTGTCATTAAGATGAGTGGAGGAGCACGAACTTTTCTGGAAGGGGAATACAATTAGCAATGATATACAAACAGAAACCGATAATGGCTGCAAATAAGCCTAAAGCACTCTGAATTATCACTGAATTTATACTCGTGGCCCTTAAGATTAGGATGCTCTGCCGGAAAATTCTCTCCCCATGAATGATTTTTTATTGCTTACCAACGAACGTTAATGAATTTAGCTTACTGGTGAAATTTGTAAATGCGATGATGTAGCAACCGCAGGCTACGTCTTTGCCAAACATAAAGTACCGCGTCTATTTGCTTTGAAATCGCTAGCTAGGCTCATATTTCCGAAGTGGAAAGATATCTCTTTGATACAGTTTACTGTTGCAACAAAGAAGATGGCAAACAAGCATATTTGAATAGAAGCCTACACTTGCTGTGGATGAATCGATAATAGTGACTACAGAAGCCATAGCGACTTCCGCAACAGCTACAAAACAAACACTTTGAACAATAGTGATAAAAGACCCATATGATTTACACGCCCTTTTTCTTCCACCTGATTGGCCTATCACTGTATGCCAGGACACCTATTGGTCTATTTGAGCTAGTGTTAGGGCCCAGTCCTGTATGTCCCTTAGCAACAAATGTTGATAGCCAACTATTGCAAGCCAGCTCTACCTGAGCTTTTGAAAAGGGGAAGATTTTCACTTTGCTACGATAAGGAGCTACCATGGACGTAGGAGCTTCAAAAAGTGCATTCAGGGGGACTCTCGTCACGTATAACCATTTAAGCTGAAAAAGGACACTTTATGTCAAGAGCTGTGAAAATTGGGGGCACGTGCTCCTGTGCCTTCGGCTCTTACGTTTATGGGAGCTACGTTTATAGGATCTACGTATAGGGGAAGATTGATATCAACGTAATAAAAAGGAGGGCAAATTTTTCTTGTGACATTAGCAAAGCTATTCATGTGGTCTGATACATACTGTAGCGAATTTGTAACTTAATACAAATCATCAACCCTAAACACGACCTACTACATGTCTATCAATGCATTGACATTCATTAAATATAAACCTAATTCACACTAGCAATATATCTGAATACAAAATTCAGTGCCCTATTCAGCCAGGGTGGCCACAAACGAATGCTTTATCAGCTTACAAAGTACGTGCTTTGAGTGTGTCCTACTACAAACCTATCATTGGATAAAACAGTGTCATATTGTCCTATAATCTCCTGCTGATTCTGTCAATAAATAAATATTCTGAACGGGAGAAAGAAGATAGCTTACCGTAGATAAGTACACTTAGGGAGAGAACCAGCGCCAATGCCACCAACGGCTTCATCTTCTGCTCTCTTCTGCCACTTCTCCACGGTGAGATGTTGGCGTTTGAACTCAGCCTGTTCAGACGCTGTATTTATACATACTGAGGCCAGCGACTTCTTCCCCTGCCACACCCTTTTCCGCTTTAAGCTTCCAAATATAGTTGGCGATTACTGAATAACAAAGAGCTCCCAAATCCAATTGGTTAAACCCACGTTCCCGTGATTTCAAGAGTGAATTTGCTTGGTCGCTTGTTTAGACAGTTATAGATTAAACTGTTTTACATTTAATCATTTACATAACAATACAAACTAAAATGTACATCCTACTTTAAAGGATGTCCGTGGTTCCATATTTTAGAACTGTTAAGCCTACTGATTAAAGTTGCCCTTAGCCACACAAAATGAATGATTTTCTTATTTGCATTAACTGGACATAGCAATGTGCCTTAAAATGTCACTGGTGGCACAGTCGATATTTGCACTTTTATGGTGGGCATTTATTTCATATTGATTATGGCTACTTGCAAAATATGTAATGAGATAATGTGGGATCACGTGTCTGTGGGTTCTTATACGACTATTTGTACTTCGTCATTCTCGCTAATCGCAATTCACTTTCGATATCCCTCTTTCCCACCCACTACCTGATCAAATGTAGACATATAGTTATGCGTCTATAACCACAGTGGTTTTGAAAGCCGTGTGTAGTGCAACACAAATAGACAATGCTTGATGGCAATGTCCCTTGTAAGGGACGGGCCATTATTTATAAAGAGAGGCGATACCAAAGAGAGACGTTTATACAAAATTTTTCTTACTCATGTTTCTACAATTTTACAAAATGAATTATCCAATTATTTAAAGATTCAGAACTTAGTTACCCAACCCAGGGGCTGTGCAATCTATCGCAGACTGGGGAGGGGGGAAGAATGTACGTGCTATGCTCTAAACTTATGATGCAATTTATTTGCCACACTCATTTCAAAATCTTGCTAGAAGTGCTTCACCTCAACCTTAAAATTTTCCCACCGAATTTGGATGAATTAGAGAATTGAACTTGGCAAGCAGTGTTAGGAGGGGTAAGTCCCAAGTACATTGCACCCAGGGGTATCATCTATGTAGTAGGGTAGTGTTAGACGTATTTTAAGTAGGCTAATTATGTATTTAAGTTGATGGAATAGATAAAGAAAAGTTCTCCAGTTCCCCCGTGGTGCTTCCACTGACCCAGCCGTATGAGAAAGATGTGAATAATTGTTGTCTTTGCATATTGCCTTTATAAAATTGTCATATTGAAGCATTCAGAGAATTAACTACCGTTGTTATTTGTGAAGATACCTCTTAAATTCGCATCTATCTTTGTTGCTTTGGTTATCGAAGCTGGTACAAAGACCAGATCTCAGCATCATTGAATTGAATTGAACTGAATTTAATTGAATTGAATTGAATCTCTTCCATAGCGGGTTTCCACAACCATGGTGGTGAGTCCATCTTGATCTTCATTATTGTCCAAACATTCCCCAATGGCAATTTTCTCTTCACTTGTATCACTGCCTATTTCTGTTAAAGCAGTATCTTCATCACAGACTTCAATTCTCTCATCTTCATCTCCAATCTCTTGTTGTCCAGCTATCTCCCATTCAACTTCATCATTATTGTTGCTTCTTGGAACATCAGCTATTATGGCCCTCAGTTTGTCACTTTTTCTCCCTTTAGTGCTCAGTCTATTTTCTGTCAAACATTCATTCATTCAATAAACCTTGAGTGTATTACTCTTGCCGCTGATAACAAGCTCTAGCCAACTGAAGTCTTTACACTCTTTGTCCAGTGTACAAATTTTTTCTAATTCTCTCCTTTTCTCTCGAATTTTCTTTGCTTCTAGCAAATTTTTGTGGTGCTCTAGGCTTGTCAGAACGTGTTTCTTTTTCACATAAAACTTTTCCCAAAATTCATTGATCTTGTCCTGCTGCTGAACTGACACTTGTCCATCTACAGTTTGAACCCAGCATTTTGCTGTAAACAAGTTCGAAGAAAGTCGATGCCGAGAAATATATGAACATGATCTACTTCTCATAAGTTTTTGTCGATAGATCGATAGAATTTCATTTTTGTTGGTCTGTTTCCCTTTTTCAATATCTAAGCATAGATAAATGTTTCAAGAATCTCTTTTTCCATGTTTACGTCATCAGTTACAGCGCATAAATAGTTTCCCAAAACTAGCTTCTGTAGACAAGTGTCTATCCGACTTCTTCCTTTTTGTCGACGACTCTTTGAATCTATAGACATAAATCTACAATGTGAACTTAGCTCAAGTCGCACTTCTCTGTCTGGCAGACACGTGCAGATAGCTACAAGGGAATGAGGGTTATACCCGCTATTTGAAAATTTCATCTAAATTTTGTCCTCCCGGCATGAGTTATGACCTGTATCTATATGTCTGAGATGCACGTAGTTGTTGAAACGGTTGTGCAGTGAGGTTTACAACTGTATGTAGGATATTTTCAATTATATGAAGTTTCTATTACGCATAGGCCTGTTTCACCCCCTTTATGGATTCTATGCAAAAACTCTTTTCTTAAATACAAACTTTTTTATACCTTTGATAGTAAAGCTTGGGTCATATATACCTTCTCACGTAAGGTACCTGTTAAAAGTAGACACTTATCCTGAGCAATCGACATTTAAGGTAGTGTGACCAATTCCTTTCCTCGCCACCTTTATCTCCCCAGTGTTGCCACCAAAAACCTATTTACTTTTTGGTGGATAGTGAATGAAAATTCAGCCAAGGCCTCATATGAGGCTCAAGCCATTAACTTTCACCACAAGAGGCAAGTTTTCTAATCGCTACCCTTAGGTGCCCAATAAACCTACTCCCTGCTTATTGATTTTTCAACGTCAGCTTATTCATTTTCTGTGCATAAAGCTTTCGAAATAAATTACCATATCCTCTTCTCTGTCAGCAATTTCTCTGCTTTTCACATTTTCAATCCCACTGAACCCTTGTTCATGAACATAAAGATCTTCATAGCAGATTTGTTTTGGAATTTGTATTTAAAATACAGCTCATTCGAGCCCCCATCTAGCTCAGGGTGGTCCAGCCCTCTTCTCGGAGGGCTATTTTCAAATTGTGGTCAAGGACGGATAGCTACTTATACGATAGAGGCATGGGCACGGGTTCACTGTGTCAGTACCTGGTAAATGCGCGTGCGCTTTACTGCACACGCTTTGGTTACCCCAGCGAATAATGTGAACTTCTCCCCTTGTCTGCAACCGAAATAAATACGATAAAACTTGGTAACTGCATCGAAATTTTACCCCATGAATTTTTTAAGAACTTTAATCTCAACGCGGGCCACACCAGACTGCATGGTGGGCCAGGAGCTGGAAAACCCTGATCTAGCATATTAACTGTTGTTAAAGTTCCAAAGCCATCTCCCCGCATATTTCAACACCGTCTGTCAGACAGCTAAGAGTACAAGAATGGTGCACTTTTTGCTGAATGTCAACATTCATAATTGCTGTTTTCACTTTGAGCCTAAAGCTCTTTCTTACATCTTCTTTATCGATGAAAGGTGTAGTCTTGCTTGAAGAGGAAAGGAAAATGTTGAAATCTTCGTTGATGTGTTATTTCATAAAATAGCGAAAATCGGACAACGATAAAGTGAGTAGCTGTAGTGTAAAACTTGGTCTAAAAACATTTAAGCTCATAGTGATTTTGTTTTGTTATAGAAGCTGATATAAATCGAAAACCGAAGTTTAATGAAGCTTTAGCTTGGTATTAATTTTACGTTTCTACCATTCAACGCGGCTATAGATACAGCGGACATTATTATTTACGCAGCACAACCGCAGAATAAGCGTGAATTTGCTTAGAAGTTCTGACCATGCATTCAGCAAGCAACTGTGTCAAAAACTTTCATTGCTCATACGAGAGCTTTAATTTGAATAGGAGTTTTGAGTTACTGCAAGTTAGAGTGTCCTTGCAAATCGATCGGCTTGCTTAAGGGTCGCCCTTTTAAGTCAAAGAAACGAAATTACGACGGTGACCAAATACTTCTTTACCCAATACAGTTTTCGATACTGTATCTTATGTTCCCATTAAGGTCATTCTGACCGTGTTTCAAATCCAGGCTTAGTTGATAGCTATGTCGACAACGCAAATCTCTGAATGTAAATTTCTTTATTCATGGAAAGCTTCTTTTGTCTCCCATTGATAGGCAAAAAGGAACCATCCAAAATGAATGACATTGAAAAACTTCCCTTCCCGCCAGTTCTAAGTAACAGTGGGTTCCTCGCCTTGCGGTTTCCTGATGCTAGCCTCATGTCCAACAGTCATCGTTGATTTTGCTTGGTGAGCATTTATACTCTAACAGTGCTTAATTGCCGTCCCCCGCTAATTAAATTTTGAAAACTTTTCCAACCCCCTCCCTCTTATTAGGACCCCCTGCTAATTAGTTTTTGCGCAGAAATATTTCAAAATGTGTTCGAAGCAGTGGTTATTGCAATTTCAAGGCCATAGAAACTTGAAGAAAGGTCAACAAACTTGCATTTTGGCTTGAAACAGCGATTACTTTTAATCAATGCCATATAGTAAACTGTAAGAGTAGAGCGAGATTAACTTATATAAAATATTCCATAGAAGATAAGTAGGATTCTAAATGCCTATGAAAATATCGACTTTCGTAGGTCTCAGGAATCCAGTACTGCACTTTCTTAAGCCTAGCGCACACAGCACAATTTTTGTCGCTGAGGACGAAGATTTTTGTCGCTGGCGAAGACAACTTGCAGTGTGCGGGAAACACATATAAACGATTTTTGTCTCTGACGACGATCTTCAATATCAAACATGCTAGAAACTCTTTATCGTGGCTGACGACAGAAGACAAGATCTCTGCTGCCAGCGACAACAGTCGTGCTGTTTGCGCTAGGCATCTACTTTATGAGCAGTCTAGTACTACGTTCTTATAAACAGCTTGCATATAAAAGGCTCTACATAGTGCAAAGGAAAAAGTCGGACAACCGGAGAGCCGTTCCAGTGCTTTCCCTCTTGCCCTGAATGCTAAATTGCTTGAGTAAGTTCCACAAAATTTTGCAAACTTTTTTGTGTGAAAATGTTGATTTTTCGCTGAACAACGACGTTTTTAAGTTGTTTGGATTTGGAGCTTCGAATTCTTCAAAAGTTCTTTAGCAACAAAGTTTAAATTCCTGCACCATTCAAGGAAAAGATTAAAGTCTTTTCTCATAAAAACAAACATGAACGACGCGTAACGATCGATGTGGTATCAACACTACATAACTTAATCTAAAAGGTACTCAAATAAGCAAGAAGTTGAATGTTGGATATCGAGCTTTGCATTGTTCTTAAGTTGTTATTTATTATTCATTTAGTTAAGTGAATTTGTGCCTGATGTTTTGATAGACCAAGGGTGGCCTTCCCACGGTTCTCCACCTGGTTTTATACGGCTCTTACTCTGGTATTGAAGTGTGTGTTTCTTAAATATCCATACTTGCTTGAATTCGATTAGGCATTTTTGGGTGACAGGAATGAATGGGGGTGACACTCATGAGTGCCCATGCGTATGATGTGGTTCTCTGTGGTAACACAGTATAAATATCGCTCTTCACCTTTCACAGGTTGGCGACCTCTGCTACAGATTACAGCGTGGTCAAGTCTTGGATTTCAAATATATTTAGAGGATTTCGTACTACTCATCATACCATATGTCCTCTAAAGAGCGCTCCATCGAACGAGCGCCACTTTCGGAATTTGACTTTCAAATGAGCGCCCCCCGGTGCTGTTTCGAAGAGCAAGAGTATATTTTTTATGATGTCAATGCCTGTATCTCTCGCTGAAGAGGATATAGTTCACAAGGTTGGGTAACAACATTAATTACCCAAATAAGCATTTCTCTTCAGTTCCAACCTGAGGCATAAATAATGAAAGGTCCCTTAGATCTTTAAATTAAGAAAATTTTGCCAAAATTTAACCAACTTTTAGTGCTAGGTCTTGAGCTAGGTTTCTTATAAAAAATATTGTAGTTCATCGCTTCTGTCCACACTGTAATCAAGCTTCAAGCTACAACGCTCCAGTCCTAGTCTGACATTTGAAATGATTTGCATGCAAACTTAGAGAATATTAAAACATACTGCAGTTGTCTTTGCTGATATAGCAAAGTGTTTGATACAACGAATCATGCTATGCAGGCAATTCGATGAGATGTGCGCGATCGTTCGCGAGCATGCAAGCATGCACCCAACACGTCCTACGCGTTCGATTGATCGCGCGTAAGTCCATCAAATCCGTTACTAGCGAGCGATGAAATTGATAGATTATACATCAGAGCTTTTCAAAATAGAATTTGGGGGAAGATGCATCTTAATCCTCAACATTGCCCAGCAGTTAATTCCGTTCGGTGACGAAAATTGTATTTGAAAAACAGCGCGCAAATTAGCATACGCGGGCGAATGGCAGCACGCGTCTGATTTACTCATTGAAAGCCCTGACTATGCCATTAGTGAAATTGGGATATTATGGATTAGGAATAACAAAGAGCTTTGGTGATTTCACTCTTGCTTATGAAATAGAAGGAACTGAAGCAAAGTAAATGGCTAGCTTTCTCTTAGTTTATACGCAGATGATTTCATTCCCCCTACACAAGACTGACATCTTCTTCAGTCTATCACACTCATAAGCAAATACATTGACTAGGACCTTGGAGTACTGTCACGTTTGGCTGTCTTTGCTAATCCGAAGTTAAATCTGAACTTATCATATCATATCATATCATATCATACCAAAAATTTATTCATAGTAGGCAAAAGAAATTAAGATAGCAAAATTAATGCTAATTAAGGCCTACTGGCTTAAAAATTTAAAATAAATTACAAGTGTAAATAAAATTTGAGATATATCATGCTACGTACCCAACCTGTTGTGTGTTTGTGTGTGTGTGTGTGTGTGTGTGTGTGTGTGTGTGTGTGTGT
>WIPJ01025103.1:630228-687271 GCA_018155075.1 Cassiopea andromeda | reverse complement strand
TGTGTGTGTGTGTGTGTGTGTGTGTATATAAAGTCTTTGATTAAAAATTATCCCTAGAAGCTTCTCCTCTTTGCTTTCTTTCACGTTAGCCTCTCCTATTTTGACGGAGACTTCGTTGCTCTTTCCACCAAACATCATCAAATGACATTTATCTTCATTTAGCTTCATACGATTGTTTGGCAGCCATTCACTTAGCACGAGAGCGTCATTCTCTAATTTTGCGACAACATTCTCGACGTTAGGACCACATGTATAAATTTTTGTGTCATCCGCGTAATTGCAGACTTAGTCTCTTCCAGGAACAGAAATAAATCGTTCAGATATATGTTAAACAAAAAGGGTCCCAAGACAGAACCATGTGGTACACCCAGAGAGGTGTTTGTCCACATACTGAACGAACCATTCACTCCATACCCTCTGCTCCCTGCTATCGAGATAGCTTTGCACGAACAGAAGGCGGATCTATTGAAACCATAAGCATTCAATTTTGCGATTAGTAATTCGTGACCAAGACAATCGAAGGCCTTTGAAAGGTCTGTTAAAACAGCCCCTGCGACCCCCCTCCCCCCAACTGTCTATCTACTTGTTACAGGCTTCTATAATACGTAGAAGTGCATGCTGTGTGCCATAGCCCTCTCGAAAGCCAAATAAGAGTGGAGACAGGAAACTTTGAATAAAAGGCAGCATTTGACTTTGCATTAACCCTTTGAAAATCGTTGAGACCGATGGTAAAACAGAAATTGGTCGATAGTTCTTTTTCGAAAAAGCATCCTCTTGTTTAAAGAGATAAGTTATATATCCAGCTGTCAGTTCTTCAGGAAAGTGCATTTAGACATATGTGAGTTAAACAAAATTTGGATAACCACACTAAATACATCGGAATTTTGCTTAAGGATTCTTGCTGGTATACTATTAACTGGAGAGGCCTTTCTCGAATTAAGTTGTTTTATCTGAACAGCAGCATCACTGGTGGAAACCTCACTAAACTCAAATTTGTTTGTGATCTTGACATTTTCTCTGATTTTGCAGATACTCGGATGAGCATTATATTTCCTAACAGCTTTATCTACAGAATCTAGCATGCCATCTGTAGGAAGCAAAACTGAGTCATTAATAGCCCTAAACTATCTGCTATGGTTTTTGAAATGATGGTTGAAAATCTCTGCAATTTCTGAGTCCTTGTTTATCATTTTACCATTTCCAATAAGAGTCAACGATGATTCTACCTGGACCTTATCTGCAAAGATTAGTTTGACAGTCTAATTTACGATTATCTGTGAGGTTACCGAACTTTGGTAAAGCTTATCTAATTTGCATATTTTTCAGACACAAAACTATGTGTTGTTGACTCTCGTAATTGGCTATGCAGTTGGATTCTTCGTTCGTACAATCCCTAGCTTTCTATCTTACAGAAGCAATTTAATCACTGGTCAGATTCTTTTTTCGCTGCTTAAAAGTTCTTCAGAATTTTGGATAAGTCAATTGATGTGGGGATTAGACTGGGGGAAAGGATTCTACAAACAATTCAAGCATTAGGAGCTCTAGATCTGCAGACGTCAACATTTTCTGGGACTCAATCCTGCCCATCTCATTAGCTCAAAAAAGAAATGGATCGGATTTGGAAGAGAGTTAGGGGATGAAATTCCAAAAATCTTAGCGAAAGAAGTAAGTTGGTCACTTCGGCGAAGTTCAAAAAATTAAAGAGGGCAAACAGAATTGTCTTATTTAGGAGTAAGTAAGCAAAATTATTCCTGTATTTGAAAGAAATCTATGGAGAATTGAAAAGGATTAAGAAGTCCTCAGAGCTTTTGTTCAAGACGTAAAGGACCATATAGAAACAAAACAACATTAGGTTTTAAACTGCTTGTTCTTTCAAAATCTACAGAAGAATACCTTGGTTGATGGGATTTCTTTAAGTGAATCCAAAGTCCTATATCCCTAGATACATATATAAGATGTTCTTCTAATCAATGCAATGTTGTCTATATTCTAAATTTACTAGCATGAATTTTACCCTTGTAATTACCAAATGTGACGCTAAATACTGAATATAACTGCATATTTCGAAGTTATCTGAATTCGCACTCCATGCGCGCTTAGCAATAAACCTTTTCCTCACCGTAAAAATTTAGCCTAAACCACAAACATACAATATATACAGTCTACTGTGCCTTCCAAAGTAGGAATTGACACAAAGTCCCTACTTTGGATGGTGCCTGTAATGCTTTAGCTATGAAAAATTAAAAGTTCAACTTAGTTTGGTGCCAAACAATGTAAAACAACCTCTATATCTTATGGAGTAAATGATTTTTCGGTGTTATTTGATGATTATCTGGAGAAGTGAAAGCATGAAATGTAGAGTTTGTGGAGTGATTTTCAAACTGGTTCTCTGACATACAAACATGTGGGCTTGACCGGATTTACAAAGCACTCTAGCTTTAAAAACTCTTGGCTCTCTCTGTAACCTCCTACAAAAGCCTTGTGGAAAATAGAGCGCTCCTAGCAACAGCTAATGAATGCAATTATAGTGTTATGATGTGATAGACAGATTAGTTCTGAAAGGAAAATTCCACAGCTGACAGAATGGGCGTTGTAGCTATTAGTAAGTATCGAAACCAAAAGTCATAGTGAATCTCCATAATTTTATTTAGAGGTTCATGAAATGCTTTCATAGAAGCAAACAAGCTACATGAGAACATTCGCTTATTTTAGCAACAGCAATAACTTTTACCATATTATACTTTGCTCTCTATATAGTTACATATTTATCTGTTCCTTCATTTATTTGCTTGTACTATGTGTCATAGGTCCAAATCTTGATTGGGTAGGAAAGGAAGCACCATCTACGGAATCTTCTTCATAATTAACCAATCATGTTCCGAAGATTCTAGATCTGACGCCATTGCTGCACTAACTATATGTTGCTATTTGTAGATTGGGCGTCTCAAAACAACTCCTACTTTCCTTTCTTATGGACTTTAAGCACAGAGTAGTTGTTTATCAAACTGTCAGGAAATTCCCTTTCTACGAGAAAACACCATCTTTGTAAGAAATGTTTTTAGAATATTTCAAGAACTTTTGAGTGTAAATCGCTCTGTCGCTGTGTTCTATTGCAGCCCCCTATGAATGGAGTTATGCACTTTTGAAACTGCAGATAATACGCTGTTAAATTGTTATATCCCTCGCCCCCGCTTTCTAGTGGTCGTTCACAAATGCAATCACTTATTTTTGGCATAATCTGTGGGCTTATTCAGGACAAAGCGCTCTGTTATTTGTTGATAATATTCACAGACTTGTATAAACTCTTGCTGATGAACCCCTACAGTAGAATCATCTGTGACGTCAAGAATCGCAGGACGTGTTGGGAGAAACTCTATGGGGGCTTTAGTTCAACCACTCACACTGGTTAACGAAATGTTATGCTGAAAATGTTCTTTGCATTCCGATGAATGGTCCTTATAATTCTTTTACCGATGATTTAAACAATCACATCTGTTTTCACAATCAAGTCGAAGTTTCTCTCTTTTGGTCATTCATTTTTTTGCACTTTTGATAAAGTTTATCATTAAAATCAACACTTCTTTCTGAACTTGGTTCTTCTTTAAGCTTTATTTTCTGTTCTATCACACAGAGTTCCGTTGTTGTGTTGCTTGAAGCTAATGAATGAGTTTTCCATAGAGATTGGGTGTTTTGAGAAAACTTGAAGGCAAAATAAGAATCATAATTCTTCAGAGAAATCAAACTTTCAAATCACCAAGATGCATGAGATAAGACTCTTATTTATTGCTACCTAGAAAAATGCAATTTCAGCAGCATTACTAGTATAATGGTGCCTAAACATTCACAGCATTGCCCCAAAATGGGAACTAAAAACTCCTTGTCCAAATCTTTATTCCCTGCTTTCAACATGCATAAAATATTACCAAGATATATTTTTCCATGAGCTTCATCAATTGGGAAGACTAGATATCAAAGTAGTTTTTAACCTTTTCTTCACAACTAATCCAGGTACAAAAACGTGCCCCGTATGAGAAGAAACCTATGATATTTACGCTTTCCAATTGCACTTAAACCAAGTTCTGAGATCTTTTAGCTCCCATCTATTATCCTTTATTTGAAGACCACTTTTCATTCAAATTAGACATGAAAGCTTTTGAAATATGATAACGATTGTGCAAAAAACGCCAATATAAAATTTGTTTTTCAATATCTTGTCTTCTTCTCTTAATTGAAAGCTTGACAGATATTTAATCTCCTATCGGATAGGATAATGTTATTAGCAAATACAAGTTCAATACAATGTCAAACAACCTATCGTTTGAGGCAACAGTTTACGTTGCTAGAGGCATGGAGGAAATGCATAAGAAAGCCAGAAAATTGTAGTAACAATGTGCATAATTTTGGTGATTATAATCTTATAATCCAGTGGTTTTCAACCTATTGCTGGAGCGGGGCCCCAAAGCTCACATAGTTGCACAGGAAAATTACAATTTACTGTCTATCATAGCATTTGTGTCAATTCTGACTGAACCCTTGGACTGTACTTGCGGAACCCTAGCGTTCAGGGGAAGCCCGGTTGAAAACCATTGCATTCGCTAAATGTCTCCTTTCAAAGCAGCGTATTGAGCACAAGTTTTAAGTTTATGATGTAGCTTTCTGCTTTTTGAATTATTGGTCACGGCCTTTATATAGCTAGAGCTTCATTCAAGGAGGAAAAATTTAAATCATATAAATATGCATTAATTTTGTTGCTAGGAGTCACATTTCTTTATACATAAACACTAGCTACTGTTGGTAATTCCTTCTCGTTTAGTTTCACTGTCATTGGAACTTCCTGACTCGGTCCTCATATTAATATCCCAATGCTCAAGTTTCTTCCCAATTTACATGTAAAACTGACTTAAATGAATACTGTCAGGTACTTATGTATATTCCAATTCACCAACTTCAACATTGTATTCTTTTGATGACTCCTTGCTATATTAAGCCATTTTAATCATAAGCAACTTCCAGACTAGCAAAAAATATATTTGCTGTTCTGTTTTGATGTACTTATGCCTTTGCAATACCACTGGCCCGCTTTTAGTTCACAGAAATGGGTATAATACTCCCAACGTACGTAGTCAAGGGTATTGATTCAACGTCTTTTTTGCACGTGATGACGTTAGTGCAACAACAACTTCTGTCTTGGGTTAGAATGGTTTGAATGGCGGCCCATCAAGAGGTCAATATTGACTAGAGGGAGCTGCGCATATCAACGGAAATACGCAAGTGAGAAGAAAAATACTTTAGATCATAGGCTCTTACGACGTATCAAAATTTTTAGTTTTTTCCCGAGCTTCCACTCTAATCACCATGACAATCCTCTTAAGTTCACTTTCGACAGTGAGGGTAGTGGGCATTGCTCCCAATAAGTTCTACTTGATTTCCGTGCATTTTAGTCCGTATGACACTTGAAGAGGACTATGGGGACTACAGATGGTGAAAAACTATTATTTTCATAGATTTTGTCCATTTATAGTACCCTGCTAACAGTATGTTAGCCCCCTTGTCGGATGAGTCAGCCTCCGTCGGAAAGTTTCTGGAGCCAGTCCTGCTTTGTAGATGTTCAACCAAAAATGTTCAAGACTCGATAGTATCTATGGGACATATGCTTTAAGGTGCTGTAAAATGTAGAACTCTCACTTTTTACAGTAGTGTCCCGCATATAAGAAACATAAATCAAGGGAATGCCCCCATTTAAAAGAAACTGGTGAGGGTCTGAAAGATTGCCTGTTTCCTTTTGAAAAACTTTTGCATACATCAACTCTTTGAAAAACATAAGAATACATTAATGCTGTATAAACCTCTGTGCTTTTGCTCTATAGTTGACAGTCTAAGCAGCACTGCTAAGCTGATCAATGGTATAACAGGGTTTTTCCAATATAGTTTTGAAATGATGGTTGAAAATCTCTGCAATTTCTGAGTCCTTGTTTATCATTTTACCATTTCCAATAAGAGTCGACGATGATTCTACCTGGACCTTATCTGAAAAGATTAGTTTGACAGTCTAATTTATTGCCCTGAATTGAAATTTATATCTCCTTCCCTAAGGAGGGCTTTAGACCTCAAATTGAGTTTTTCAAGGAGTGGCTCAATGGCAGAATGTCCTTTCCATTCATGGAAGTTGCAGGAGAAAAATTCTGCTATGTATCTGTGTTGAATGTTTTGCTTCCTATCATCCAAGGCTATGAATTGTAATTGCATTTATCAAATGTTCTAGTACTTACACCATATGAGGAGAAACAATGAATATAGCCAACAATTTCACGATTCATCAAAACCACGTGCAAAATCACCAGTATATTTGTTAATCAAAAAGCACTATGAAGTTTACTGCAAGAAATAAAAGAGTAAGCAGACTAAATCATTCTCTATGTATCGCACACTAAACATCATCTATTGTAGCAACTGACAATACTGTCAAACGGAATTCGCTATCACAACTCAACGAAGAGTCATTCAACTATGTTCAGCTTCAGCACCAACTTGTATGTAGCAAATCAGTTACATCAGTACGTAAATATCTCTAATCTCGTACTGAGGGTCTCCACAGAAGGTTCTTGTGTATATCCCAGCAGCCTTTGCAGCCTTTCTTCTTCTCAGCATGACTGTAGCTTTTCGTTCCACACTTCCATTTTCAGGTCCCCAGAAACCATCGCAACCAATGTCAACGCCATCAAAGGTGTCATCTATTTTCAAAATAGGAATATATCAATGATCATAATTGTTGTGGTATGAAAGGACGAAGCTAGTGGAATATAATCGGAGCTCCAGTTTATGCAAATCCTCTTTCGTCTAGGATTGTTTGTGAAGCACATTGACATTAACAACCATTATTAATTTCATCATTAGCACCAAAATTGTCAATACTATCTCCGATCACAGTTATCTTATATACTATCACCACTTTCCTATTCTTCTTCGTTGCTTTGAGGAAGAAGTAAGTTTGATCAATAACAACATTACAACAAACATGGTTTTGAATGTTGGCGCTGTACTATGTTTGCCACTGTGATCATTTTTCACAGCTGATTTCATCATTATCATCATTATCAGCATCAGCAACATCATCATCATCATTTTACCAAACGTATGCTTATATACAAATAAAAGGACAGCTACTGCTAATTTAACCCTACTTTTTAAGCTATGAGGTGACATGTGATAACAAACTTGGTTCTCAAGCAGAGGATCATGCTAGTGACCACATTTCACCTCATAATGGTTTTAAGTACATGCTCATTTTGACATCATCATCATTATTATTGACATCACTATCATTTTCATCATCATCATCATTATCATTATCATAATAATAATAATCATCATCATCATCATCATCATCATCATCAATAATCATCACTATCATCGAAATCAATGTTATGTTACAAGTATTTTTAGGTCTTGCACATGAATGTTCTAAATGTCTGTCTCTTAAATGGTATTTTTACACGACTTCTTGCAATACTTGCCTTTTGCTGATTTCATTCTCTTCTCGCCAAAAATCAGATCACCCATAGATCGACTAAATGATTCAAGTCCGGAATCCATTGTACTATCCTTGGCAGCAGCTCTTTAGAAAGACAAACTATTTTTTGTTATAGTATCTTTAATTTTACAAAAGCATGAGTATTTTTTAGAGCAATTGCATTCAGAATAGTTGTAGTTTGCAGCTCAAATTCGCTTTCAATGGTGACAGCAGTGCGTAGTTCAACATGATTTTTAGCACCACTGTGTCTACAAACCACGTACTTCAATGTGCAGGAAAATCATGACACACGTTTTCGTTGTTTTGTGAGATAGTGAGGTGTGCAAAAGGAGTCTAATTAATAAGACATTTATAGAAATGTCCTATGTCTACATGTCAAATTTTCTTTCCAAGATTACTAATTAAATTTCCAAGACCATAATTAGGGGCAAAGACCACTCTAAACTAGATAATGAGCTCAAGGAATTCAATGTCCAATCCGATGCCTTCAAAGTAGTATATCACTCAACTGTCTACCGTAGACACATAGAAGACAACAGCTGTCACAGCTTTTAGCATTCTTTTATTGGTGTTTTTGGTGACTGATGTTCAAGCAAGCAGAAGTGCATATTTGCTGATAGCTCCAAAAACTAATTGCATAGTAAGATAGGTATACCATAAACAAATAGTAGATACAAAAACTCACACTCGCACATAGTGTAGTCACCTAATTTCAATACATACCGACACACCATCCCCCATCGTCAAGTAAAATTTATTATCAAAGTATGCTGTCTATCCTTCTTGTAATTCTATAATCCCTTACCCAAATATTCTCCAACATTTGCAACTTCCTTTGAACACTTGGGTGTACATGATTTGCTTCCAGTCCCCTTTAATATGCACGGTCAAAGATGAACCTTTGTTTAATGATCCACATCCAGTGTCGGTTGCCTTTGCTGTAATCTTCAACCCCCAACTTTGGTCTCCCGCAAATTGGAATTTGACTCCATGAGAATGTGTATGTGCCACCATCGATTGATCCACTTTTTTCCACGCTAGAGAAAATTACCATTATGGATCAATGTTAAATATTTGACCACCTCGAAACATAATCGATCCAATAGATTCGATGGTGACACCAGAGATAAAATACTCGGGGGGGGGGCTAGTGCTACCAAAGCGCCGACAGTGAGCGAAGTCAAAGAATATTAACGGAAAGAGCACCTATGGTGTTGGCTAAAAAAGCCTAAAAAAAGATCATGAAGTTACTGAAGTACCGACAGTGCATATAACTTTAGGTGCCGATGGGGGCTACGTGAATTTTGGGGCTACAACCCTCCAAGTCTACCAGTAGCATCGCCCTTGATTAGATTGCCAAATGCACTAACTTAATCTCCAAGATTATTTTGTCAGCTGTTGAACCGACCTAATATTTGGCCGCTCAGATATTTGGCCATCCCGTGTAAACGTAGCCTTAATTGCAGTCTTTTGTCTTGACCTAGTCTGATCACACTTAACCTGTTCCACTTTAATATATTCGAATGCATTTGCTAAAGCTATATGGCCCTTGTTTGTGGTGTTAACTTACCATTAAGCTTATAAAACTATTAGGAGAACAAAAATGTGGTCCTCTTGGTAAAATAATAGTTATGACAGTTTTTGGATGAAACAAAAAGATTTGAGATCTCTAATCTCTGAACTCTGTCGACAAATTTTGCCAAGGGGGACTGTTCTCACTCGTGGTACACAGCTCAAGGTCTAACTCGTATTAAAGTTCCATATTTTGAGCCTTTTCCGATCACATTTTAACACTGAAAGTCCCAAAGTACTTCTTTACGTTCAACTGAGACAAGAGAGACCTTTCATACATATTTGAAAGTACTTAAACGTTGTGTATCATTGATGAGAATATTCTAACCTAAAAATTTCCCTAGTGATTCTGCCTTTTATTCCACGAGCTCCTAAAGTTTATTAGTCTTCTACAAGTAGGTTCCTTAAAGCAAAGTGCCTTGTAAAATGCTATATCTATGCTTTACATTTGCTCTCTTGTTGAAAAGTTTCTCTCTCTTAACTCCTAACCTCCCTACATGCTCGCTTGTGTCTCTACTGTCACCTCGCAATGGAAGCGGAGAATTCTCTGAGTTGAATTCTACCGATATCCCTGCTGGGGTGTGCTTGGTGAGCTGCTACTTTTTCAAAGGTGAGTTGCAATAGCCCCAAGACCCCCTATCGATGTAGCAAATACCAAGCACTACTTTTCTCTGCAATTTTCTTAAGGAGCTGTCTATGAAAACGTTTTCTCTTGCAGTTACACGTTCATTCATAAGAACATGGTTTAGATGAAAAAAGTACTCGAATGTTTAAAAATTTCAGAAAGTTCAATACCGGATATTTTGAGACCTGTATGTCTTAATAAGCTCGTGTACTTACAACTCAATTTATCCCTGAATAAAATCATATACATATTATGTTTGCCACGCTTCAACAGTGTCTCTTCTGTTATTAGCTGAGATTTATCACTATTTCAAGTGTACATACATTTTTGGGATTTTCCTCTTGACTTTATTGTGCACCACCTCGTCGCACAAAAGCTTTTTCAAAAAAAAATCTTAAGAAAGTGTTGATAACGAAATTGAGAAATAACAAAAATAGTTTTCGAGTTAGAAGCCTTCATGCTTCTCAAACCTTAATGTTCAAGGCACATTTTGAAGTCACAACAGAAAACCGCATTAACGTATTTTAGTGTACAACAGCATTTGGTGATATTGAACATTCGTCCACATGCCAAAGGTTTTCTTGCTAGACACCATAGCATTAACCAGAGGTTCTCTTGCTAGAAACAATCACACTCAGGCGATCTTCATTCACCAGCATGATAAAGAACAGACAAGCACCTCCGAATCCCACAGACGAGACTTCCACAACCCACAGATAGCAAAACCATTCAATTAAAATATAAATCTATAAACAATGATGGTAGATTCGTGTTTCCTGAACTTAGAACCAACAAATTCTTTTAAAGCACTCTGATAATGCATTTCTTTGCAAAACTTGGAAGAGTTTTTGAAGTAGTTTACACAACTTGAATTCTGATGGACAGCTCAATCTATTCTTGAGTCATAGGCCAAACTCTAAAATAGGTGTACACTTGTCACACTTCGTTCGATTGTAAATCAAAACAGAGTGTTTCTATTACACTCCTGTTTGTGAGAACAATTTTATAAGAACACGAGCCTGAAATTTTGTTGAAAAACAAGAACAAATTAAGAACAAGGCTGAGGTTGAAGCACTGTCCTAAAATGTATTTTTAGACAACGATAAAAAAGCTTCCACTAGCATATGGACATGAAATACCCTTTTCTTGCTAGCCTAGGGACAACTGACAGCCTTGTCGCTTCTCCTCTTTGATTTTTGCGAATTAGTTCTCCATAGTGAAACTCGATACTGTGCTAGCATCATCCATTTATAATTGCTCGTTACCTATTTCCAATAAAAAACATTGAAATTCAGGAGAGACCATCTCGGATTTAAGTAAAATTTTGCTACTAAATTTCAAAGCACTTGAAATCCAATAAACACTGTAAGATAACCTTCGCCACATTCGAAAGCTTAATGATACTTAGACGGCCGGTCTGTACTCTAAAATATTCTTTGATCTAATTTTTTTGAAAAAAATATGACGAAAAGGACATTCCTGCTCCCTTTGCCCCTCTTCGACTAGGGCTGGAGGGGTGTGCCTCTTTGCTTCATTAGAGTGGCTTCTTACCTTGCAGTTTGCATTGCGCGGATTTGGCAGCTCTTATGTTTTGAATTAACTCAATCTTGCTGGTCTCTAGGTATTTGTGTACCATCTTCATACCATCTTCACATGTTTTTTGTCCTCTCTTTCCATCAGTAGATTTTTCTCTAATAACAATAATATGAAACATTTACATGAAATTACAAGCATAGAAACACAATAATCTAGCTCTATCACTTTCATTTTCAAATAATTTCATTTTTCATATAATTCTACAAGCTCTTCTTACGATGATCATTTGTTGCAATCCTAGTAAGTTAATAATTGAAATACCATTAAACCTCGAATTGGCCCCCCTTGGAAAGTTCCCCCCTTGAATAAGCCTCACCCTAGAACTAATTGTTAATAAACTTCCTTAAACAAGCCCTCACCCAAGCACGAGACTATAGCTATTTGAGACTTTGTTAGTGGTCTATAGAGTTACGACATAAAAGTAGCCATTAATAGTAGAAAATCATACTTCCTTTAAGAAAATACTTATTGCTCGTGCTTGTAGCATTAACAAGTAGCTTATTGGTAGGACAATTTCAAATGAAATATAACAAACTATCAGCAAAATTTTTAGAGCCCTCCTCCAATAACCCCCCATGCAAAAGTCAAAAAAATAATTAAGCCTCCAGGGAGCTACTTCAAGGAATTACGGTAAGAATGTCTAATGTTTTTCTGAGTCCCAATACTCTGAACATTTTCTATTTTGAGCCTAAGATTATTCTCATTGTTAGGAAACCTTCTCGATCCGGCGTAGCCATAATATTAGGACTGATGTACACAAAGATAGATGCTTATTCTAATTGTTATAAATCTCATGAATGCAACAAATTGTAATCATATAATTTGCGATATCATTGTGTTCAGCAAACGATCATTGCCTTTTCGTTTCAGGCGTGTTCTCTAATGTGACTATTCATGTCAGAGACTCATTTACCCATGGGCCCACTGGGCCCGGGCCCAGGGGCCCCCCAAAATTCTCAGATTTAGGGGGCCCCGAGCAAAATTTCGAAAAACCAGTGAATTACAAGTCCCCTTATAAACTTACCTTGCGACCATGCCATAAAAATTCATGCTAACAGGTTGCTGGGTACTATACACGTTAAAAGAATTTTTAGGTGTATTTAAAGTGGCCCAAATCAAGTCTGGGCCCAGGGCCCCAACCAACTTAAATGCGGCCCTGATTCATATCACTAATTTTATGCGCATAAATTATAATCATAATAGCAAAAACAATAACGAATGTCAACATAACATAGTTAGACGACAGCTAACGATTGTCCTTTAACATTTATTAATTAAATTCAGTGTAAAACTCAATCTAAAAGCACTCAAATAAGCTAAATTTTAAAGTCATGAGGGATCTTGAGCTTCGCATTATTCATAAAGCATTCCGGCCGATGTGAAGATTAGGCACCACGATATTTCACCAAAATACGCTAAAAGGTTAAGGTTAAGGTTTTCTGCAGAATTAGGGTGTCTTGCAGACTAGAAGGTAGGTTTGAGCTCATGCTAGTAGTAACTGTAGAATGATGACTAGGATGTGGAAAAAAGAATGAACTCATTCTATGAAGAAAAATTTGCACAGTATGCTGAAGTTCTGTACATGCTTGCTTCTACAAGGATGCTTGTATTGAGCCAGTATCTAAATATTCATGATGTCTTTAACGTTCTTAGCAAAAATTTGTGATATTTTACGCTTGCACATTATAGAGTAATAACACAATACAAACTGCTGAAGCAGGGTTATGCCAATGGGGAGGGGCGTGGGGCTCCGAACATTTTCAAATTTGCAAGAAAATTGGTCAAAAGTCAGCCATGCTGCAATAGAGTTGGCCACAGTATTTTCTATGATCTTGTTTTCTTTTTTAGAAATAGTAGTTGGCCAATTACGCCCCCTCCCCCAACAATTGTCTCGGCACATCACTGTGTTGAAGCTAAATGAAAATAACGTAAGTACATGTTCTCATAAGTAAGTTTTTGGGCCCCAGTACTAAGATCTTCCTAAACTTTGCAATATTGCAGTATCAACACTTTCGTAACAACGTTCTTAGAAACATATTCTTGAGTTCCGATGCTTTGCGCATGCACATTAATGGAAAGTGAAAAGGTTCTATGTACACCTGACATAATGATAAATCCTAGTGCACTAGTGCATAGCAACAGCTAAACTGTTGGAAGGCAACCAAAATAACGTACAGAACATTTTGCAATCAGACAACTGAAATTTTCAATGCATGTTATATACTTAGTTACGTCTCAAAAATCCAGTACCGAGCTTCCTTAACTTGTTGGGTAGACAAGTACTACTTTCAGATGAAAGCATATTCTTATGAAGAAAGGGGATAATGTTAGATTACTCAAACTCTCCTACCTCTCTTCAATGCCAGGACTTAATACTTGACTCGTTGCCATGCTAATAAACAGCACCAGCTGCAGCAACGCTAACGTGCTTATTTTTCTGAACATTCTGCTAATCTCAGATGTATGCAAACCAAAGATATCTGAAAGTGCAGTTTAACTTGACCTTTTCCCTCCTCTTTTATACATCTTCTTCATACGTCAAAATGTCTTCAAAAGCTGTAGTGATAGATTAGATTAACTGCTAATCTTTGAGTGCTCCTCCCAAACTGGCTCATCTGCATTCAGTGACAAATCTAGCAGATTGTCTTAAGCAAGTTATGAAAGATGGAATATGGAATAATGGACGGAAAATCTTGCCAGAATGCTAAAAGAAGCTGTAGATATATTACAGAACATGTACCAATTCGTTTCCATTATCCTCCGTGATCCATTACTTTTGTTCTTTTCGCATTATTTTGATGCATGCCTCCGCTCACATTTTCATGACTGAAAAAGTAGCATCTAGACTTCTAGACGTGAAAGTTGGCGATGGAAATGTGTAAAACATGGAATGCATCATACCAGTTATGATGGACAGTTGAAGTATGAGAATCCACATACGTGCAGCGATGACTATTTTTGCTGTAAGAAACCCGGAATGTGTAGCAATGGAGTACGTTTTGCATAGTAGTGAAGTCTTACATTGCATTTTTACACCTCAGGGGCGGATCGAAGGGGGCTTTCCCCCAGACGGCAATATTTCCTATAGCAAACAATAGTGTCGAGAAATTTCTCACAGGAAAAATTCCCCCAAAGTCCAGCTCTGGATCTGCCCTGTTACATCTTATATTAGAAGAACTACTCTTTAATTCTTTTGAATTTAAATTTTTTCTACAAGTTGTTGTCAAGAATCAATAGAGAAAATAAAAACTTGCCCACCAATATTTCTACATGTGATGTGTGCCACATGCCTGACTATGCCTTCGATAGGCTTCGAGTAATATTAACAATTCGCTACAGTTTATAGAACGAGGCCACCAAACGAATGGGATGAATGGAATGAATGGGATGATTACCCGAACGAGGCCACAAAATCCCCGGACGAGCAACTAACGACAGGAACCTACCTGCAAAAAAAGACTGGGTATCCCTCAACAGAGCACGAGCCGAAGTGGGAAAAACACCCGGTACTCTGCACAAATGAAACCTCACTTCAACCAGTGAATGCCCATGCGGCCATCCCATCCAAGCAGTCGACTATGTTTTCTCAGAATGTCCACAAGGTCCTCACTGCACCGACCAAGACCTCGGGGAATGCAAAGAGGCAGCCCGGGCTTGGATCACCCACTGGCGTGACAAGATATGATGATAATGATGATTTGATATAACATTTACAGTATTATTATAAATAGCTTGAATTCAGCTCCCCATTCCATGAGCATTTTGGATATTTCGTTTGCTCTTTCTATCACAAGCTTGACCTAAAATGTGCAAATAGCTTGTAATTAGAATGTGTTGCAGCATGCAACAATATAATACAACATGATTTAAAATTTCATACTAATAGTCTATCGAAAACTTTGCTTTCCTGCATCAATAAGACTTTTTGCCTGCTAACAGCTATCACTATTCACTTTCTGTTTTGAAACACCCTGCAATAATATCGATGAATGGTGGATATCTCATTTCTTCCATTGATGTAAGTTATATTGTGCTGTTTACGTTCCCATTTCTTTGCTGCACTATATAGTGCATGAATTGCATAAAATCTGGTAATTGTTTGACATATTTTGCAAGTAAAAGACACAAGACTGTAGAAATATTAAAATATCAGATACATTTTACTTTAATTAAAGCAAGAAATATCGTTCAAGCTATATCCTCATCTGTAGTTCAATGTTTGTCTCTATCAGGGGATGTTGGAATCAGGGGCGAAACATAAGGAGATATGGGGTGAGTCAACCCCCCCCCCAACTTTGAAAATTTGCTGTTTTGCAAGGCAAAAACGGCAGCATGATGTACTTCTGCAGGGCATTTTATTGGACCCAGGACCATTGATGAACTACTGTAACTAAAAGACAAAAAGGTGGTAGACAAAAAACTGGTCGCAGGGCAACGTCTGACACTCCCAAAAATTTATTGAAGTTACGTCCCTGGTGGGAATCATACAAAAGGGGGGCATAAATCATAAGGAGGCACCCTTACAAGGAAAAAGGGCAACTCTGTAAGCTGCATGGGACACTCTGCAGAAATTGGAAAGCTCGAACCCCAGTTTTCTC
Organism: Cassiopea andromeda; assembly: GCA_018155075.1. Classification (NCBI taxonomy): domain Eukaryota; kingdom Metazoa; phylum Cnidaria; class Scyphozoa; order Rhizostomeae; family Cassiopeidae; genus Cassiopea; species Cassiopea andromeda. Next base: position 671,349 of record WIPJ01025103.1, on the reverse strand, counting down.
GTGTTTCTAGGCCCATGCTCTCTATACAGCCAGAAGATAGCGGTGGCAGAGAGCTGGGGTAGCACTACCCCCCCCCCACTTTTTCATATAATAGCATGTATCACTGTTTTCACTCCGACCTTAGTGGCCAGGCACCTCCACTTTGAATGTCATTTCAACGCCCCTGTGGCCCCATTTGTATATAAAAATTGCCTTTGCATTTAAGACTTATAAAGTTAATTTGCAATAAGAACTAGCAGTCTGAGTTTCAGAATCCCTTTCGTAAACCGTCGATTTACTACTTTGATGACTAACATTTCCTTTGCATGATCCCTTGCGAACGAGAAGAAAGAAAAGTTGGATGTTCTTTTAGGTTGCGTGCACCATTTTGCTATGAATAATCCTTCCAGGCGTATGTGTCTGGGAAATGCGACGTAGGGAGGGACTTAAACAACTTGTCTAACAAATGCCACAGGAAAACGTCAAAACTACGCCGTGGTGTTGAAAATGATGCGAAGGTCAAATATTTCCAAAAATCACGGATCTCTTAGAGGTTGTTCATACGATGAACCATAGACGAGCCGAATCTATGCATTTAGCAATTTGAATAGTTAAGTTCATCTTCGGTTCAACGTATGAAACCATAGAAAAGCATCGGCTCGAGCCACAAACACACACGCTGGTCATTGGTTCAACACTGGCTCATCTCCGATCGCGCCATTGCTGAACCAATGCTATAATAGGTTCGGGTCATCTATATCTCATTGTATGAACTAGCTCTTACCAGGTGCTATGACTAATGCAAAGGTCAAACCAGGAAACTTTGCCCGATCACACATCAAATTACATTTGTGTTTCACAACTGTTCTCTATCATGTAAGGTCTGTGCGGTATTTTTGGGCAAAATGCTGGAATAGTATTTCTTTTAATGTTAACTCTTCACCATCTGCTTTTAGCTTTCGACAAAAGCTCAAGGTCTTCTTTTTTAAGAAAGACTGCCATCCATAGAGACCATACACATAATTCTCCTCTTATTTGACTTGTTTATATTTATATACTTATATTGCAATTTTACAAACTGCAGCTCTTGTTGTTGTATATCTTTCAAATTGTATGTAACTTCCTGCAACATTTGTTAGTGACGAAGATAAAAGCTCTTGCTGAAACAAATTTTGCTAGACTGAAATTTGATATGTCACATGTCACGGCAATAGTGGCTATTACAGGGCAATGGGGCAAAGTGCCCCCTAGGTGCCATCAAATCGGCAAATTCACGGAAAAGTAGTACATCCAAAGGCCAAATACACGATCTTTTAATGAGAAAATCACTTTCAGACAAGGGGTATTTTTGTTGGTGGCAAGGATAGATTTTCTGGATTGTATGGAAATGCATATTTTTGTGACAGTGGGTTGAATAGAGCACTTCTACTCTTTACTTAAATGTACAAAGTTAAATTACTACGTGTACAGTTTGCAATATCGTCACCCGTGCAGTAACAACATGCTCTTTAAATATTTGATCATCTGCATCTTGCTGTTGTCTTCTTAAGAAGAATTAATTGAAGTTTTCTAAAGCTATTCTGGTCGCAAGCCCCAGGACGCCAAAGGGGGGCCCCAAACAACATTGTGTCCAGGGCCCAACGGAAGTAAATGCAGCTTTGTGTATGTAGAGGAATTTTAGAAGAACATGAAGCTGAAAACAGGGATGGCGCCGGGAAATTTCCGACGGCGGACTGACTCTTCCGACAGGGGTTCGGTTTTCAGTGTACTAGTAATGCCAAGAATCTCCAATAAAAAATAGATCTTTACCTTCCTACGGGGGGTAGCATGTTCGGATGGGGGGCTATAGTTCCTTCTCTGGCACCACTCCTATTTTCGGCGATTTAAATTTCGAAGGTGGGGCAGTGGCGTAGCCGACGTAAGTTAGGAATAGGACATTTCCCCAGACTGGCAACGCTGCTATGCGCCCGCACTATCTTGCCTGCACACTGGCTTGCACGCTTTCAAATATTGGAGGCGCACAATCAGTGTAGTGCTTTTCTGGCCGTGTATTTGGAGAAGCCAAATGTCAAACACTTTAGATTATTTGCAATAATTTCGAAATCTGATCCGCGCAAAACATTCCGGAAATTCACCTCGGACGCGCACTATATTAATGTCATTTACTTTATATATTCTTAATTCTTAGATGTTGGCTTGAACATTTCCTATGGCTTTAATTATTTATGTATATAAATATAACGATGAAAACAATATGAAACTAGTTAAAGTTGGTTTTACATAGCTTATAAAGAAACTAATTAAGACCAACTATTTACATCAGTATACTCTAAAATAATTACATGATCTATATAACGACTTCACTATTTACAAAATTTACAGTTGCAGTCCTCTCCACTCCAACTTTTTATACATTTCTTACAAGAGCAGACGGAGGTTTGGGTTTTAATTTTAATGGCAGATGGAGCTATGTAGCGCCAACTGTAAATAACTACATTGTTATTATTTTTACTATTATTCATAAGAAGTACATACTTTATTTCTGCTGCCGCAATAAACCGTGGAAAAATCCTGACGTACTAAACTTATGAGAAATACTATTGATTTTTTTTTATTTTACTTTACATTCCATTCCATTGATGTCACAGTAAATTTTTTTTCATTTTGTTTTGTTAAGTAGTTAAGCTGACAGCCAGTTGTACGTTGCCTAGTTTTAGAGAGACCTATAATTGTATTTTAGCTATATGAGAATGAAATTAAAGTTTGAAAAAAATATCTTAATTTCGGACGAATGGCTTTACATTTTAGAACTGACCGTGGGTTTTGAATCTAGCCTTTGGACCAATGCTGAAACAAAGGCACAAAAGTATAAGGGTCTGGTACTGCAAAAATCTAATATATATACCAATGTTAAGTTTATAAACCTGTCAATGAGTGCGCTAGGTATATTTGATAGGTGTACATCTGACTTTCTTGACATGCTGACAGATTTACAGTTTGATGATGCTACCAAGAATTACATATTAAGAAAGATAACTACCATCGCAACTTGTTGGATACTTCGTCACGTGCAACGCTCCTCCGCAATTAGTCGTATATATTCAGAGTTTAAGATCAGAGTCGTATATAGCCACGAGTTTATAGCCACGAGTATGTAGCAACGAGTTTAAGATACGAGTATATAGGTAAGAGTTTTAAGATAACGAGTTATAGCTACCATTCTACGCTTTATAGTTAAGATTAAGAGTTATAGTTTAGAGTTTACAATACAACTAAAACATCTAACTACATCTTCTGCAGACGAAAGAAAGAGCGGCCAAATCCTGAACTCTGAACTCTTATCTTCTTAACTTACAATAGACTTCTCTTTTCTCCTCTTATTACTTTAATAGAATGTAGGATATTTTCAATTATATGAAGTTTCCATTATTATACTATGGATTCTTAATAAATTGAAATTGCTCTCGCAGTAAAATAAACTTTCCAGTCTGCACAACTCCTGAAGGCAACCAACATTTGAAGCACTGGAGGGGGCTCCTCGGAGATTTTCAAGATGTAATTCTTTTGGTATTATTTGTGGTTGACATAAAAAGGGTTCCCATTTTACGGAATTCCTTAGGGCGCCGAGCGTCTTTGTTACATCCCCTGTGGTGTGGCACCCCTCAGCACCTCATCAAGTACGAAGATTTAGATGCGATGAGGAGCAAAACCGGTCTGTACAATCACTTTTGAGGGGCAAAGCCTTATTCTCTTATGCAAACCTCCAGGTTACTATTTCTGGGCGGCAAAACCACTAAACAATTTCATTTGAGGGTATTGCCTCCCGTGCGTCCTGCAGGTACATGTGTGCACGCCACTATGGCTACGTCCCTGATGGAAGCAATGGGGAAACTTGTTTGCGTGGAGCATTTCTACATACGACCTCAGGGAATTGTCTAGAAACAATCCCCCACCCACATTACTGGTTCGTGGTTGTTGTTGCCTACACAAGTGTTGTTGTCGCTGTATTGTTAATGACCATAGTTAATGACATGTACCATGGTGTTTAGAGTAGCTGCATCTGTCTGCAAGAGAAACATTCCAACATTGACTAAACTGTCTCTAGCAAGATTCACCAGGAACCTATGTCGATTGGAAGGTAATGTAAGTTCTCAGCCATAACATAGTTGAATCTTTGCAGTATGCATCCAGACTTCAGAATTTGAAATCCTGGATCAGGGGCATTGGTAGTGTGTGTTGTAATTGAGAACTTGAACTTCATAGCAAGTAGCAAAACAATATAGCAGAATACACACCATAGCAGTTATTCTATGGTCTAGTGCATTCATTTCTTTCATCAATCAATCTTGAATACTATTCTCCAATTGTTGCTATAAGACTGCAGGATAGCCTAACATAAAATACTGAGAAAATTACACTACAAAAACTAACATACATTTACTAAGGAAATGACACCTCTTGTATAAAATTACACTACAAAAATACTAAAGGGAAAACATGTTACATCAGCAAAGACTATGCAAGATTGTATCTAAGATGGATATACTAAGGAGGAGCTCTCTAAATATGTACATAAAATCGAGAGAGCCTTCCCCCCATAGAAACAAAGAAACCACAGTATTTTTTAAACAGTAACTAGAGCCAGGTGTGCATGAAGGGTGATGATTGGTGTGAAAAGTAACACCCATTACTTATAAAAGTTAAGAATAGGAATTGGTTAAGCACTTCTTTTGCTTTGATAAAATACTGAGACAGAGCAAGCAACATTCATGAATAATGGGTGAGTATTCAAAGTCTAGCACCAAAGTACTGAGGTTTTTGTAAACCATATGTGCTACCCTACAGAATGTATTGAAATAAATCAGCTAACAGGCCCAATTTCAAAATGGTTTTGGCGAGAAGCGCTCTATTAGTGTACACATAAGTAAACATTTATATGTTTGTTTGTAAGCATCATATCTTTCCAAGATATGCTGATATATTTGTCACTATGCTGCACATTGTATCTAGAAACACTTTTAGCATTTTCATAGTAAAAACACAAAGAGAAAGGGAGCCATTGATAAACGTTTTAACATGGAAAGAGGTAGAGAAATTTTGGTGGAAAGACAAGGTTACTATCAAAAATTGCAAGAAAGAGGCTATTAACTCAGAGAAATTGCAAATAAAATTGGCTTTGCCAAGTAAAATGCTTATAAAATATTTAGAAATTACTAATAAACTAACTTTGATCTACAATTGTGAACTTTTTGGTAATGTTTTTGAGAGTGCATTGGCAGTAACATAAAAAGCTGGTTTTTCTTATGCACCTGAAATTTCATTGCCCCTTGTTAGTGTAAAATTCTTCAAAGTATATTGAGCCAAAGCACAAAATCGATTTTGAGATGCCCTTAAGCTCCTGTACATCTTCATTATGGCTGCAAATCATGCCATGCAGTTTAGAAACAAAGATATTTTGTATCCTACATGGCCAGAAACTTCTTTCAAGGCCAACCAGTGAGAAGCTAAGAGCTGCATGGTCTGAAGCTTCTATCCCGAGGTGGCCAACCAGTGAGAGGTACCCCCTCACATGAAAATGTCTTATTGAACTCAAGTGAAGAAGTGAAGTAAACATATATAGGAAACACACACTTCAATATGAATGTAAGAACCACATGAAACCAGGCAAGGAGCCACATGTAGCTTGCAAGCTGAGGGTTGGCCACCCCTTACGTAGTCCAACTCCAATATTAAAGTCATATAAAATTTATAGCTATTTTTTAATTAAAAACCATGGCTCAACTCTCCAAGGATTATAGAGGAACAAATAACAAGAATATTTGAAGAATGGCAACAGATTTCAAATTGGCAAGCTAACAAACTTTATAAATCAATTCCATGACACATAGAAGCTGTTCTGAGTCATCCTGGTTACTGAACAAAATTTTGAAATTTTTAGCAAAAAAGAATAACTTTGGCATAATGAAGTTCTATGTTAGCAGATTAATAATTTTTCTGCACTTGTGTGAAATTTCACAATTGTTTTAAAGCAAAGTATGTAAAAACTTTTGTTCTTTTGACAAAAATGTTTGTTTACACTCACTCCATCAATTTCATCTCCCAATTGTACCAAATTTTTGTTGTGAGTGTACATGGTGTTTTTAATGGACTTGAAAAGGTCACTCCTAGTTGCTTGCTGTGTTCCAAACATGTCTATGGATGAATAAAGAGTGAAGAAATTGTGAAAGTAAGTGGGAGATAACTTATTAGTGCCCCCAGTAGCTGTATCTGAGTGAAGAATCCAAAGTTCATTTCATGCCCAAAGATTTCCCATGTGAAGCTAGCTTTCCTGTCTGTGAGTCTGTGAGGTGGTATGGATATGGCCTAAGATATACTCTTAGGCATGCTGGAGTAATATAATCTTAGTGCACTGCTCTCTTGATCATTGATCTTTGTACCTCACGTGTACACCAATCTTTGTGCCTCAAGTGTACCTCTGGCCTGAGTTTTAAATGGAATGCACCCTAGTCAAGAATGACTTACTATAACAATAGTACTGTCCAGGGGTTTTTAAGGAAAATTTAGAACTGCACATAAAATCCAGCAAAGGTGTGTTGAAGAATTAAATTTTGGCTGCTGATGTTATTAAATTGTCTGCTTTTTGTAAAAAGGGGTAGATAAATTCTGCTACCTCAAAAAATCCTATTTCTGGTTGTGTGTTACCTATCATTTTATACCTAAATCTATCATTTTTACTGCTATTTACTTCTTACACTTTTAGGCCACTAAATAATGAACTTTTGAAATGCACAGTTTTTTTGTTAGAACTGCACATATTTTTTCAGAACTACACATTTCTGTGTGGAATTGCACTTTCAGAAACTCTGTCACAGCCAACAAGTACCACTCAAAGGAGCCTTGAAAATGCTGAATTATCTTGGGGAAGGCCTCTGTGCAAATGTACGCTTTAGGGTAGTAGTACAATTATAAGTCCCCCAAAAGTAGTGTTGTAGAACTTTCTTGAACTTTGTTGGAATCTTCTCATACTCTAGTGAAGCAATACTGAATGTGTTTAGCTAGATATTGTGTTTAGAGTGAAACACGGAGTAGCAATATGATGTGTTTTTTCATTCTAATGAGAAAAGATGACAGGTTGCTACTTAGAGCTTAAACAGCACTATATATGCATTATAGAGAGCCCTTGAGTGCAAGTTTTGCAAAGAGCAGCAGCAATAAGTCCAAAATTCATTCAAATAAAATTGTATTTACATGCAATGTAGTTGACTAACATATTAATATTTATTCATGTGCATCTTTCTCTAACCTTGCTCTATTTCCCATTTACCCTGTTTGCTTCTTGCTTTCTAGATTATCATTCAAAGCCAACTAGAGTTTTTGCTACTAACATGAAGGTTGAAATTATTCCAGCACTTGGTGATAATTACATGTATTTGCTTATTGACGAATATACAAAACATGCAGCTATTGTTGACCCTGTAGAGCCAGCCAAGGTATGTAGTAGTTAATATTTTGTTCCATTTTTTAAGTTTGTAGGACTATAGCAGTGTTTCCCAAACTGGGGAATTCCCCCCTTGGGAGGAATTTAGCTTTTCAAGGGGAGAATTGGAAGCTACTATCATGAATCGCAAAAAGTTGTAAAGAAAATGTCACTAAATTGGATAACAAATTGGCATCTAATGATGCCATCTAGTGTTGATCCATACATGCATATTATCAATTTTGTTAGATGAGGGGGAAGATCACTCAATTGTGTTGTAGCTGAGGGGGGAGCAGCCAGAAAAGGTTGTGAGAAACACAGACCTATAAGTAGGATCCAATTAGCTATGATGTCACTTCAGTAAATTAATTTACATTTATGAGAATTTTGGTAATCAAATTGAATTAATTTTGTTGCTAGGTTAACTTTCATAATACTCCTGTTGCTATTATTGGCTTAGTTGTTGTTCCTATTATTAATTTTTTTCATTAATGTTTTTCATTTTTGTTTTTACTGTTTTTGTTGCCTCTTGTTACCATATTTGTCATATATCTGAACTGTGCTATTCTTTGACTTGTATGACCTGGACATCAAGCCTAGTTACTAAATTGCTGTGACAGAAAAAAATGCTGTGCCACAATATGAGATGTCTCCACATATTCTAAGCATAATGTTTTAAGCATAACAGCAAAAACTTTTAAATTAATGGTTGCTATTACTGTGATCCATTGTTGCTCTCCTAGCAAATTCATGAAAATTAGCAGGACTGGCTACATAGATGTTGTTTAAGCACCTTAGTTAATGTGGCTTCAGACATGTTGAGGGATGAATTTTGGCTGTTTGTTCAACAGAAATTTTGTAGTCTATACCTACCATGTCTTGAATACACATGCCATTTTTCAACTGTGCTTGTATTACTAAGGGTGATAATTTAGTACACAGAACCACATTATCATAGACAAGAGTATTATTTTGCAGAAAGTAGAGCATCACATTTCAGCCTAATCTCCAGCTTATTTTTGAGAATGTGTGTTTGAGCTATTTAGATATTCCCATTACTACTCTCATGTCCAGAATAATTGCTTATTAATTTTTGAGAAAAATTCTACCAAAGTCACTCTTTTTGTTTCAATTTGGAACATTTTCCATGCACTCCTTTTATTAGGGGCACTTTTCTCAGAAAAGCCATTCTGTAGTATTGGAAATAAGTGGTAATGAAAACACCATATAATAAAGTGTAAAGAACTGCATTGTAAGTAAATTGTACACTTCAGAAAGTGTTTTTTGTGTTGTTGATTATTCTTTTAGAACTTCTTGTTAAAGTTGTTGAGTTAGTTTTATGCTCAAACATTTGTAAGACCCTCATAAAAACTACTTTTAGAAAGGAGGAGCTGGTCAGGTTTTGAAAATTTTGAGAAAAATCTATGCATCCTGTATATTTACATTGTTCAAAAATTCACTCACCCTGGTTATTCCATCCACCCCTATTATTTTTCAGTGGGAAATTTTCCACCCACCCTAATTACTCTAGCCACCCCTATTATTCTGGTATTGAGGGTAGTAGTTATGGTTGTACAATTGTTGTGAGGCCATTTATTAACATTTATATCAAAAAGTTCTTGGTGTGACTGATTCTTTAGCTCAATTAATTGTAAATGAAATAAATATGTATTTGCCAATTGTATTTACACTAATTTTGCCACTACTATATTGTGTAGGTTATTGATTGCATCAAGAAAGAAAATGTCAAGCTAACAACAGTTTTGACAACACATCATCACTGGTAAGAGCAGTACCACTTGACTTTTAGGCCCTAGAATCTAACCACCATAAGTGGTCAGTGCCATAAAGCTCTTGATCCTCTGACCATTGGGTGTCATGGCCAGGGAGCAGGGGGTCCATGGCCTCTCCAATTTTTTTGATATTGTTGGGTATTCAGAAGTTTTAATGCTTTGTTGGCAAATTGTTGGACTCTTGCTGTTAGTAAAGACAAAGATTTCAAGTTTTATTGGAAAGTCATTGAGCTTGGCCCCCAACTCTACAGTTGTCTAGATACCCCTGCCTCTGACTGTCTTTTTCTCTATATATGCATTAGCAATCTATCTTGAGATTGATGACACCAAAATTTCACACAGTATTAACTGAGGCATTTGTCACAAGTGGTATAAAAAGATCTTCCTCTAAGTCAAAATTCTCAATGCCACTTTGATGCTAGTATCATAGTGACTAAATTTAAATTGCAGTTGCTTTTCAATTTATTCTACTTTTTGAAGATTTCTTAATTTTTTGGTTTCTGTAATTGACTCACCAGCAATTTTTCCTATAAATTTATGTGCATGGATGCAGACCCTGTTTGTAATTTTGCCCATATTTATTGTATAATATGCTTCTGCTAGTTTAGTTAATATTTACTCTTAGCTAACAACACGTAGTTTGTTGTATTTGTCTATCCTTCTTGGCCTTTTGTAGGGATCATGCTGGGGGGAATGAAGAGCTTTGTTCAAAAGTTGCTGGACTCAGTGTTTATGGAGGGGATACAAGAATTGGAGCATTAACAGATCAAGTTTCTCATGGAGATTGTTTACAGGTGATAAATCATTTAGCCTTTTTGTACTGGCATAGTGTACTGATAATGAATCTAATAAAACACATTTTATAGTTAGTAATATTATTATGAAAGTGAAACAATAGTTTCTTGCGAAACTAGTATAGACTATTTTATTCAATTTCAAGTGGCAATCATATTAAAGCTAAATTATGAATTAAAGTGATAGAGACTAACTCTTTAATTTATATTCATTGTCTTGCTTTGTTGTATCATATGCACATATGTTTTTAAAGAAGACTTGTTTTCCCTGAGCCTCAATTTTCTTAAATTTTTTCAAAATTGAGGCTGAGATTTTCTTAACATTTCCTATGCTTTTACTAGAATAAACTGGCTAGAACAGGTAGCCATATCCTTTTTATGCTTGCAAGTCTGAATGTATATTCCATCTTTAACATTTTGCATGCAGAAAATGTGAACTTTGCAGCTTGAGCCTTACAATTTTTTTAAAGATTTTCTTAATATTTTGGCCTCTGAGCCTCATTTTCTTACAGAAATAGCATGTAAAGACATTTATTTGGCCAAAACAACTCTGCTGTGCTTGCTAAGGAATATATATATATATATATATATATATATATATATATATATATATATATAAATATATATATATATACATTTTAATTTTTTTTGCATGTATTAAATACCTTTCTTACATATCACATTTTATTTGCAAAAGATGAATACAGCTACTAGTATGTAGTATGGAAATAATTTTTAAATTTATCTTGTATACTTTTGCTATATCTTGGATTCAATAATTTTTGTTTGCCATAAAAATCCATTGGTTTTTCCTTCCTTTCTAATGTTTCTCAAATTTATTGTGAAAATTGCTTATTGCTTTGTAGGTAGGAAAAATAAATATAAAATGTTTGTTCACTCCATGTCATACTTCTGGGCACATTTGCTATTTTATTGAAGGAAGTGAAAGTTTGCCACCAAGTGTGTTCACAGGTGCAATCAATTTGTCACTTTTCATGTTACCAGCATCATCATTCTAGATTTATCAATTAGAGCCTAATTCAAGCATTAGTCAGAAAGCACAACTTTATTATAAATTTGAAGATTAGAGTAATGAAGTTTTATTTTGGAAATTGTAGCTTTGCAATAAAGTTAGCAGTGAAGACAACAATAATGAGAGACATTTTCACATTTCCAATGTTTATTCACCAATGTGACATTTTCTTGTTGTCCATAGTCTACTAAGACCTTAGGAGCACTGTCAAATCCTCAACTCTTTTTTCCAATCTATTCTGTCTTGAGCTGCCCTAACTGCCTCTATTACTGATGACCCAGTGTAGTCTCTAATATTCTGTATCCTGTATAAATTCTTAATATTCTCTAATATTCTGTATTTTTCCTCTAATATTCTGTCAGTATGACATAAAAGACATAAATCATGATGATTCCATTGTCCAGATAGAACCAATATACCACTTAAGCATGAATTAAACGGTAACTTAAAAAAAATGCTTTGCTTGTGGCTAGAGTCATCATCAGCTATAAGAGAGCAACAATGAACAGCATTGTAAGGCCAAATGAGAGGAAACAGCCATGTATACAGGCTATTGTTCATCCTTGAATAGCTGATACGTCCATTTAGGTTGGCAAAGCAGTTGTTAAGAGGTACAAACAGAACAGTGTAGTACTATGCATACAGATAGAAAATGTCCAAATAAGGAGATCAGTGGGAGGTAGATGAAGAAAATACCAAACAAGAATCCTATGGGAATTAGAAAATGCAAGGGGGTATTGATTAATTCTGCTGATTAAGTAAGGAGCGGTCACTAAGAATAATCAGACACTCATGAATTAGCAAATGTAGTTCATTAACAAAATTATCTAAAATAGAGCAGTTATTGAAAGAAGTATAATTTGACTGGTCTCTTATGGGTGAATAAACATTTTGAAGTGCATTGTTTCATTGCAAATTTCATTGGTCCGAATTAGCATATTCCTTTCTTGTCACATGATAACCTGAGGCTCATTTGATTTTCTACAGGTTGTATGATACAGCCCTATTAGTCCTTTCTTTTCTGTTTTTCAACATTAGTCATGCACAAAACCTGCAAATCGCCATTTTTGCAATTTTATTGTCTAATTTACTTGATTACACCCTTCTCCATTAGATACCCGCTGCAAGCTGATAACTGTGATCACTTTCACACAGGTGATACCCTATTTGTAGCTGGTTGTGGAAGATTCTTCGAGGGAACTGCGGAGCAAATGTACCATGCTTTGGTTGAAGTTTTAGGGCGTCTTCCACCTACAACGGTATTTTTTATTAGTTGGTTTCAACTAGTAATCGTATATGCTACTGTATTTACCAGTGGAGGTTTTTCAAGAAAAATTAAAGGGAGGGCAAAGAGCTGAATTTCCCGTGTGTTTTAGAAGAAACAAACACACGCACTCAAAAGATAGTTAAGAATATTTGTCAACTGATTGTGGTTTTCATAAGAAAAGGTGTGCAAGTAATTGAGACTCAAGCAAAAAAGCGATTTTCGTATTAAAACATGATGTATTTGACTTTTGGTCTCACTATTTTTTTGCCGACTTGGTGGCACCTGGGGAGGGCACTTTGCCCCCAAATATCCACTACTAGTATTTGCCAACTTTAGATATTGAATGATGTATGTAATATAGTGGTATTGCTTATAACTAGTCCATGCTCGGAGACACGTGCGATCGCACTAGCGCATGCTCACACACGTCCATAATCCCCAGCACGTGCGAAACTTCACCTGTGCCAACATCACTATCAACTGTACAATCGCACGAGCCAAATAAGAACTTAATTGTTATAACTGCAACACTGGCGACTGTCACCTTTTGCTTTCATAACTCTGCTTTATCCTGTTGCGTTCTGAATGAGACATTTGCAATGGTTCAGCAACAAGAGACTTTGTATTTCGGAAGCACAAATCTTGGATCGCACGTTCATTCCCAAATAATTCAGAGCAATCGTTTTTTTGGGAATATGATAATTATTTTTGTTATCATGTAAAGAAAAGTAGTGGTATAAAGCAAAGAGCAAAGTTTAGAGTGCTGCATCAAACAAATTGACAGGAGTTGTAACGGCACACAGTTTATTCAATAATTCTTTTTTGCAGGGTTCGTACGGGTTTTGGAAAGTTTTAGAAATTGATACTTCAATTTTCCAGGACCTGGAAAATTTTGGAAAAAGAGACTTTTTTAACATGGTTATGGAAAAGTTTTGGATTTTTGTTTGGGGAAATTCCAACATATCCTGAAATGAATATAACTTAGTGCATATTAAACACCGTATATTGTATGTTTGTTTAAACATAATGCACCAGAAAATCATAGAACATAGCATTAAAAACAATGTTTTTCTAGTTTGATGTCACTTCAAAATGCAAATGAAAATGTCCTTCATGGTTTTGGAAATTTTTATATGTGGCTTCGCCATTTATCCCTCCAGCTCAAAAGTGCATCACCTAGTTTTCCTGAAGTACTCAAAATGATATAAATTGTTTGTAAAGTAAACCGCGTTGAAGTCCCTTTGAAATTAGTATCTTTTATTTTAAATTGTCTATGGAACCAGTTGTTTGTAATGTGCATGGCAGTTGATGCCAGAGTTGCACAGAGGCATCACTAAATGCACAGTCTGCAGTGATCACAAGATTTGTTCTTTCATTTTTAAGAGTCAATCAGAGACGTAACTGATTAGGATGGAGCTAGGACAACTCCTAAGAGCCTCCAAGGTTTTGAAATCCTGAGGGAAATCCTCAGTGGAATTTAGGAGGCAAGTTGTTTAGTACTATTTGTTGGTACTATAGTACTATATTTAGTACTATAGGTAACGTAAAGTAAAGGTAGTCCCGTATACTTTCGTACGTAGGGGAGTGCCTGTTAGAGAGGACACTTATGCTGAGCCATCGGCATATGAGGTATGGTGGCCAGTTTCTTTCCTCGCTGCCTTTATCTCCCCAGTGCTCCCACTGGGTACCCATTTGCTGCTGGGTGAACAGTGAGCGAGCGTTCAGTCAGGGCATCGAGTCGGGCTCGAATCGTAGACCTTTCGCATGGGAGGCATGCGCTCTAACCACTATGCTACCTCGCTCATATTTAGTACTATAGTAATAAAAATTGGCCTACAAACTTGCTGAATTCTTAAGGATCCCTAGTGCCTTTGTTGAGACTGGAGATAAGCCGTCAATGGAGACAGTACGCCATTTAGCCAGAAAGCTTTTTTAATCTGAAATTTCTTACGATTGGGATTTTCTAAGGTGTGCTAAAGAGTAGACAGCGATTCCCTTTTTTCCCCAACAGAAACGATGGCATGAATCCTGCTAATGCCTTGGAACATGCATCTATGTTATAACAGGGTGTCTGCCTTATCAGGGAATTCACAAAGCATCAGAGAAATGTCGGGAAAATGGGTTATGCTTAAAACATGTCAGGGGAAAATCAGAATATTCGGCTAATGCCGAGACAATCAAGGAAATATCAAGGAAAATGTTTGTCTTTGTGTTCTCAATCAATCAATTTCATAATATGCTTTACAAAACCTTACAACGAGACAAATTGTGCCTATAATGAGATTGTTGGTTTTCATTTTCCTTGATAGAGCACACTTTGCTCAAATAGTTGTAGGTTTCTTAAATAGCCTTGCATTTTGAGAGTCGTAGTGTGAGGTATCTGGTCAGGACCCATGTACGCATGGTAGAAGCCAGCGTAAATTAGGGAAATATCAACGAAAGTGACTTCCCAGATTTGGCAGACACCTTTTATTATCACATGCCATATTTTATGATTTAAAATGTTCTGAGAGATTTTTCAATTCCCGTCAACAGACAGGAACCATTGTGTAAATTTTGCATAGCAAGAAGTTCTAATATGCATTTTTTCAATATAGACTGTCTATTGTGGGCACGAATATACTGTCAACAATCTAAAATATGCACTACACGTTGAACCAGAAAACAGAGATATCCTAGAGAAATTTGAATGGGCAAAGGTATATATTCTATTACCTTGGAAGTTTATCTGAACACATGAACCAAATTTTGTCAGGTTGTATTTTGGTTTTTGAAGTTTGTACCCATTTTGTGTATCGATTATAATATTTGTATAGTAGGTGCCCTTCATTGAATTGAAACTATCTTTTTAACTGTAGTACCTCTCAGACTGACTATCGTCTCCTTTCTCATCATTATGATCATCTTTTATTAAAATTAAGTTCTCGTTTGAAGTGGATATCACCCGTACTTATCACCATCACGATCGCTATCTCCCATCATGATCGTCATACATTAATCATTAATTTTTTCCTCCTCATCTTATATCGCCCCTAAGGGGTACCTAGAGCATCCGCTGAATTAGAACAGTAAATTATGAGGAGATGGCTCTCTTTTTAATGATAAAATTAAAACATACTCTTTGCTCAAATGGGATAAGATTTGCCTAAATAGGAGCGTAGTGTGGTATTTCATAATGATCTATATTAAAAACAGAGCAGCATGGAAAGGAAAACTGTAGGAAGCAAAGAAAGATCAGGACAGTTTTGGGGAAAACGATTTTCATGATTTGGCAGGCATCCTCGTATTAGAGTTAGCACTAATGATGCATCTGCCGGTGCCCATTTTCATCAATGGACTGGACATAAGTGCATTTTGGGACCTGAACATCACACTACCTCAGAAGCATTCTAAGATGATGGTTGGAATGAACAAAGTTCCAGTTTTACTTCGTGATTCTTCCTCTCTCTCAATTTCCTTTATGGTTGTCTCTTTACCGCCATATGCTTGCTCATAGTGCAAGCATGTGAGGCAACCAGCCACCCTGAAGAGGCTTACCAACCTCGGTTCGCCATTGTCATCATGAGCATAACCATCAAATATCATTGTCATCATCTTTCTATTTTCGTTTCCCCCTTTTCGTCTCCAATGGGGCCTAGGACTGACCGAGGGATCAGTTTATCGCCTGTCAGCTGTTTAAAAGAGGTGATTGAGTCGGCTATTCTCAATCCAATCTATTACCCAACAGTTACTAGACAGAGCTGTAGCGCGAGCATCATCATCACGATCATTATCAACATCATCATCACCTCCACCATCATCCTCATAGGATCATCAGAATTCTTACGATGTTATATTTCTTTCGTGTTTCTTCCTAGTGTCTTTTGGCCCTTTTCTAAGCTTGATACTACAATTAATGCTCCGTTGTTTTCATAAGCATCATTGCGCAGGAGCTTTACCCTTTTTTATTATTTCTTTTTATAGTCTTCATACCGTTGCTAGTGTTTCCTCTGAATCTAAAAATTTATGCGTTGTTATACTTCGAAAGAAAAACCGAGGCTTATTTCTACCAGAGGATACATTCCTTGATATGGGGCATTTTATCTTCGTGATTTCTTTGTACACCGTGTTACTTTTCCTGCTTTTCAGTGAATCTGAAATAATGCATATCTTTCAATTTACATAGAATAGACGTGAAAACAAACTCCCAACGATCCCATCAACTATCGAAGAAGAATCTAAATGCAATCCGTTTATGAGAGTAAGGTAATGCCTTAATTAGCATGTATTCGTATGGCTTTGTTTTGACGCACAACGAAAAGCCTTGGATATATGTTTAATATCATATCAATCATATCATGTCCATCATATCCTATCATATTGTGTCGTATCCCATACCATCATATATCATATGTCAAATCATATCCCATTATATCGTATCATACCATATCGTATCCTATCATGTCATGTCATATCATATCAATCATATCAAATCATATCCCATCATATCCTATCATATCATATCGTATCCTGTGATGTCATCTCATATCTATAATATCAAATCATATCCCATCATATCCTATCATATCATATCGTATCCTGTGATGTCATCTCATATCTATAATATCAAATCATATCCCATCATATCCTATCATATTATGTCATATCGTATCATATCATATCGTATCCTATCATTTCATGCCATATCAATCATATCAAATCATATCATGTCGTGTCATAGCATCTACCACAGAGACATATGAGGCTGCACCAGTACAAAATTCCACGTGGCAATTGAATCTACCCTCCTATATGTTTTCTCATACCAGTTTATTAGTTATCATGGAAGCAATGTCAAGGGGGTATCTATCAGGTTGATTTCTTGAAGTAGTTTTGCTCAGATATTAAACCTTACGCTTCAGAAGTAGGAGCGCTCCGTAGGAAGGGGTATGGGAGTGTCACACCCACCACTTTTAGCAGAGGATGTCTCCAATTCTTTGGCTTATCTCTAAAAACCTGATGGAATGATCATCACCAGTTGGTAACTCAGGAGATTTGCTAGCCAGTCCTTAAGTTTCCTTTATTACGCCCCCCTAGTCAAAAACCCTTGGCTACGTCACTGCTCATAAGCATGGAGATATTCAAGCAGTTCATTGTTATATCTTTAGATGGTCAAGGAGCTTCTGAGCTTAGGCAAGTTACTAGTTACATATTTTATGCCATCTTTACCAGTGCCCTCTAGCGTTTCCATATGGTAGCTGTCAAGTATTTGAGATTATTCCTATGATTTATTTTCAGTGAGGAAAGTGTTCAATTGCACACGAAGACAACAGACCCAGTTGCAACAATGGCAGCGTTAAGGAAAGAGAAGGACGTCTTTCGCCCAAAAATCTAATGTTATTCAATTGAACTTGAATGTGTTGCTTTACTTGGTGTACCCTTTTCATGATCTGCATTAACACGTTTTCTTTTTATAAGAAAACCATCATTTTGCCTGAGCCTCAATTTTGCTCAATTTTGCTCAATTTTCCCGAAATTGGGCCTGAGATTTTCTTAACTTTTTTAACGTTTACTGGACTAAACTGGCTAAAATGTTTTACACTTTCGTTATTGATATTGTATACTTGAATTTGAATTCCATCTTTAACATTTTGAATGCAATAACGACGAAATATCGATTTTTGACTAATAGAAGCACTAAATTTTGGAAATTGAGCCTCGTGATTTTCTTAAGATTTTGACCATTTGGGCCTCATTTTCTTATAAACTTTTTTCTTATAAAAAACGTGTACACCACTTTGTGATGCTTGGTTGTCTTATCTTCGCAAATTATTTACATCGGCTACATGGTTCTCTAGACCTTATCACAATTCTATCTGAATTCTTGGTATAACAGGGGCCTTTGCATCTTCTAAAATGACGTTGTAACAGGCATTTTTGGAAGGTGACGCCCTCGTTATGATTAGCCCTCTGTCACACAGCACAGTAATCTTTGATGCCTAATAAACGTCACCCTTTCTAATTACTTTTCCAATATTTTCCCAACCTCAGTTCGTATTAGGATCCTCACTTATTAATTTTTTGTGTAAAATTTTTTTTGAAAAAATAAATATTTTCAACAAATCTACCTTTCGTCATATCTTTGTTTTTCTCGCATTGTTACCTTAGAAATAGTACCTTAGATTTCAAAGTATTTATTCCAGCGCGCTGTGCATTGCAACAACCCTCTCTTAGTAAATTTCACTTATTAAATGTTTCAAACCACCCACTCATATCGATTTCCTTCGTATTTTAGACACCAAAGAGG
This sequence comes from Cassiopea andromeda, assembly GCA_018155075.1. Lineage (NCBI taxonomy): Eukaryota > Metazoa > Cnidaria > Scyphozoa > Rhizostomeae > Cassiopeidae > Cassiopea > Cassiopea andromeda. The sequence continues at coordinate 652,720 of WIPJ01025103.1, read as the reverse complement.
AAGTAAGATATAAGTAATAGATGGGCTGCAACAACAATTATTATGTGCCGTTTAAGACACTGAACCGGAGTGAAAGCCCAGTGGTAGAGTGTCTGCCTCATAACCGATAGGTCGTGGGTTCGAGCCCCGACCGAGTCATACCAAAGACTTTATAAATGGTACTCACTGCCTTCTCGTCTGGCGCTCGACATATGAGAATGGAGTGGGAAAGTTAAACTTGCGGAGCTACCAGTGGACCAGCCCCCCGCTGTAGCCTTCACTGCATTCGCAGCCTCGTAGCCCAGGGCTATAGAAACGGATATAGGCGCCGCCATGCAGCGCAGGGAAGGACTCTGACTTTTTGACTTTAAGTTAATGAATGATAATAAATGAAGAACTTTGTATTTGAAAATGTATTAACCTCACTTTCGAATTATTTTCAATTGCTATGATCAATTTTGCACTGTTAAATGGTTATTGAGAAATCTCTAATTGTTGATTATAATATATTAGGATTACATCAGATTATAATATCTGCATCTTTGAAAACATGGACGTGGTTGCAGCTGGGCCAAACCCAAAATATGGGTGTTACTACAACTAGAGCTCCTCTGGTTAAAATATTTAGAAATCACAACTGCTCATACGTAAATCTACCACTTTTACTGTTATTTACTTTCATACACCCTTTGGGCCTCTAAATGATAAAGTTTTGAACAGCACAGGTTTTTAAGTAAGTAAAGGTAGTCCCGTATACTTTCGTTAGAGAGGATACTTATGCTGAGCCATCGGCATGTGAGGTAGGGTGGCCAGTTCCGTTCCTCGCTGCCTTTATCTCCCCAGTGTTCCCACTGGGTACCCATTTGCTGCTGGGTGAACAGTGAGCGAGTGTTCAGTCAGGGCATCGACTTGGGCTCGAACCGTAGGCATTCCGCATGGGAGGCATGCGCTCTAACCACTATGCTACCTCACTCATTTTTTAAGTAGAACTGCGCAAATCTTTTTAGAACTGCGCATTGTGTGTGGAACTACGCGTTAAACAAGCCCTTATCCGCACTGCTCCTTTCATTCCCATGTCTCATGGGTTCCAAGTATGTAAATGTTACGTGATTTTTGAATACAATTTTATATAAAAAGCCATTCAAAAAATACGTTACGCTGTTTGGTGAAGGTTACCTAGATTGTGACAGATTGGGACAACATTGAGGAGGGGACCTATTTCAGGATCATAGTATCGCACTCTAAAACTTCTAACTTCCTACGCTTTGATGCATAATAGAAGGGCGATGGAATAACCGAAGGGCTGGAGGAATCCCAAAAATGTAATAAATTGGGGGGAATTTAATGAAAATAGGGCTGGGAAATGACCAACAACATTACAGAGAATGCATCGGTTACTTGCCAGAAATTTGCATATGTGATCAGCGCAATTTTCTTAATGATTAAGCACTCAAAATGTTTTGTATTTAGCAATTTACCACAAAAAATTACAACTTTGTGGCATCATGCAGGCGTGAGCAAGGGGAAATTTTTCTTAAAATTTGTGACATTTCGTGACAACGTGGAAGGAGAACCCCTAAAGCTTGTTGCTACCAAACAAAACAATTAATCAAGCTTCTATGAATTGAAGAAATCTAGTCTTTTCACTTGATGTTTTGGTGGACATTAATGAGACATTGTCCGTACCCCCATTTCATATGCCCTACGAATGGCCCCCAGTCATATGGGTCCGCTGATTCCTCAGCTCCACCGCTTGCTGGAAGTGAGGCTGGATCTGAAGTGAGATTACTGCATCATGCTCGCGACTGCACCCCCATGATTCTTTCTCTTTAAAGCGCAGTGTCACGAACGGTAAGCAAATTAAGATTGTGTGATGCAATCCTCGTACATCTAGTATACTTCTTTATCAACGTAGAATTGGAGACCTTGAAGCGCTTACTTACACTTTTTTGCAGTAATTGATCGCTTAGTTTCATTTTAAAGACTTATTCTGAGGGATAATTTAATATTGTTTGGTTGAAATCGGAGGCCTAGGAAATAATTGGGATACGTTTGGTTATCACTAGTCTATTGCTTTTTCTAGACCACGATGGGTCGTAGACCAGCGAGATGGTAAGTACACCTATTGAGGTTATGCTTTAGCAGTTTCTTTTGGTAGATGTTTAAATCTCTGCTTGCTGATAGCTATCTCATTGAAACAGAGTTTAAGTGTTTTTGTATGTAAATTCGAAACTTGCCTCATGGAGCCTAAGTATGTTATAAAGTGAAAATGGATCTAATTTCTCTCCATGTGTGAGAATTATTATTGATTGATTATTTTGTCCATTTCAGCTATCGTTACTGTAAAAATAAACCATACCCAAAGTCAAGATTTTGCCGTGGTGTCCCAGGTAACCAGTTTTTAAATTATGTGAACCCTATGCAGTAGTAATCGGCATAGAAGAACATGATTTATAAGAACCTTGAGGCCGAAATTTCATTGATTGAACCCCCTGAATAGTAACCCTAAAGAAGCTGAAATGAAAATGGTTCGTATATAATGGATTTCATACTGTTTATTTAGAAGTTCATGTGTAGAAATGTTCATAAGCTATCTGCACTTTTCAAGTTGCACAGCATATGCCAAGATTATTATACAAGAAATCTGACTTTAAAGTGTTTTCAAGAATCATCAAGGATTCTTTTGCTGAAAACAATGTACATTCATGCAAAGTGTGTGATGTATGTAAGACCCTTGTTAGAAACCTTACAGGCTGGAGTTGAGAATAGCAATACACTAATTAAAAACCTGTTGAGACTGCTTGGGAAAAATCTATTTTCTTTTATGCAAGTTTCTACTGTAGTTACAATAAAACTACACTCTATTTCCATGATGTACCTAGGTAAGGCCCCTTTTAAAAAATGTAGTAGTTTATCATCCACCGCACACTTCATTTCTTCCTCCCATGTCAACTTTTTTTATTTCTTAAGTTCTTTTTTCATGTTAATCTTGATAAATATTGCACCATTTGGAATTAATAGCATGGCATACAGGGCATGTCATATCAGCTGATCCAAAAGAGATTGACTTTGTCACCCAATGTCTTGATTTTGCAGGAATTTTGTGTACAGAGAGAACTTTTCATGCTGAATCCAGCAAACTAATTTTTTTTAAATTGGTTGAGGATTCTTAAAGTTATGGGCCATTCTAAATGGCTTAATTTTATGGTCAATGAAGCATAACTAATAGTTTGTAAGTCGTTGCTAAACTTCACAATCAAATAATTCTAAATTCCCTAGTTTGATTATTGTGAAATTTTTAAATTGGTTGCCTAAGGTATGTTTTACTAACTTATGAAGAAAACTGGCAAAAACCTGTGTTTACCCCTGCTTGGGGGTGAAAGAACAAAGGTGGTCTTCAAAACCATTCATACTTGACCCAAAGTTTGAGCACTTATACCTTGATGTTTACAAGTGCTATTGATACCGTATATCATCTGAAAGCTGTTGCTGAAGAGATTTTAGTCACAAAATCTCTTCATGTTTTTTTGGTTCTTTGGAATTAATTGGTATTGAAGTGCAAGGGTGCTGGAACAGAGGTAAAATGTGAGGGCAGCTGCCCTTCCTGCCCTAGTGAAAGGGAGTAATATTAAGATACTGTGAATTTGAAGTTTGGTAATATATTTATGCCATTTGTTCCACTTCATTCACCACAAAGACATGGCATTTTATATGGTCCATAAATTCATGAAACCTAGTCCAATTTTGAAAAAATAAAGTTTACAGGAATCAGAATGAAAAGTTCTCTCTGTACATTGATTTAAGCAAAATCTAAGACATTGGGTGACATGGCCTGGATCAGTTGACGAGGAATGACCCATACACAATCAGACAATGCTTTGTGCCAGTTGAAACTCTCCACCCAAAAAAAATTGATCACATTACCACCCCAGATTTTCCAATTAAATTGGGGGGAAGGTGGATTTTTTTTCATTGCATTTTAAAGTATAGCATCTTCATAACAGTATTTGTAGTTGAAATACAGCATTTCATTACTATGGTAAAGGTTAATACAATCAAAGCATGCAAGACTATACTCCCTATAAAGATAATCAAAAAAACTAAAAAAGGCACCCACCCATCTTTAGAAATTGCCAAAAAAAGGATGATAAACTAACATACTTTTTGTGGGGCCTAATCAGCAGCCAAAGCACCACAAACCTGCATTGTGTAAAGATTTTCCTTTTGTTATCTGTTGTAAAAATTGTCAGGGATACCTACTTATTTATATCCCTGAGCACCGCTGTTTATACAAAGCTAAATTTTGTTGGGAAAGAAATGATGCTATTTTTGATAAAATATGTAGAGAATTCCACATTTTTTCTCGTTATTAACTTGCTGTTCATAGACCCAAAAATAAGAATTTTTGACCTTGGAAAGAAGAAAACTCCAGTGGATGACTTTCCATTATGTGTGCACATGGTGTCAGATGAGTGGGAACAGCTTTCTAGTGAAGCTCTTGAAGCTGGACGTATCTGTGCAAACAAGTATTTGATCAAATTTGCTGGCAAAGATGCTTTTCACATAAGGATGCGGTTGCATCCGTTCCACATTGTTAGAATCAATAAAATGTTGTCGTGTGCTGGAGCTGATAGGTATGCTTTCCTTAGTAAGTTTAGTGATGAGATTAGAGCTTCTTTACAAGCAAGAAGTGTTCAGCTGCTCAAAAGTTAGAAAAGTTTAGTAATGGATTTTTGAGACTTCAGAAATGTTTTTAGTTTTTATTTATTTAACATTTAATTTATATGTGTACAAAATGTCATGTATATGATGTTAGCTACCCTCTGACCATTAAGTTTCTGTTATTTGCTAAGATTTATCATCATTTCAAGTGTACATGAAGCTTTTTCATTTTCCATTAATGTGCATGTCCAAACATTTTTTGGCCCTGTACCAAAGCTTTCTTAACTTTTTCACTATTCCAGTATCAAAAATTGCCAAAGACTTTCTTTGCAAAAATTTTTTACTTTAATGTTTTCCACATGCACATTAATGGAAAGTGAAAAGTTCCATGTACACCTGAAGTGGTGGTAAATCTAAGTAATCAACAGAAATTGAATTTATGATCGTTTTACAATAAATGTACAGTTTCCAACTTTCTTTGGTCGCAAAAACCCAATACTGAACTTATGTAACTTTTTGAAAAGCTGAAAACTACTTTCTTATAGGCCACATTATTGTAAAACGACATGTGTATACCAATTTTCAGCATGCTTGTTTTGTTTCCTTATTTGTAGAGCCTAACTAAAATCATTCCCAAAATTAGTTTGAGCACAATTAGAATTTGCTATGAAAAGGCATTATCTGTCCTTCATAGTTCTTCTAAATTAAGCAGATCTTGGACATAATGAATAGCTCCCATCCCACCAAAAGACTGTTGGGTCATTCCATGTCAAGTCACCAAATAGAAAATGATTTTGACACCCACCCTCTGGGATTTTGCTCATTCTTTGGCTCTTTGCACAAAATAATGATTGAAGTACCATTTGCAAATTTCAGCTCAATAAGTTTATCTATTCTTGAGTTATCTGATTTTGAATTTTACCCATATTTTGGCTGAAAATGCAAGTTGGTGGCCATTTTGAATTGCACTAAAAGTTACATCATCATAGTCTCCTTATTTATTCCAATACCGTGCACCCAAAAGGATTGAAAATCTCCATTTTAATACTTTGAAGCCTAAGGAACTCATAAATGGCATCTAAAAGCTCATATCTACAAAAAATAATTAGCTAAGCCATTGTGAAGACTTGATGCTATAATCTCTTTCATGACAGAAAATTTTTAAGTACTAGTAAATATTTGGAAAATATTTAATGTGGGCCAGGTTTGATCTTGATAAATTTTGGTATGCTTGTTACTAGCATAATTAGCTTGATTAATATGAAATATGAACTTTGAGAATAACCAAAGGACAGAGATACTGCTCTTCAAACATATTCTGTAAAAATTATATCGCCAACTCACATTTTCAGCCAAAATATGGGCAAAATTTAATATCGAATAAATCAAAAATGGATAAACTTGTTGAGCTGAAGTTTGCACTTGGTACTTCCATCACTATTTTGTGCAAAGAACCAAAGAATGAGCAAAATCCCAGAGGATGGGTGTCATGCCTTGTTGAATTGACATGGAATAAACCGGTTGTTTCTTGAAAGTAAGATAGTGCTGAATGGATTTTAACCACTTCCAAGTAATATCACATAAGAAAATAGTAAAACTTGGCAAAGCATTGCAAGAGTTTTTGAAGCCATAATTGTAAATGATTGTTTTGGCTTCACTTCTCAATGGAATCAAATGCAATGCAAATTGGAAAGTAGATAAATTGCTGGTGAAATGATTATTGGAACATATTATTGATAGCATAGCATACACCTACTCATGTGCACATGTACAAACTCAGATCCATTTACACCTGCTCATGATGAAATTCTCCATTTTAGGCTCCAAACTGGAATGAGGGGTGCATTTGGAAAACCACAAGGAACCGTTGCTCGTGTGCACATCGGACAGCCTATCATGTCAGTGAGATGCAAGGATAACCACAAAGCAGTTGCAATTGAAGCCTTAAGGAGAGCTAAATTCAAGTTCCCAGGTCGCCAGAAGGTATGCGTACAGATTTTAATTTTGATTAACTGTGTAGAATTGTTACTATATTTATCCATTGCTGTTTGTGTTAAGGGTACCCATTCAAGATGAAAATTTCAAGCCCATCCTTCCTGCTTGGAGGATTGTAGCTCTGGCTAAGCATGGGCTTTTTGTTAACTAAATGTCAATAGTCTAAGGCAGTGGTCCACAACCACTAGACTGCAGACTGGTGATGGTCCGTAGATCAATTTGTACCAGGCCACACTAAATATCTTTCCTATTTGCCATATCAATCACTGTGACAGAACTAAGCATCTTAATGAAAGCACACACACCATCACATATACCTGATGGGATGAGCTTTCTACACCCACTCATCAGACCATGGTAATGATGTCAAACACTGATAAGCCCACAACAATAGAAGGTTGGGACTACTGGTATAGAGCAGCATTTTCCATTTCAGTGTCAAGTTTGGCATGCTAAATTTGCATGACAATAGATGGGTAGATCTTCTTTAGAAACTACAACATTATTCCTTTTCCTGTGTAGCATCGCCATACATTTTGCTAACAATACTGTCATTCACCTTTGCATAGCAGAGGTTCCAATAGAAGGTGGCTACTAGCAATTTTTCATTGGGCACTTCTACCTGAACTGCCATCTACAATGACTGGAAATGGCTTTTAAAAGTACACATAATGGGTGGCCTTACATGGGACATGGCTGTCTACTATTCATGATGAGCTGCTTACTATACATATTATTGAACACTTCACATAAGATAGAAAAAGAGATTTCCTTTTTAAAAGTTGCATTCATTCCAGAATTTTTTTATGTTTGTTCTACCTCTCATTGAAGTCTATAGCTTTGTGGGCCTTTTGCAGTACTTTCTTGCTGATCTAGCATTTTTTCCTTGTACAGATTTTTGTTTCAAAGAAGTGGGGCTTTACCAAATGGGACCGTGATGATTACCTCCAAATGAGAAATGATGGAACTCTAATTCCAGATGGTGTACATGCCAAGTATCTTCCAGCTCATGGCCCACTTCAGGCATGGAAAAGGAGAGTTGAACTTGGTATTGTGTAAAATCAAATGTGAATTGATGCTATTGAAGATTCTCAGCTAGAATATGTTGGAAATTATCTGTTTCTTTTCCTGTATTTTAAGTTGCAAATGTTAGCTGGATTGATCCTGAAAAAAGAGCGCAGGCAAGATTACAACAAACATATCTGCAACAGCTCAGTAAAATTTCAAACAGCATTATCCATTATGCATATGACAGGAAAGCATATCTGATGAATGTTAATATAGTTACAGCCTTTTGTTAGTGTATCTTCAATACTATCCAATCTTTCAAAAATCAAGGAATATGTTGAAATCCACCATTTTGAAAAACATTTTGAATGTTAATGTGAAATTAGTTTCAAGTGGTGCTATATTTTCAACTAAATTGCAAACTATGTGATGAGCCTTAGTATGTTGTCAAATCAAACTTCAGATATACCTTAACTCTTATACATTCTTGAAATCTTCAGTAGTGATAAGAACCCCGTACGAGGAACATTTGATCCCCTTTTGATTCTTGTCCATCCCAAACATTGTGCCTGCCTTTCACAGTTATTTTATGAAGTACATGTATATATGTATATATGCCCTCTTAATGAAGTACATGTATATATGTTTTTCGGCCAAATGTGATGGAGAGGAAAACTGAACTCAAGATACTGTCCCCTTTTGTCACAACAGTGCCACTTTTTACCTTGCTCTAAATGTGAGAACTGTTTTCTTCACTTTGGAAGCAAGTTTAGAAATTTCATTAACCAGACAATTTAAGAAACATGTAAGAAACGTTTAGTAGCAAAATGGTCAGGAAACTTAAGAAACTGCCTTCCAGCATGGAACCTCAGTCTCTTGTTTTACAAAATACTTATAGCAAGGTTGGCATTCATAGCTTTTTGCAGTGAATAATCTTCTGTATGTCGTTCAATGGTATGTTATTTTTTTCTTTTTCGATGTTTTATAGTTGCTATTACTATCATGAAAATTGCTGATCGAATTATCGGGAGGCTCGATAACTGGAACTATTTTCATGGCCTTTGAAGGTTGGCAAGGTTTCTTGGTTACCGAAAGTTTACTGATTTATGTTGAAGTGAGCCTCGTTCTCAAGACATTGAATCAGCTGTAAATCAGTGGATGCCGGTTACATGAGTAAGAGGGTTTTTAAGGCATGTCAACTCATTCACTTTGTAGATACAGATTTACAAAAAAAATTTTAGTACTTTGAGGAAGAAAAACAATTTAGAGCTCGGAGAAGGAGCGAAGTAGCATAGCGCAGCAACAGCTTGATAAGAGGTTATTTCAACGTTTGACGCACGAACAGGAAGGGGATTTCCCGCCGCTGATGCTCTTTGCGCATTACAGAGCAGTAATTTTTTAATCACAGTTTTCCTACCAGAGTTGTTTACTCGTGATGCAGACATTTATTTGGTGTTTTCTACATTTGGTGCTGTCTGTACTTGGTGTTTTTATGCAGACATCACCAAGTACAAAGTGCTTCAAACACAAAGGAAGATATGGCTTCTTTGCCGTTGGAGGTGTAAGAATGTGGTGCAACAGTGATTGCTTACCACATGGAAAAGCGGAGTGGTGGTGCATGGAATGCTGTGAAATGACTTCTACAGCGCATTTTACATCTTCTTGGAGCACTTCTGGTAAGCACATCAACTACATGGTTTTTTTGTATAAGAAAACCATCATTTTGCCCGAGCCTCAATTTTCTAACCTTGTCCCCACTTTGAGCCTGATATTTTCTTAAAGTTTTCTTAACGTTCACTGAAATAAACTGGCTAAAACAGGTTACACTTTCTTTATTTATCGCGTATACTCGAATTTGAATGCCACCTTTAACATTTTGAATGTAATAATGACGTAATATCTAGCTTTGGCCAACAGAAACACAAGATATTGGAAATTGAGCTTTGTGATTATAAAAATCCGTGTATACTGATAGTTTTAACATGGGTTCTTATTACATCATTTCGCTTTGGCTGAGAGGGAGCCGTGCATGACTCGTCCATTTCCATGAGAGCCAATGTCATCATCATCAGCCCGTCACGCCGCTGCTGGCGGATGGCCTCCACATCTTTCTCCACTCATCACGGTTGTGGGCTCTCTGGGTCCACGTATTAGTGTAAAGTAAGCTTATGTTTTAATGCCCTTGATGTTGTTGACTTAGAAGTGCCAGCTAAGATTTTTCAGTGAGACAGAAGCATTCTCGAAGAGAGACATATTACACTGTAATATGGCTCTCTTCAAGACTGCTTCTGTCTCAAAGAAAACTCTTTGCTTTGGTCCACTGTACCTTACAGTGGACCAAGGGGTAGAAATTGCCAAAAGAGTGATATTCTCAAAACCTGGGACACCAGAATGACAGTAGGGTTAGAAGGGCAAACAGGAGTGAAAACGCACCAACTACAGTATGAAATCAAAGTGAGCCAAGAAACATAGGGTCCCCACAACACCTCTTTGGAAGCTATATAGTTAGGCCTATATAATCATGTAAATGGCTTTGATGATTCCTGCTGTACCATACTAACCTATAGTATTACATTTAAAAAGCAAGCTATAACATTTCAATAATGGCACTTTTGCTCCTCCTACTCCCCAAGCAAAAGGCAGGTGCTGTTTATTCCCATTTTCTCCTCTCTCAGGCATTCCTGCCCAAAACTCTTTAAAAGCAAGCTTAGCTAGAAGTAGAAAAACAGCATGAATCAGTAAAAGTAAATGAGCCCAAAATCTTAATGTGTAAGTCTCTACTTAGAACACTGTTTTTGGCTAGAGAGCCTAATGGATTCATCAAGAGAGCCATATCTGACTTGCAAAGCAGTAGTGGGTATTTGGGAGCAAAGAGTCAAAGTGCTCCACAGCTACTCTTGAGTTGGCAACTTCTTAGCAAATTAGTTCACTGAAAGCTAAATTTGCATATTTTGCAATGGAACCATGTTTTTTGGTGAACTTCATTTTTCATATAAACTTTTTCATACAACTTTGTTGTAAGAAAAAAAGTACTTGACATATTAAGCACTGCTGCTCTCCTGATTTTCCTTGAAAAACAACCACTGTTACAAATTATAGGTTGCTGACCTCTGATATAAACCCGGCCATGCTCTGCCCAATACTTGTGATCACTTGCAAGTCCACAAATTTGGAGAGTAGCAAATGTAAGGTATGGGACATGCAGTTATGGACTGTCTACTTTTTTAAGAAGCAGGGGAAAAGCTAGAGGAAATTATTAGTGGGGTGCACAACCCAGATTTCCCAACAAGGAAGACTTCCCCTGAGTTTTGTCAGTAGTACAACATAGATTACCAGTGTGATGGCCCAGTGTTTGGAGCATCTGCCTCACAATCGGAAGGTCGTGGGTTCAAGACCCGGCGGAGTCATACCAAAGACTTTAAAAATGGTACTTACTGCCTTCTCTTCTGGCGCTCGATAAATGAGAAAGGAGTGGGGAAGTTAAACACGCGGAGCTACCAGTGGACCAGCCCCCCCCCACTGTACCCTTCACTGCATTCGAAGACGCATGGTCTAGGGCTATAGAAATTGAGATAGGCGCCGCCCTATGCGCCATTGGACGCGGGAAAGAACTTTGACTTTTGACTTTGACAACATAGATTTGCCATCTGACCCCTTTCTGATTATCCCTTGTTGAGCACTAATTGTTTAAGCACAATTGGCCACTGTAAATTCAGAAATGGAAAACTGTTTGACATTTTTCTTTTGGTGTCCCTTATGAGCCTTGCCATGTAAATTGAGGAACATATGCCAAGCATTGCATAATGGAGTATGCGCCCTACCAGTCAGATGCCTTCTATGTCCTGCTCATTTGCCTTCTGTTGAAATAAATGCAATAATGCCAATTGTCTGAGGAGTTTGTTACATGCATTTCTTCAAAATAACCATATGAGTACTTTCCTTATTTTAGTGTATATGTACCAGGGGTGTCCAAACTATGACTTGCAGGCCAAATGTGGCCCATTATCCATCTTTATTGGTATTCATCAAGTTGTATATATATATTCATATTTTTATATATTTAGGTGTATATATACATATATATATATATATATATATATATATATATATATATATATATATATATATATTTGTTGTCTGTACATGATAAAGACCTTTTTAGTAATGATAAGTCCAGAGCACAGCATTACTGATGCTATTGATGGCAATGTTATTTACATCATATGTGTACTTAGACAATTGCTGAGGTTTATAATGCTTCTTTTATAGTATGTGGCCTGGCTATTAGCCTATTTTCCACCATTTGTCCACAAAAGCTTTGGACACCTCTGACATAGAAAAAGTTTTAAAAGCCTCTAGCAATTTTGAATTTTGCCACAAAATATTTTGCACTTATGTATAGTTCAATCATCCTTCTGTTAAGCTATTATTAGCAATGATTTATTTTGATTCATCTTTCAAGGTACTTTCTTTAATGGTCTGTGACGTAGTCTACTAGATATCCCCACCTTCAATGCTGAAATATAGTTCAGCATCAATGATGGCCTTATATTCGAAGAATAAGATTTCTCTGTTGTTAGAGGCAGATGTTTCCATGGCAGACATGTGTCAACACTAGCTTCATCCCTGTGTTAGTTCTATGTAGTAGATCAGGGCAGTGTATGAATGAGGCAGGGTATCCACTCCAGCTGGAAATGCTGGAAAAGCTGGAAAATGAGCCTTTTTCAGAATATGCCTGGAACAGCTGGAAAACCATAGTTTTTTATCCTGCTTTGGCTGGAAAAGCTGGAATTTTATTGTAGAGTCTTGTGATAATTAGCACCATTATTAGATGAAAAATAATCTTATCAAGAAAAAGGATTGAAGAAGAAATGGTGTTTGAAATTGAAATTTGTTGGAAATTTTAAGGCAACTCAGTACTTTGTGACAATAGTCAGACAGTATTTTCAAGGGCTGGAATTTTCATATCAAAATTCATGGTATGACTGGAAAACAATGTGCTTTTTCTGCCCAAATGACTAGAAAAATGCTGCCTTTTCTGAAATTTTGGCTGGAATTTCAACTTTAACTCAGTGGACACCCTATGAGGACACCATGAACTAGTGATATCAGCATAGTGCTGGCCTGACACTATTGCCTTGCTGTTTCCTTCCCTAAATTTGCCTGGAAATGGAAGTCTGAGTAGAGCCATGCACATGTAAGCATTGGTGTAGTTTATACATAGCAAGGCCCTTAGGAACTTGGTAAGATTGGAGCTCCATCATATTTTTCCACCTAATAATATTGAAAAGCTTATCTCATAAAAATCCATCAGGGACCATTAGGAGTTCTTCTTGCACCAACCTCTATCAGTTACACCACTAGGTGTAGACTATCACATTGAAGACTTCCAAGTAAATGGAATGTTGTAAGAAGATATCCTAGATTGTAACTGTCCCTCCTGATTTTATGTAAATGATTTGTAACACAACCAAATGCTATGTAAATTTTACTACAGTGAGTAGTTTTCTATTGGCTTTTATATTTAAAACAATGATAAAATTCTGGTGCCAAATGGTTTTGGTTTCAAAGCTCTTACTTACTCCATAAGTTCTGGATTACACCATTCTCTGTTACAACAACAACATTTATAGCATAAATTGTTAAACGCAATGTTATTATTTTTCTAACAATTCTTTTCCGAATGACTTATTTGACATATTCATTTTGCATAGTGCATAGTTAGCATTGTTTATCATTGTATCCAAGGATATTGGTGCATTTTCTGAGTCAATAGAAATGGGCTTAGTAGTGAGATCAGGGGTGTCATTATGGGGGTGTATATCGTGTGAAACTCCCCTGGCCTCAGAGGCTGTCTACAATTTTCTAAAACATTGGCTTTTGTCAGCAAATCTAGGATTGCCAGTGGGTGTCAAAGAAGCATCAATATTCATGCCCATTTTGCCAATAGTATCTCAGCTTGGTAGTTATTGATGTTTTTGAACATAGCATATACAGTACATTCATTCTCATAAGAAAACTTTGTCAACAGGGTGCTTTGAGTTAGGGGATCTAGGAGGTGACATCCTCTAATATCGTATACATTTGTAATTTTATTTCTAGTTGGTAAAATATCTTTTTTGTCAGTAATTGGAAATAGCTGCTACTCTTCTTAGTTAACACTGACAATTTCTGTCTCTTTCACCAAGCATGAACCCTCTGCTAGAATGTTAAAGCTTACAAAAGGACATTTGTCGACAATGAATGACGAAAAACTTGATAATCTAGACCACAATTTTTCTCAAAAACTCAGGAAGGCATACTTCTTTTTATAGTTTGCTTTCTTTTGCTTTATTGGCTGTCAACGCCAGTTTTTCAGACTATGTACCTACGTTTTAAAACCTGCTTGAAAGCTATTGAAATAGAGAAAAGGTAGGCGTTTCTCACTTTTCCAAAGCTCTAAAGGGCGTCTCCGTCCCCAGCATATCACGGAATATTATTGGATGGTGGACTCATTGATGAAATTAATCAGTTACATCCCCTCCTTACAGCTCCTTCAATTCACTTCTTGAAAATCGCATAATCAGCTACCACACCCTTTTATAGACAATTGCTGAGTGACCACACCCTTAAACTTGATCACGCCTTTCTGTTGGCCAATTTGACCTTGCACCCCCCCGGCTGAACTGGCTAGTGACACCCCTTATTAGTGAATGAAGGTTTCCCTGATTGCATCATAGTCAGATACACCATTGCTTTTTCCAATGAGTTAGCATACACGGTAAGTAATGTGCCCACATTCCCACTGCATACTACCCCAATCTTTGAAGCACTAAGTTCCAACTCAAACATGACCTCTTTTTTATTTCTTTTTAGCTCCAACTACAGCCTCCAGCCGTAGTCATGTGGCACAGCCAGAAGTCATTGCTCTGGCTAGTGCCCTGGGGGCTATTGTATTGCTATTGATGCTGGCTGGCCTTGTTTGTAAGTTCCCTATAGCATTATTCCTACTTTATTTATTGCTCCTGCCCCAGAATAAAGAAATTTATAACTGGTAATTGTTCATCATGTATAATTTAGCTTTGACAAAATGCTAAAATGTCGAAACGAAGGGCGACGTGCTTGGATGGTTTGATCAAGGATTTATTGAAATTTATTTAAATTTACTTCACTTATATATCAAATGTACTTTCTTGTAACTGAATCATTCCATCTCAAATCATCCAGAATATGACACCCTTAATCTCAGAATTTTTTTCAAGTTTATTTCGCTTGTAGGTGTTGTTGGGATATGATAGCCATGACAGTTTGAAGGTCACATTCATTACCTTTCTTGAGCTATGGCATCTTTAATTTTCACCCAAATCACCACAGTACTCCAAACCAAAAATCCGCCTTATTGAATTTACATTTTCGTCCATAGTGTTCTAGCCACACGATATTTTCCCACAAAAATCAACACAGATATACCTTTTTCATTGATAAATTTAGAAATTACCTTTATATCTCCTCAAGATCCAGACTACTAAGCTTGCAGTGCGCTCCGAATTCATTCGGGGCGGGGCGCAATTTTAAACGAAAAAGGGCGCAATCAATTGTCAAGAGAGCAAAATCGATATTTTCCATGTTGACTCTTCGTAA
Organism: Cassiopea andromeda; assembly: GCA_018155075.1. Classification (NCBI taxonomy): domain Eukaryota; kingdom Metazoa; phylum Cnidaria; class Scyphozoa; order Rhizostomeae; family Cassiopeidae; genus Cassiopea; species Cassiopea andromeda. The sequence goes on along the minus strand of WIPJ01025103.1, from coordinate 637,456 downwards.
CTTGCAAGGAGCACGAAGTTCTATTCATTTTTTAATGATAGCAAAGGAGCGCAAAGCGTTTTGAATTGGGAACCTGGAGTGTTTAACGCAAGTGACTATCGCTTACGTCCTAAGAAACGCATTTGCATACCGTTCTGGTGATATTTTTCAACTCCTGCAAAAGAACGCATTATTTTTTACCATAACAGCCGATAGAGCTCAGTTTGATCTCAGAAATTCATCTTCCGTCCGCAATTTTCAAACTTAGTAGTCTGTCTCAAGGCTAATCAAGTGTACGATATTCAACGTCATTGTTCACCCCTACCCAGAGTCAAGTTTATCTTTTTTGCATCAAAAGCATGTTTTCTTGTCTGACTACTATAGATGTTTTTAATAAGACTTATAGAAAGTATTTGGGTGCAAGCGCCATTCTTTTTTGTGTACTTTGATGTACACTTGTATTTCACTTTTAGATTTCTTATCAAAGAAATTCAAGTGTAGGAAGCCAGATAGCCACAGTGTTGAAACATGTACATTGATGCCAAGTAAGTGTTGCGTTAGGGCTATTTTATACCCTATGAGCATTTAGTAATTGTTGATGATGCTATCTTTCGAGTGCATGCTTGAATTTGCTTTCAATCAATAGGCAAAGCAAAGATATAAGCCCTGTTTATACTACACAAACTAACCTGGGCTCGCCCCAGGTTAGTTGCAGTCGCGTTTACACTTACACATCCCAAATTTGTAGTGTAAACAAAATCTGGGTTGAACCCAGATTAATTTAATGTCAACGCTTGCGCAGAAGGGAAAACCATAGTGAGAATTCTTTTGCTAACTGAAATGTTCTTTTGAAACTATTTTCAGCCTCCAGTCTCTTTGTGAACTTCCCATATCCGCCTCTTTCTTGTCAACAAGCTTAGTTGCCACTTACTTGGTTCTTCAGCCGGAATCCTAATATGACCTGCTAAAACTTCAGTATCTTCCAAGTAGCGATTCTAACAATGTTGACACGCGTCGTGCATATCTAAATGATTGATCAAAAGCAAGAACTCCCTAAATATTGAGAGTTTTCTGCTGTTCTGTTAAAATATACACAGCGCTTTCTTAATTGAGCATGAATAGAGGAAAAACTAACCCAGGTTCGCCCCAGGTTTGCGTTTACACTTTCATTTCATTTCAATTATTTTTGGAGGTCCGCCCTTCAGCGCAGCCTGGTTTGCAAGGGGCCGGCCCTCCATTTAAAATACTAAATGAACTATATTACAATTTAAAAAGTAAGATACAAAAAGGAAATACGTAAAGGTTCTAAATTAAATAGCAAAGAATATACATTGATAAGTAAAGAGAAAGAGAAGAAGAAGATGGAAAAGAAAGCTTCAGCTCCAATTATCAATTTCTCAATCGCTTTCTTAAATTGTTGTAATGAGGATGACAATTTTGCATCTATTGGTAAAGTCTGTCATATTTTGGCACCACGAAAGGAGAAAGCTTTTTGTCCCTGCGTAGTATTCATTTTAGGCAACCTGACATCGGTATTGGTGTTACGAAGGTTGCGACAAGTGAAGGCACTATTTTGTTGAAAAGATTAGACAGATATTGTGGGGCAAGATTTCTAAGGGACTTAAAAGTTGTAACTTAAGCGTTGTTGTTCTACACTACACTTCTACGTAAATAGTCTGCTGGTACTACGGAACTTCACCAGAGCACGAAAAGCGACAACATTCTTTTGACATAATTAAAAGCTTTTCCGTCCGATCCACATCAGAGTATGAAACGTCAGATAGTGACCGAAAGGTTAACCGAAATATATATCCAGATGCGGTTACATATAATAGGATGCGCCTAATTGGCCCCAAGTATGACCAATTAGGACATATACACCATTGTTTACTTGAGGAGTCCCAGTGAGAAAACGAACTCTTCTTATTTACACAAGACTGGATTTCTTGAAATTGGTTGGGTAGAAGAAATTTTCTGATAACTTAAGGCTATGCCTATTGTAATACACCTCAGGGTTGGGTAAGATGATTTTCTCAACAGGATATCATTTCTTTTCGGTGCAAACCCCTTTGTAAATAATGAACGGTCCCTTTAAATTCTAAAGTATTAATGATCGGCGCTTTGAAAATTAGAGTAATCTCAAGAAACTAAACATTGTTGTGATGATGTAATTTGTCAGATGTCGCTTATGTAACGCAACTTTAAAACATTCAACTAGAAAAGATTTTTCTGGATGCATGGTTGTTCTGTCCATTGAATTTCATTACGAGCATATTTTGGAGTTCGTTTTCGGGTGTTTTCATTAGCATTTTAGCCTTTCATCTCAAATTGTTCACTGCATGCCACGTACATCACATTGTTGCTGTTGTTGTTGTTCTTGTTGTTATTGTTGTTTACTTTACTTTGAGAAGGCTGTTGTACCTAGTTTTTTCAGCTAACTTAGGCCTACTGTTCATGCCACATCCAGGCATGGGATCCCTAATGTAAAATCCCTTCCGACGGACGGCGGAGTGAGCTGTTTTGGTCGTTCATCTGGAAAGTCGCCCATCCAGTTTCTGACCATACACCGCTATGCTTAATTTCAGCTAAGCTAATGCAACTGGCTGGGCCACTCACGTGAAAATGTCCCATATGTATAGTGTTTAATGTTCCATAATAGATATTCATTCTCATCGTTTTGGAATGATTTCTATTTCAGGAAACAGGCTCCCTCAGCAAGTAAGTGCCGGTGATGAACAGCAAAAATGCGGGGAGATTGATAGTGCTTCTCCTGATTCGAAACAATTTGTGATGACTGGCAGTAGACCCCTCACTCGGCAGCTTTCAGATGGTAGCTGAAGTTGCAGAAGTTGATACAGTAAAAACCCCCTCACAGAAGAATCTACAGTTTCGAGATGAACCTGCTCGTGTTCTTATGTGATGAGGTAGTTCCAGTAATCAGGGTTCTGGTTCTTAACATAGTTTCCAATACATATATTAGATTAAAGCATAGTTGATCGTTCAGCATTCAATTTCTATGGCAACATGCTTAACCACCCAAGGTTTTTGTGGATCAAAACATATCCATGAACATTCCCATTCAATTTAAGCATGCAATATTTTTGGAAGATCCATGAAACGGGTTAATTGGAAAAATGACTGAGCTTATTTCCCAGTGGACAAAAAATGAACCAATTATAAGAACCTACTTGGAATGTCAGGCTGAAAAGGTTTTAATTATTTGAAGTCAAAATATAAAATTTCAAGCTGTTGGTTCTTGTTAGATGAAGGATTTTATGTGCAGGGTTTTTACTGTATTTGTTATTTCACCTTTTATTTATTTGCCTTCATGTGTGAAGTTGTAGTTTTACCACAATTTTTGATGATCAATTTTGTTTTGCTACATATTAATAGTTATAATCAAGTCTTGATGAACATGATCAAGATGTGGCCCAAATAGCAAGATGTTTTTTCTATATTTGGATAAAGGGCATGGCTTCGAACGCGCTTGAAAATATTTTTGCAATATCTTCATGCCAATATAAATCCCATTTTTAACCTTCTTATCCAAAATTTGCAATGAAGGCATGTTTTCATAAAGAATTTCTGAAATCTTTTCTGAAAATTTGTAGAGTATTCTTTGACATACAGATTCAAAATGGGTAGTATGGATCAATTTTTGCTTAACTAATGAAACTTTGCTTTGGCATACCACAAAGTTGGTAACAGCAATTGACCGTAAAAGTTGCTAGTTGTTATACCAAATAGGAAGAAACAAACTAGATTACTTAAGATTTTGAGATTACAGTGGGATTTATTTTGCCCTTATTGCTAGAGAGAAAATAAAGTTGTTCATTGCCATCCTTATTTGCTATCTCAACTTCCTTGGCGCATGACCATTGCAGATATTAGCTCCCTGTCCCCCCAAGCTTTACTCTAGTAAAGCTGTATTGCTGGTTTAGAAAAACATTGGTGATGCTAATTTCATCGTTTTGGTCGGTGGTAAGAGTCCCCCCTCCACCAGGGCTACATTTAAGTCGGTTGGGGCCTTAGGCCCAGACTTGATTTGGGCCCCTTGAAATACACCACCCAGCACCCTGTTAGCGTAAGTTTTTATAGACATGGTTGCAAGGTAAGTTTGTAAGGGGACTTGTAATTCACTGGTTTTTCAAAATTTTGCTCGGGGCTCCCTAAATCTAAGAATTTTAGGGGGCCCATGGGTAAATGCTTCTCTGCCCTCCACTTATTTTTCGAAGAGATTCCCGACCCCCACTCTTATTAGCATCCAATTTATTAAGTTATGGACTTTCCTAGAAGTATGTAAAAGGATACGGTACAGAAGCTGAGTTGCCAAAATAGTAGATAATTTCATAGCATTTCCTAGAAGAGTAGTCTAATTCTATGCATTTAGATAGATTAGTATACATTCTATTAGGATCCCGAACTTGTACAAAACCTAAGAGTAAGTTTAAGTCTCAAATCAGGTACTTGTCATTATTTTTGATAAAATGGGAAAGGTTGAGGAGAAGTATATTATGGTCTTAGCAATTCTCTACCTCGCCGTTTTTCAATAATATTGTCCTATCCACAACTAGAAAGTAGAAAACATATGCCCCACCCTTAAGTCTGGTTTCCATATAACTTTCTAATGTTGCGAACCACCGGCGAAATTGCTACCCCAACATGCTTCCATATACTTCTCACTCACGGGCAACTCACCGGTGATGAGCTCTCCTCTGTAGAGACTTTTCAAGTGAAACTGAAATGAACGTCATTCTCACTAGTATTGAACTCAATGTCTTCAATTGAACTTCTGAAACTGCCTGCAACCCACCGGCGACCCATCGCAGTCATGTGTCCATATAAATTTCTCGAGATCGCCGGTACTGCAATGGAAAAAAGTTGAAAAAGATTTAAACTTTTCTTCCATGTCTGCGGTGGGTCGCCGGTAGGTCGCCGGCAGTTGGTATGAAGTGTTTCCATTAAAGAATTCAATGTCGCCAGTGGGTCGCCGGTGGGTTGCCGGCACTAGAAAGTTATACGGAAACCAGGTTTTACACCTGTTTTGTTGTAAATGAAACAATTACCATTTTCAAACCAGAAATACATACAGTTTGGTGAGTAGCCCTGTATACATGAATGATAAAAACTATACATTTCATATATAGTTTTAGAATGGTAGTCAGAGGCGTATATAGGAATTTCATAAAAGGGACAAAAGATGTAGATTTTCCGATAGAAATACATAATTTATATTTGTTTTTCATGATTAATTTGAATATGGCGTGGGACACTATATCTTGACTGGAATAGTAGATAAATTTTTGTCGATTAGCAACATATTTTCACTGTCGCGCTCTATATGATACATGTTAAATTTTCTAAATATTAGTAGTATTTTGTATTTTTTTCATTTTGATTTGACCGTATGTGTTAGAATTTAATGTGTTCTTTCTTAACCTATCCCTTTTACATTGGCTAACTGAAATGCTAAAAGCTTTGTTGTACCCTCCAATTTACAATGGAATATAACCTTTGAAATCTATCTAAGTTAACGTTCAAATGTTATCGTTAAAAGCCAAAAGACAAAAGGCACCACCTACTTGCTCGACTAAACACACAATACTACAAGAAGTCTGTTTGGAAGAAAATGACAATCTTACCTTGCCAATATTTCTCTGAACACAAAAGCAGAAGAAATGTGTTTATTTAGGTACATGTTTTTATACGTGATTTGGCAGAAAGTTTTACTCGACTTTTCAGAAAGTTGAAAAAGTTCAGTACTGGATGCAGTGATGGCACCACTGGGGGCCCTTGAGGACTCTCCCCCCCCCCACACTTCTCACCAAGATCAATGTCTTAAGTTGTCCACAGTCGATGTGAAAGTATCAGGGTTGGAGAGCTCTAGCAAGATTTTGAAATTGGTGTGGCAACTGACTTGCTTCATAATTTTAGGGCGTGGCTCCCAAAATTCACCCCATTCTGCGATAGCTACCCCCCTGACTGATTCTCTGGAATTTGGGGTCCAAAAAAGCTTTCCTCAAAATATCCTGCAATCTGTTATATGGAAGCTTCTGCTTTTACCATTTTGCACTTAGACGCAAGACAAAGGTGAAGCGTTATTATTCTGTCAAGACAAATTTTGCGACTAAATGGTAGTCTAGCCCTGAATGGGGTTTTACCCTCTGAGTCCATCAATTAACGCCAATGATAGAGTAATATGTATGGCAATAAGACCACTATTTCTCGAATCAGACGTCTCAAACTGACGGCAATTACGAGTTCTATCAACACGATTTAGTTGCCCATCAAATAGAACTACACTCTTAAGTAACCTCGCCACTTTCTCTTAGGGCGCCACCTCAACCATCATGATAATGATGATGATGGTGGTGGTGGTGGTGGTGGTGGTAATGATGAGACTAATGTTGATAACGATTACTATAAAGAATATGATATTGCTCTTACTGACTAGATTGCCATGATTGTAAATAATATTTTACTCAACCACTCAAGTTAGCTCAAGTAAATATGCGGGGGTGCTTGAACTCTCACAATTCTGGAAAGAGGAGAAGATCTCCTAAACGTTAAAGAATGCGTAACTCGATATTTCTTTTCTAACTAGTTTTCAAAGGCTCAATGTATTTCCAACGTGCCGAAGCAGAGGCTGTGGTGGTGTCACACCCCCGCCATTTTTCCTGGAGCCATCAGTAAATCATTAGGCTTGACGGTAATCATTTAAATTGTCGGTAGTAATTTGGCTTGTTGGCTACAGTGGGAATAAGCACTTTCGTGTTACGGCAGAGAATTGGCGTAGGTCTGATTACACTCTCTCCTTGTATTTAAAAGTCGCCCTTATCAACAGCACATTCACATTGGCCTCAAAAAATCTTTTTGGAACAAGTTTACCTTTTCTGTCATAGACAGCTATTTCTATTTAGAAGAGAATAGCAATCTGGAATGTGACAGCTGGGAGTGCGACAGGGAGGGGAGCCCTCTCGTTATCTTGGATTAAAGATCAAGGTGACAGTGCAGACTCATACCCAGGAACATCGCGAGAACGTTTAGGTTGGTGGGGTGCAATTTATTTATTCCATTATCTTAATGGCAGGAGGACAAGCATAGGTATTGATAACTTTAAACATGCTAGAAATTCTCTAGTGTGCAGTGTCTGCGTTAGGACCCACCATGGTTGGGTCGAGGAAACATTTTGAAAATAGAAGTTCTCATATGGCTAGAAAACGCTTTCTTTAATTTGGTGTTTGCAAAT
>WIPJ01025103.1:588439-607035 GCA_018155075.1 Cassiopea andromeda | reverse complement strand
TGTCAGGGAGATATAATGGTGCTCAGCAGCATGCAAATTCAGTCAATCCTTTGTGCCTGTACTCACCCTGTGCCTGCCACTCGTTGAATCTCTGTGGTACCAATTCCACCGTATGCTGTCCTGAAGCTGTTACTTTTTGTGGTATGGTACAAACTATATACAACCTTTTCTCGTACAGTCCACAGAGATGGGACATTTTATTAAGTCGCATTGCTAGCGTCCGACCATTTGCAGCCCATTTGCCAGGAATCGAGAAAGCCCTTGAAGATCTCCTGTTGCTGAATCTTACCCTGAAAACAACCATTGAAGTCAATGGCGCAATTAAGTATGTGTCATCATTTACATGAATAGTGATGTCTGCCTTGTGGTCGAAGGTCCTTGTCCCAATAGACCAAATAAACCAAGTACTTCAGGCCAGGGAAGTAACGATCGATGGTGAGGTCTCAAACTTAAGAAGCCTGATTGAGGAGCTCAAGGAACTACGCAACCAATGGCCTATGATTTTGAATGAATCGAAGCTAGTTGCAAATTCACTAAACATTTTGGCTGAATTTCCCAAAAATCGCAAGAGCAGGAGAGATCTCGAAGAAGGTGGAGATGAAGCTGATGAAATCGAAAGCAGAGGAGCCAGGGCATTCAAGCGTGATGTATTTCATACATTCGTTGATTTGGTGATTTAAGGATTGACAACACGTTTTTGATGCTGCAAATCACAATTAAAAACCATTCAACTTTCTTTTGGAGTATCTGATTCTGTCTGAAGAGGAAATTTTGCAGGCCTGTGGCATCTTTGCCAGTAAATATGAAGTGGATATTTGCCTCCATGGGCTGAGAGAAGAAATGGTACACATCAGGTCAATCCACAAGGCAAATTTTGGAGAGAAATCGTTGAATCCGTTATTAAATAGTATAAGCCAATTTAAACTTAATGAGATTTTTTCAACGTGTGTACTGCCTTGAGAATTTTTTGCACACTACCCATGATCGTTGCTTCAGCTGAGCGGTCATTTAGCAAACTCAAGCTAATAAAGAACTTTTTGAGGAGCACCATTACTCAGCAACGACTTTCAGATTTGGCCATCTTAAGCATCAAGAGTGAAACAGCTAGAACGATGGATTTTCAAAATGTAATTAAGAATTTCTCCATGACGAAAGCAAGAAAAGCAGTTTTTGAAACATTAAAATAACTCTGATTTGTTGTAATGATTTGTTTTATATAGTCACTAATTACATATTCTGTTAAAGACCTTAAAATGCAAATTCAAGTGTTTCAGGGGCGTTGATTTCAAAATTCATGCCTTTTACAGTCCATCTAACTGCATTGCTAAGGGCGTAACTCAAAAAAGGTTTTTGCAGCCTTCGACAGTGGGGCCCCATGACAGTCCCAGCCCTGGGGCCCGGCCCTTCTCTCGACGGCCCTGACTAAGACTATTGTAGCGTAGATTGTTGATCAGGTCTATCTGAAACTGTTCTTCAAAAAACCTCTTATATTGTCCAAATCTGATTTTTTGGGGGTACTTTCGTGTAAGTGGATTTCAAAATAGTCTGTTGAATATTGCGCTAGATATGCCACACGATTACAGTAAAGCGTTCTTGCGATTTACTCCCTCCTACTTTTCTATGTGAATTAGCGAATTACTTGATCTCTTACAACTATCTCTATGCAACTTGCTACTGACAGCTCTCCCCACACTCTCGAATCCTCTCTTTTAAACTCTCGAAAACATGGGTACAAACTAGGTGGGACGGGGGTACGAAATCCAACATAGTGTAAGTGATGTAATGGTGATCGCTATATCCAGCTTCAAATGAACGGTTCATTAGGACTAAGTGCTCCTTATGTTTAAGTATGACGTCAATAAACCTAACATTTTTAGTCCTATAACACGTTGGTTTTCTAATTAAACTGAAAAGACTAAAATCCTTAATTAGAGGTATCATTTTTAGATAATTCGGCTCCATTTTAAATCACCTAGTGTTACGATGCACGTTTTTTACAAATTAACCATCATTTGCTTGAGCCTCAATTTTCTTAATTTTTTCAGAAATTGAACATGAGATTTTCCTAAATTTTTCTCAACTTTTACTGAAATAAACTGGCTAAAATGGTTTACACAGTCGTTATTAATATTGTATAATCAAATTTGAAATCTATCTTTTACGTTTTGAATTTAATAACGACGAAATATCAACTTTTGGCCAATAAAAACACTAAATTTTTGTTATTGGACCTCATGATTTTCTCAAGATTTTCTTAAGATTTTGACTACTTGAGCTTCATTTTCTTATAAACTTTTTTCTTGTAAAAAAACATATATTTTCACATGATGTTAAATCACTAGTGAATAGCATAGGATCTTGGCTGGGTGGTTTGTAGATTGAAAGTAGCAGCCACTTCTACTTTCTAACATTCAATTCAATATGGATTATTGTATCTCATTTGCGATAGCTTCTTTTCTTAACTGTTAGCTTATAATGCCATCTTTTAGGGATCATTCACCCGGTATGTAACACTAAATCTACCATTTTTGAGACCCCCTCCCCCTGCTGGAAAGCTCCGTACTATAGCTCTCAATATGAATTAAACAATAGCGTAACAAATCAAGGTACCGTCCCTTCCCCCTAGAGGCGCTACGTAACGGGTGCATTACCTCCTAAGTATACAAGAGGCCCACCTCCATCAGATGACACATCAAGTCTTGAAGGGTTTATGAAGACTTTGATTAGAATTTGTCCGTTAGGGAATGCGTTATCTAGTTTCGTTTCTGCAATGATAAGAAATGCTTTAACCTTTACGCTAGCTATAAAAAATGAGATCTATAATTTGACAGCAAAATTGATAGATAGCCATTACAGTAAAAATACGTTTCAGATACACTGTTCTTGTAACGTTTTCTTAAGCAGAGTCGACACAGAACAGAAACACATCTGAATTCTGATGCTTATTTTCAAGACTGACTAAATCAAGTCTAGTTACCTGTTAAGCATGCACGATACGTAATGGTGTTAGTTACTGTACCTATTGAGAACCAACAGGCTAAGTATGGCATAAGGTGCAACTAATCCCTTTGACCTAGGACCTTATTAACGCTACATTCTCTTCGCAAAGTTTGTCAGTTTCTATTTTATTGATACTAAAGTATATTAATTCCATGCAAAGTTCATGACAGAGATTCATTCAGTGAGTTTTGCCTGAGCACTAAGGCAACGAAAACAAAAACCTCCAACTTCTTAGGAAGGGAGGCTTGCACACTCTATTTGTCCATGATGCAAAGCAAGCCTTGCCACCATAAGTGTTGTTCAAAAGAAGACATAGTTATGATGACTTCTAACTACAAATACTTTTCGTTGGCGCAGGAGAGAAGTGGGAAGAAAGCAGGGGTCCGAGGGCTTGCCCCAGGAAAGGTTTTTAGGGCTACACCTTCTAGAACGTGGGAAAACACCCTTTTAAAGGAGGTACTGATCTGAAAAACTGAATACAATAAAAAGCATCAAAATTTCTCCAAAAAGAATGGCAACTCTATCATTCTGAAGAAAAGGGCAACCACACCTTGACACCTCTTTATGAGAAGCTCTTCTGCTACATAGTTGATTTTCTCAGAGGAAGCTTTAAATCAGTTGTAGTGTTGCGAAGATTGCACTCAGTGACATTTTCACTGAGTTTTTAGTAAACATTTTAAACATGTATTGCGGCCTATAATCATTGGGAGCGTAATGATTGTGTTACCTCCCTAGCTGCCATCATACCCCTGGCCCTAGTGGGCACTAACTGACATGCATAGAATATCTTGTATTGTGTAGAACAAAAGTCAGTCTTATTTGGGAATCGATAGAAAGCAGTCAACGAATTCTTGTCTCTCTCTGGCGAACTCTTAAACGCAACAGGAGATTTAACAACCATCATTTTCACTTCAACAGCTATAAGCTCTTCAATGGTTTTTCATTCAAGCTTATTTGCTGCATTTGTAATTGGTTAAGATCTGTTTTCCCGCAACAGTCCCAAACGAAAAAACAGTAGCGAAAATGCAGCTCAACAGCACCTTTGTAGAGTGTTCTCCACGTATCTTGGGAAAGGAAATTTCTAGCCTGTTTCAAAAAGCCGATCGCTGTAGAAACTTCTGAGAATATTACCTTAATGTAAATTTTGCTATCACATTGTTGGTAAAACTTTTTCTGGAGGCAACCCCAACACTCCTTGTAAACTTTGTAGCCAACATAAAGGCTAAGAAAGTAAGCACTGTCTTTAAAGTTAGGTGTGACTGGCCACACCCATCCAGCATGGTTTTTTTGTCAGCAATATTTCCTAAATCGTCGGCACTTATGCCCTTCAAGGTTTGAGCCCCTCCTACCATTACATTGCAGCATCAATGCTTCTGACTTTCGTGCCAAAATAAGCACAAATCAGAAACTTTGATGAAAAAAGAAAACCTTCCATTTTTTCAAAAGGATGCATGACGGACCATTTTTGCACTTCATCAGGCAGATTTATAGCATGGATTTGTAGTAGATACGAGGAGTTATTGGGGAAGTAATTACTACAAAAGCATTTGATATTCATGCAAGCAAGGAAGACGAAAAACATTGGGGATCTGGGGGCTTTTCCACAGCAACATTTTTTAAGATTGCATTCAGAACGTTGGAAAGCGCCTTTTGTCCAGAATAAAAAATAGTTTCCCTCTTACCCGGCTTCAAGGAATCATGAAGACTAATGTTGATATATGAAACGGCTACAACAAACTTTTCGTATATCGTTTTTGCATTTTCTCCAACATAGGGGCGTTCTGGCCAGGTAGGAAGGCTGGAGACTTTTCGGTGGGCTCTGTTATATTTCAACTTATGCTCTGTCTACAAACTCCAGTAAAGGACACGTTTGCTTCGCAACATAACACAACAATTCCTTACAATAACAACCACATTACATAAATATCAAAATAATACAAAAGGTCTGGCTGCACAGGCAGTCCATATTAGATTTGGTCCATGTTTGGTTCATACAATCGCTCTATTACAGGCTCTCCAAAATTTAATTGCACGCTTGTTTGCTAAAGAACCTATCTCAAGGCCTAGTTCTAAAATTTCGTTGTTTTTCGACCTCATTTATTTAAAATTTGATTAAATGAAGTCCAAAATCAAGGACTATTTACAACTCTAGTACAAAGAGTTCCTTAATAGTTCCTTAATGTTCATTACACATTCTCGATTCTCGATTTTACCTCCGTTTCCCCCAATTCCTTGGAGCTTGGAGGGTGCCTCTGAGAGGACTGTAGTTCTGGCACGAGCATTTAGGACTGGATGCCCTTCCTGATGTCAACAATGGCCTCCTTTGGGCCTCGAGCCCTGGACCATGTTGGCCTGAGTCGACTGCATTACCGCTAGGCCATTGTTACTCTATTACACATACAGTGCCATAAAAGTAGTGCAGGCATAAGAAAGCATCAAAATTCTGACATTTACCTATAAGTTTTGATAGAGCTCAAAACACAAATAAGATAGAAAAGCTTTTAAATGAATCTACGGGAATTTTAGCTGTACATGAATGGAACCGGCTTCCTAGTTCTTGATCATTTTTTATTATATTTTTATATATCATAGCTATATTTTTTCAAATTGCAAATTTCCTTTGGTGTTTTTCCTTTAGTTCCATAAATAAGCAGCAGACCAACGTTGTCCTGGATTCGAGGGCCACCGTTGACCATTGGTGACGTAAGGAAGGGCTTCCGGTCCTAAATGCTCGTGCCAGTACTTAAGTCCCCTCAGAGGCACCCTCCAAGCCCCAAGGAATTGGGGAAACGGAGGTAAAATCGAGAATACAAGTTCCATAAATATTCTGGCCATCTACATGTATTATAAAGTAGTTCCTTATAAAAAAAGCGTGTACTGATATACTGCCTATGTTACATATGGACCCCCTTTCTCAAGTGTAAGAGGGGTCGGTCTTACAATAATTCCAGTTTTACGTGCGGAGACACGGAGCCAGGAACAAGACTTTGTTACGAGACGATTATAATGATGCTCACTGATTGACTCCAGAACTGACTGATTCACTGACTAAAGAACTTACATGTGACTACAACTTAAATACAGATCTATTGCAGGAAGTGATTATCTAAAATACAATAGGGTGAAGGAGAAATAGAAAGTCCAAACATTAGGATTGACATTGACGTGGTAGAGAGGCTACTTGTGACGTACTTGTAGTCCTACTACTCAAGGAATGGGCCCCCAATGAATTCACACACTGAATTCTCAAAATAAATGAGCCCACATTAGTTAGACTGTCTCAGCATTGCTTATGGAGCTACAATGGTCTTCTACCAACACTAAAAACAAAGCGGAGCTGACTATTGAATTCATGAAAAAGAGTCCATCTTTTGAAATTATCATGCAAGTACATTAGAAGGAACAAGTTCTTTCTCTCACTTGAAGGCCTCCTTTTTCTGACAAAATACATGATTCTGTTTAGAATGAAGAACGTGAGATATCTTTCTAATGAATGTAATTGTGACAAGCACAGTGACAAAAAGGGTTGCATCTGTAATGCTAAATGATTGACCTACCCACTGGGTGGGCCAGTTCCTCTAGCTGGAGGAGCTGCGAGGTAGGCTGAGGAGGCCAAGGCCTCCAGTTAGTATTTTAAAAAAGTCCTGATTTGCAGGTACGTCTTGAAAAACAAGTGTAGGTAGGTACAACCATAGAATAGGTACAACATAGATAGAAGTCGCCTGCGCAGAAGGTAGGATAAGACATGAGTCTTAGCGACAGGAATATCCCTATCTCCATGGCGATGAGATGATCTAGCGCAGCAGCCCCATGGGCAGCCCTCGACCGGTTTTCAGCCATCCTAAAAAATACTTAAGCTAAAAAACAACGGCTCGATTTCCGCGATGCAGCTTTGGCGACGCAGCAAATTGTTGATGTAATTTGGGATTAGAAAAACGCTATAGAGCTTTGAATGGATAACCTTAGCGTAGTACATTTGGAGTGGCAATTAATTCCACGAGAAAAATGCTTATTGTCACTATTGATGACCTACTGCAAGAAAGGGGAAAAACCTTTCACTGCACAATAAGATGAGGGAATTTACCCTTACCATTATTCAGTACAGTCCTAGCAGTTTGTATAGTTTTATTTTATCTCAAATAAGATAAAAAAAATGATGGTGAAAACGCCGAATCCACAATGTTTCACAGAAAATGGAAAGCTTGGTTTCTATGCAACAGGTCGTGTAAAACTATTGTGCTCAGTCGATACCTGCGGACCCAGGGGAAAAGCGGAAATTTGGTGTCAAGACTGTTGTGATTTAAGAAGCACTCCTTCAGGTAAGCACGCCAAATACACTTGTAATCCAGTCTGAAGAGTATGGCAGCTGCATACAAGAGGTAATCATCTTCAGAGCTTATAGCACTTGCAGCAGTGTAGCATCTTCTTGGAGAAAGAAAAGAGTGTGGAGGTGTATCACCCCACATTGTCGGTGATGTCTTCGGTAAAGTTAGATTCAGTGACATTTATCGGTAAATGACTGTATGACATAGTCAAAAGAGCGTTGAAAATGCCACTTCTTACATCACGCTTTTGTGTGATGAGCACTCTATTCAATACCTTTATAGTTAGGTGTAAAGTGGGTGTGAGGTGTTCATTATGCGCTATAACAGGAATAGTTTAATCAATATTGCTACAAAGCCATTGTTTCATTTACAGTTAGATGTTATTAGAGGTTTTGATAGTGCTGGTAAAGAAACTATTGCCAGAATCTTTCCCTAAACAGGGATTACCTATGAAGAAACATTTGAAATTACAGTTGCCCTCCTAGACCCAGCATTTGTACAGGTGATGTACCACACTTGTGGCAATGTTTTTACAAAAAGATCTGCACTGGAGAGAATGACTTATTAAAAAAGCAGGAGCTATTTTCCCTTCTTAAGTATTTCTTAGCAAATATATAACTGTTAAAGCTGAAAATATCACTGTGAAGAGCAATACTGTGTATGTGCATCACAGCTAAATATCAATAATCATGTTAGTAATTTTTGTATCATTTTCAGATGCTCGATTGTCTTCCCAGATTGTTAGTAGTCTTGTATTTACCAATAATTTTATATACTTTACATGCAATCTACTTACATATCCTTCCTCTAGAAGCTGCTCCTTGTACTGTTTGTGCTGGTTTTCAAGTGGTCCTCCAACAAAATATGCAATCTTACATGTTGCACTAATTTCAAATAGAAATGCCATAAAGACTTGATTAGGCACCCTCCTTTGGTTAAGCCTCCATCTAATAAGCCCCTTCACTTTAACTGCTTTATAACATATAATCCCCCACCTTTGAATAAGCCTCCATGGGGGCTATCTGGCTCAGTATCATACAGATCCAAATCAACAAAAAGAAAAAAATCAGCTATTTTTTTGGTCATTTGTGCTAACATTTGATATGAACAAATATCTTAGCGCCTTACCATTCCTTTGATTTCATCTCTATTTGCATTTGAATCAAAATACATCAGAGTGTTTGTCTTTTCTAGCAGCTTCTTTTGCAGAATATTTGATATTCTTTTGCTTTTTGTTACCACATAGCAGACCTCTGGGTGTATAGCTTTATATAAGTCCTTGCCTCAATTAAGCCCCCTTGAATAAGCCCCACCCTAAACATTATTTCTGACAGATAAGCCCCCCAGGGGCATAATTGAGTCTTTATGGTAAGTGCAAATCATAAACACCACTTTCACCTTTAACTCCATTTTGACATTGTTTTATTGCTTTTTAGTTGTACCTGCTGCCAAAAGCTCTTCCTCTTCATTTCGGCCAGTGATCATAGTATCTGGTACCCTTGGATGTAGTTTACTTGCATTGATACTCATTCGCCTTGTTTGTAAGTCTCTTTTACCATTACTTGTACTCTAGAGTACTGAGAAATTGGGGGAGAGGGCTGTAATAATGAAGACTGAAAATTTTTGGAAAATTAATAATAGATGAGGTTGGAATAAAAGGGGTTGGAATAATGGGTGGAACTGAAAAGGAAAACACAGATTGGTGAATTAAATATTCATATGCAGTTTGCTTTTTTAGACTTAACCTTATGCTTCTGTATATGGTTTCTGTGTTGTTGTGCACTGCAGTGAACTGATTCTCTGAGAACTGATCTCAGATCCGCAAAATGTAATAAAGGGGGTTGGAATAACAACAGGAGAGGGTGGGTTGGAAAAAATCAAAAACATTACTAATTTGGAGGGAATAATTATTTGGTACTCTAGCACAGTTGAATACTTCTTGTTTATTCATTGCTCTTAGTCCAGAATGAATTAAGGAAGTATTGTTCATATATTATCATCATTGATTTAGCACTCTTCTATTACAAGAAAAGCACCTCCTCTGAATACTTTTTAAAGAAACATATGGTAAGCCAATAGATGCAAACTGTTCACTATGTGAGATATCAAGTCTTTCTATTTTAGATGTCTTGTCATTGAAGTTTGTATCAAGAAGGAGTAGCTATCGTGATTATGAGGCGGGATTAGTAGAAGGTGAGCATTGAATTAGAGCTGCTGTATGCCATGGAAAGTATTTTCAGTGTTCAAACAAGTTTTGTAGCCTATGCATTTGCATCTGCAACAGAACAGGTTTTAAGTCTTTGTCAGTAGTGGTAGAAGTAGAGGGCATTTTCAGAATAACTGTCAGCTAATGAGCAAAGCAGGAGTATTGCTACATGGGCTAGGGTTGAATCTCTATTGCCAGAGTGAGTTCTCCCCTTAAGGAAGTGCAAAGAACAGCTCTATTTGAGCCAACCAACAGCTTTCATTTACAACTTACAGCACTATTAATGGCTGAACTAGATTGAAGGAGGCTTCACATAGTGTTCAATTATACTATAAATTGAAGAGATTGCAGAACATCAGTGAATTATTAGAGAGCCGTGCCATCTCTGCCACCCTCCCACTGCCTATGGGCCTGGCTTGTTGAAAAATTTCATTTTCAACCAACAGTAGCTTGAATAGTTATTAATGAAGGAAATAGAGCTTTGAGAAGCTGTGCATGCACAACTAAGATGTTCCTGTGTTCTTGAAACTTAACCATTTTGATTTAGTTATTTTGGTGTATTCATGTGTCAAGCTTTCCCATTGCTTAGGACTACCAATAGGGGGCAGGGGCAATGTACCCCTCTGCCTCAAGGTCCAAGGGGCCTCATAACACCTGATGGTTCAAGGTCTGGGAGGCCTCATAAAGTAAACTAGTTGTAATTTTCCAAGGTTGGCTTCTAGACCCTGAAAATGTTCTACTTGTTTTGCTCACAGGGGGCATCATCTTTCTGTTTTGCCCTTGAGCCTCTGAATTCTCTTGACAGCCATGCCATTACCAGAGCTTTAATTCTGCATCTTGTGTTATTATTGGTAAACATTGTGATATTTAGCTAAAAATAGTGAGGTGAAAATCTGCTCCAAATAGGGAGGTAGCTTTCCACATTTGATGGATGATGTAGCTTCAGATTCCTTTAGAGTAGCTTCACACAAATATAGATCTTGTTACATTTTTACTCAAAATTTGCAACTAGGCATTATTTTCTTTGACTTTGTAGGATTTTAATGAGTTCTAAGTAGTACAAGCTCAGCTTCTGCTATCTTCAATTTCAAAAGAAACCTGCTGTACTGTCTTTGCTGTGCTGTAGTAATAGCATTTCTCTCTGTTCTAAGTACAGATGGATCCAAGACTGATCCTTGCCAAACTCCATTACTGATTAATTGTCTTGAAGTATGTGCTTTAAGTACATGGGAGCTTTTGCCAATTGAATACGCTCTAGTCCAAAGTAGTAGGGGGTGGTATAAAAAAGGTATTTGGGAAAAGGTCTAAAGTGTAGTAGCCCGTGTGGGCCTTGCAATAAACAGGGGGTTGGCAAAATGGCAAAATGCTGTAAGTAAAACAACTAGATGGGAGCTGTAGGTGATGAGATTGGGTTGGAAAAGCATGATGTCTCATTGAAACCAAGCTTTCAACATGTTCACAGTGCTTCTGACAGCACTTACTCTCCTTCACAACCCTCAGCTTTTGACATCTGTCTAGATCTGAATAAAATAGCTTCATTTTGTCTCAAAGTTGCACATTTGTAAGTAGACACCTTCTAGTGCTTATGTATACTTCCAGGTGGATTTCCTTATCCCCAAAACATCAATTTTCTGAAAGTCTCATTATTTTTTGAGCATACCTTTCATACCTGACAGCCTTAAATCTGATACCCCAATGATTATATCTGGCTTACAAATGACATTTCCTTTACTCATGTAATTTTGAAAATAGGTAGCAAATTCTGTGCAGTCACCTAGTTCAATTCTCTAATTAGATTGTTTAAACTGCAATTGATTACATCTACAAAATGTTGTTAGTTTGACCAAAAATGGTTCTATGAGGTTGAATAATTCCTTGCTCTTTCTCCAAGCTACATTGTTTTCTTAAATTGCAAAGCTGCTTACTTTTCACTGGGGCTTATTTAAATCTATGAGTCCAAAGATCTACCACATGACTTCCATAGAATTTTTGTATGAATTATGTTTAGCATTCCATAGGAGTCATTCATTATCAAAGTTTGGAAATCATTTCTATTTCAGATGGCAGTTTGGCTTTAACACAACAACTCTGTGATGGCAGACAAAACGATAGACAGCAAATTTTCCAACCCAATACTTCTCCTGAAAGGACTGAGTTGGTGATGCCTGGCACAAGCATCATTAGGCCGATCTCAGATGGTAGCTAATTTTGTAGCTATTGCTTTTTGTTGATTTGCATGTTACAGTATTATTTGATAGCAGGGCCAAATTTATCTAAACGTGGTCAAAATTTGGTCTCAATAGGAAGATGTTTTTTTCAATAGCTGGAGAAGGGATGTAGCTTTGAATGCCACTTTCAGCCTTGAGCCATTGCACAGTTATGTGCATTTCAGGGTTCCCAAACATATTCCCTTATATCTCCTCAACAGCACTCAAACATCCCCCAAAACTCATTTATACTTGTTAGTAGTAAAAGATCAATAACATGTCAAATAGTATGATAGAAAATAAACTTAAAAAGTCCTTTTCAAAACTTAGAATGGAAACTTGTTCTGACAATGAAAGCCTAAACTCTTCTTGAAAAGTTATAACTTGTTTTTGACATACCAGTTTAAAGTAACAATCCTTGATCAGTTTCTGCATAGTCAATAGAACTCCATTAGCAAAGCAAAAAGGTGTGAGCTTCAAACTTTAGTTAAGCATTGCTGTTAAGTTTGATTTCTTGCTGTAAATGTCACAATCTCAGTTCAGAATCAGTTTTCAACCAAACAGAACTACAATATGCAATTATTTAGTACGTTTTCTTAATATCTCATGTGTAAGGTCATAGAAAATTGTTGTAATGCATTCACAAATGGTTCTATGTGTTTTAGTTAAGTCCAGGGGTGCAACTGTGGGTCCCGGTGATCTGGACCCCTGCCCTTTTCAGCAAAAGAATGAAACTCCCTTTTTTGCAGTCCCCTCTTTATACCAAAAAGGACATTTTCTTTAGATTTAAAGGCTTTGTCCCACAAATGTTCTGGGGGATTCACCTCTAGCCCCCATTTTTCTTTCCTGACTACAAATCGAGATTGCAATGAGGATCACTAGACTTCAGAAGCAACCATACCAGTAAGCTTCCCACACTATTCCCTCCATAGTAAATCTACAAAACAGCATTCAGAAGCTGTGCCTTCTTTAAGAAGTTTTAGCGTGCCCTTTTTTGTAGACTGGTCCCCTGCGCTCAAAAATTTCTGGTTGTGCACCCTACATTCTTTTTCTTGCTCCAGGTTACATTTGTTTGTTAAACACAAAGCTTCTTAGGTCTGACTGGGCATATTCTCCATAAGGTTCATATATGTATAATTATAGAATATTTCAAAATACATTAAAATATGCAGAACAAGTGGAATAATTTATCCTACTATATGGCAAGAATGTGAAAATGTTGAACTGGAATACTGTATTTGAAAACTTTCTTACAATTGTCAGTTATGCAAAGACAAAAACAGAATTCATACAATTGAAATTGAGCAAAATCTATTCAGAAAAGCAAGCAAACATCTAGAAAAAATTATTTGATTTATTAAATTTTTTCCTATCTCTTTCCAATTTGAATGCAAGAAAGGCAATGCTTCTAAAATCTTGCAATTCTTTCTTCGCATCCATGAGATGAGCCTCCTCTATGATAACACCTATGGAGCATGAAACAATAATGTTTCATGCTCCATAGGTGTTATTCAATATTTCAGTTTTAGTATCATCTCAATTTTAGGTGACCAGTTACCTTTCTCACAGCAACCCAGTAACAATGATGAAGATAGTGGGCAGAAAAGTTCACAGGTTGTTGAGGATACTGCTCCTGAAAAGGCTGAGTTGGTGGTGCCTGGCCAGAGAGTTGTTAGGAGTCTCTCATGTGGTAGCTGATTTTACTGATGTCAGGGAGCTTTCATTTAGTCTGACAGGTACCAGGAAGGAAGCAATCACTTGAAGTACAGAAAATTTTCACACCCCATATAAAATATCCAAAAACATTTCATAGCCCCACACCAATATGTGACAATTTTTCATACCCCCACATGTCATTTTTCCCCTGCAAACACACTTGGTGACTGAAGGTTTGTTGATCTACAGCCAAGAAGCACCTATAGTGATAGAGGATTCTTCATCATCAGTTTCAGGCTCTCTTGATTGAGAAGAATTATACAATTATAGAGCTTAATAATTACTATTATTTTCTAGTTCATGATAGAATTCTCAAAAACTTTCTTTGGTTTCATGCCCCCAGAAACTTTTCAGAAAACCTTTGAGCCCCAACCAATAATCTTTAAGAAAATTCATACCCCTGCAAGTTTGCTTCCACTCTGGTACCTGTCAAACTTATTGACCAATAGCATTTTAGTGAAACTTCGGTTGGTCATACCTTCAGAATGTGAAGTTGCTTGCTGTTTTGACAGATTTGAAAAACAAGCAACATTAAATAAAAAAGTTTGAGGCTATGGTTTATATGTCTTGCCCCTGATTGCTTGAGAAAAGCATTGCCATTGTTTTGTGCTATGTAGACTCTCTTAGTATTTGACCATTGCAGATGTTAGCAAAATATGAATGATTAGCAAGTGTTATTTCTAGACTTGGCAATGGCTAGAATTACTTACAAGCACCAATTTCAGCTGTCTTATCTTAAATACATCTAGCTACCAGTCAGTCTCTTTCTTCCATCATTCAAGTTTATTGAATATCAAACTACTATGCGTAGACAGATTTTCCAGGGGTTGTAGGAGTGTAACACCCTCCCTAATTTTACCCTACCATTTGGGTAAGTTCTGCTGTATTTTTGTACCATTCTGTAAACTTCAAAATGCCCTCTGTCTTTTTTGTAGTAAAAGTATTATTTTTATAGTCAAGGCTTGTGATTTCTGCAAAAAATGGAATTGTTTAAAACAGGAAAATAGAGAAGGTGAAAAGTGGGTGTTACTTCATTATTCAGGCACCTGAAGGGTGTGGCACACACCCATTGCAATTGTACATCCCCCAATCATAATCTCTAAAATCTATCCCTGCTAGTATGTGCAACGCTTCAAAACCTTTTTCCATTTCTGACATCAATTGCCTTTGGATTGATACAATCTCTGGCACCAGTCTTCAGTATGATCAGATCTATTTCTTTGTACTTGTGCTATAGTACTTCTTAGAACCAACTGTACCTTGCCTGGTTGTAGTTAATTATTACTTCATCTAACCTTAAATTTATTAGAATTTGCTGTCAGTAATTATATTCTACATATTAGTAAGACAATGGTTTCATAATTTTGTACCAAATCCACCCTCATATATTTTGGTAAATTATTGCAATTACAATAGCAACCCAGATTAGGCAACTGTGATGCTAGAAACAGAATCTTCAAGTTTTGTGGAACATGCAGTAGATGTAGCTTCTATTTTTGTTCTAGTTTGATCAAAATTATTCTTGTATGAGCAGTTTTCATCTGAAAATTTCTTATAGACATATTTCTTATAAAACAACGTGTAATGCGTTGTCTTAGAAAAGCAATTTTCGTGATTTCAATTTTAACTTGAGTATATTGTTCTTTTATTGCATACACGTCTTGTTTTATAAGAAAAAAGTTTATGAAAAAATAAGGCTTAAATGGTCAAAATCGTAAGAAATTCTGAAGAAAATTACGAGGCTCAATTTCCAAACTTTAGTGTTTTTATTGGCCAAAAATCAATATTTCGTCGCTATTGCATTCAAAACGTTAAAGATGGAACTCAAATTCAAGTATAAAATATTAATAACGAAAGTGTAAACCATTTTAGCCAGGTTATTTCAGTAAAAGTTAAGGAAAATTTAAGAAAATCTAAGCTCAATTTTGGGAAAAGTTAAGAAAATTGAGGCTCAGGTAAAATAATGGTTTTCTTATAAAAAAGAACGTGTAGTAATTTTTCTGATGGGGTCAAGATGTATTGCCTACTAGTAGATAGTATTTACTTGATCGTTTTTAAAATGACATTTTCTTAGCCCCACCATCAAAATGCAGGAAAAGCTTAGTCCCGCCCTCATGCAAATTTGTTGTGAAGTTGCAATTTCTTATTTTCATACCCAGAAGCAAATGTATTTGCTGGGCATTTTTTGTACTCTTGGGTGCGTAATAGACGGGGGTGTTAGAATAATCGGGGGGAACTGGAAAAATCCCCAAAAACCTAATTAGTAGGAGGGGGATTGGAAAATGGCCAAAAATTTTGTAGAAAACACTATGGGTTTTTATCACAAATTTGTATCAAAGTAATATTGTCAAGTCCACAATGAGGCAACGCTGAACCATATAACACATGCGATCAGCATACTTTCTTACGACACTTTACTTGCAGGTCAAAGTATCTCCTCTAAAAGTTGCCTTAGTTGAGACAGTACTTCCAAAAAGTAATAGGCGAGGGGGTTGAAATAAGAATGGCCTTGGTGGAAAATTTTTGAAAAATTAATTAACGGGGGGACCCAATAGTACTGCAATTAGAGGTTTTGTTGTTATAGAAATACAATTTTAAAGACGATTAAGGGGATTCTACTACCTTTCAATTCTGCCCCCGCCATGATTGGAAAAAGTAGCAGGTCTCATAGGGCTGGATATAGCTGAGTGCTGAGTCTCATGGAGGCTGGGGGCTTTGAGTTTGACCATTATGCTGTGGTGATAATAATAGCATGTATGTTAGCGATATATTCAATCTCACATTTCTTTGATTGGCAGTTTCATCACTTATTTATCGTTTTGCAAAAACTCAATGAATAGCTTCAATCATTGTAAAATTTTGATGATAGGAATCGTTGTCTCTAAATTTCTGATAATTATTGGTAGTAGTTTCTTATATTCAAGTTTCTTGTATTTGAACTTTTAAACAATTTAGGGTTATTAGTGACTTGTGGAATTATTTTATGTAGAGTATACTTTGTATGTATTTCTTATTCAGAATTCTTTTACGCGTACATTCGACAGTAACACTACATTATTGTCCATTTTTTTGAAGTACCCATCTGCCTCCTCATAGGGGGCACCGTGACCGCGTGGCAGATGGCCATGGCTCCCCAATTTTTTTCGACATCGTTGGATTTTCGGTAATTTTAATGCTTCGTTGGAAAATTGTCGGTCTTCTGCTGTTGGTAAAGATAGAGGCTTCGAATTTTACCAGAACATCTTTCAACTTGGCCTCCTGGCAAACCCGTAGCATGGCCTACAGGTGCCATGATGCTTCTGCTTTCTCACAATGCAACTATTTCGATTTCTATGAGATCATGACCTTCCCTTGCATTCTTTCAATACAACAGCTCCAGTCCATGCTTAGAGACACGTGCGATCGCACGTGCGCGTGAAAAATCGCCTGTGGCAACATCACTATGCGCATGCTTTGTTGTCGCAACTCTGTTTAATCCTGCTTTATCGTGCACAAAGTTAAATGGGCTTTCCCCCCAAATCTCTAAAACATGTAATGAAGGGACCAAACCCCTTTCATGGCACAACAGGGCTAGTCACAATCTATCAGTAAATCCATGTCGAATCATCCAGAAAAGGAATATGCCATCTAATCCCCTTTGATTTTCTTAAAACTTGCGGTATCATAAATTACGAAACATCTGTATATTTGAGCCTCAAACTGCCCATGGTTCCTGAGATACTACACATTTTAGAACTAACAAGTTTCACGATTCACGTAAAAATCAACAATTTCATTAAGGCTGGGTTCACACTGCTCCGCTAACGAACTTATCCATTTTTGTAGATATCTGTCAACCGTTCACACTGCTCCGTTTCTGTGCAAAAAATCCAGATTAAACTATCCGCTTTGTGCGTTCACATTGCTCACAGCAACAGAGGAAAAACATCCGTTTCTGTGGTTTTAATCCCTTCACAATGCTGTTGTCGAGACAAAGATCCTATTTCACATTCACACTTATCTACTGACGTCAAAGAAAAGCTCAGTTTTTGTAAATATCCACTTTGAAGGGGGTTTTGAAGCCTTCGTTTTTCTACGGAGAAGTGTGAATGGTTTTTTTGTACAAAAATGGAGCACTGTCAGCGGGGTATAGGACAATATTTTTTCTGAAAGATTGGTGTGAAAGAAAGTGTGCCTGCTTCCTAAGTACACGTCTTTCGTGAAAAGAAATGAAATAGAAGCTCTTGAACTGAGTCTTCTTTTCCGATCCCGAATTGTAGCCAAATATCATTCCAGTTCCGTAACACGGTTTTCGCAGCTTTCGGAAACTGACCGATGTGTTAGAATTGTGAACCGAAGGATAATGTGCCTTTTACGATGACGTAACGCGCCTTGGGGGAAGTCAAGAAGACAGAATCCTATACGTGGATGCCAAACATTTGCAAAAGGCTTGCCTTCAGATGCAGCTTTGAAGAAAATAAATGAAAGAGGCTATCCAGCATCTCAGCTCATAAATGTGAGGAAAAACGAGCTCATTTAGCAGCCAGTGTGCCGCGATTCGGGGCAATTCACATCTTACGTCACACTAATTTTGGCATTTTACACACCTACCCACCCCTTGTCACGCTTTGTCACAAATTTAAGACTACCCACCCACAATGTGTGACGTCATATTATGAATTTCAATATGGTATTTTTCTGCTTTTATAATAATGAGTTTATTATGTCTCTTTTGGCCTCAAAATGGCATGAAAATAGGATTGCCAGATTATTTTTAGACGTGAAGCAAAATTTCTTCTCAAAAATGGTCAGATTTTCTATTATGAAGCAAAAGTTGCTAAATATCGAGTAGTAAAAAAGGTAAGATCACACTGCAAAAACAACCCTCCAACCCCTAATAACGCTTTGTCACAAAAATCAAAAGACCCACCCACCCACCTGGCGTGACGTAATATTTGAATTGCCGGATTTCAAGCCGCGAGGGACTAGGCACTAGTTTAGAAAAATCCGGACGCTGAAAGTCAAAATGGCGGCTGCTGTGGTCTGTTTTATCTTGTTTTAGCTAAGATTTTGTCTGTTATTTCGACAAACATAGATGGTTTGACACTGGAATTGTGCTAGTTCCTTATGCTTTAATAGCTGGAGAACCAAAGGAGCACATTA
>WIPJ01025103.1:574380-586521 GCA_018155075.1 Cassiopea andromeda | reverse complement strand
TAATGTGCTCCTTTGGTTCTCCAGCTATTAAAGCATAAGGAACTAGCACAATTCCAGTGTCAAACCATCTATGTTTGTCGAAATAACAGACAAAATCTTAGCTAAAACAAGATAAAACAGACCACAGCAGCCGCCATTTTGACTTTCAGCGTCCGGATTTTTCTAAACTAGTGCCTAGTCCCTCGCGGCTTGAAATCCGGCAATGGCCCCTTCGATGCTATATCAATAAATGGTACCTAACATGATATGTATCAATTTTTATTTTACACCTGCAATATATTCTAAGTCTTTAAGCTAGTTGGCCTTAGCAGTAACTTTGCTGTCTTAATTTCTTTTGCCTACTACAAATAAATTGTTGATATGACATGATGATATGATAATGAGATGCTGCGGTCCTCGGCGACGAATCGTGGCACTCTGGCTACCAACTGAACTCGTTTTTCCTCGCATTTAAGACCGAGTGTGCTGGATCGTCTCTTTCACTAACTTTCATCAAAGTTGTGCGCGAAACAATCTTGGTGGAACATCAACAGAATGGCCTCTTTTTGATACTTCCCCAAGGGCGTGTACGTCATCGTGAAAATGACTCATTCACGCGACTTGGAGAGTGTTAAAAGGCCTAGCAACTCTGCACATAGGTCCTGCAGCTATGGCACGTTGCAGAATTAATGAGGTAGTAGAAGATTGGAAGGAACTCGAGAAAGATAGCCTTAACGTAGAACAAGAAGAGTTAGAATTAACGTCAACCTACGAAGAAATGAAGCTGATGATTCATCATGACGATGCTCAACTATCTTGTCCAGTTATATGGGGAAAAGGGTAAGTCCCTCAAGAAAACTGCATTAGCAAAACGCATAGCAATTATTCAGCTGAAGTAAAGTGAAGAAGTATGTCATCAACAGCGAATACAAGATGTTTTATAGAGGATGGAAAGTCTGGTTTTTATGCCAAAGGTGTTGGGCCTTTATTGTGTTCCAGCGATACCTGCGGGCCATATGGAAGAGCCGAATTTGGATGTGAGAAATGTTGCGCATGGCCTTATAGTACTCCAGCAAGTAAGTACATCGAAGATACTTGCAATCATGTGCCTTTATGGCAATCTGACCATGTGAAACCTGATAATTTACTATAGAAAATTATCAGGCTTCATTATGACCAGTAACGATTTTGTGACATCATGGTCAGATGCTCCTTGATCTCCTAGATTATCAGCCTTGAAGTTGCCAATGAATTTCCCTATTTGAGGAACAATCTACCCACACATCCATCTCCTTGATGCTGCTATCGACATGGTATTGATACATGCTTACTGCTTTTTAGGTTTACCTGCTGTGAAGAGCTCTGCTGTTTCATTACATCCACTGGCCATAGCATCTGTTGCCATTGGATGTATTTCATTTGGATTGATCCTCACATACTTTATCTGTAAGTTTCTTCTAGCATTACTACTGGGAAATTCCATGCAAATGTCTACCTCTAGATGATAAATTAGCAATGGATGGGACCTTTAGTATGTGGCATAAGTATATAAACGGCGCTCCCTGTGTGTCTAGTTTCATATATCAGTAATGAAAATTAAACAGGAATCATTCTTGCGTGCTTATTTTCCCCCATTATACAAGATGTATGTCAAAGGCATAATGTCACAAGTGCACATCACTTTTAAAAATCTCCTTCAAAATGTGATACTTTTTCATAATTTTTCAACTACTACACAATCAGAATTAGGCCTAGGAAACATAATTTGACTTTGATTTTAGCTTACTGTAGGTATATTTGATTTACTGTAGGTATATTTGATTTACTGTAGGTATATTTGTTTTTGGTTGCTCAAACAGTGTACATCCATCACCAAAATGTTTAATTAGAGTACCCTACAACTGAACTAAGCTATCTACAGTTGTTTTATCCAGGATTATAAGTAAGTTCAGTAAAGTTGACTAGTCTGTCAAAGGAAAGTTGCAGCCTCCTTATGATTGGAACAAAAATGCTGTGACACATGTACATATTTTCTGTAGGTCCATCACATTTGAGCACTATTTCTATCAAATTTTCACCCTACATGCTACTCTTGTGGCTAAAAGTGTTTCAGAGAACTAGGATACATGGATTCAGACTTCATGCACACATGCTCAGGCACTATATTGATTTTGCTGGCACCTCACCAGACTAGTTTTACAAATGGGCAATTCCATTGTGACGGACACACTTTGGACTCTTAAAGCTGCTTTAGAATACATACTCTTGAAGTGATGCCAAGTGTAATGAAGCATACAAAAAGTATAAATAGGCTAAATGTAAAAACTAAAAAAATTAAGAAATTTTATATCAGGCCCCTACTAAAATGCTTGCCAAAGTGCTGTGACAGACATACGCAGAAAACTGACCTAACTTTGCAAAATCCTAAAACTCTGTGATTTGTTTGAGCTTTAAATCAGGCTCCCCACTTTTTTCTATTGGGGATGGATCAAACTCTTATTTTCTAAAAATATTTTGAAAGAAAAATGTATCAGATGTCATTCAGCACTTCTTAAATTCTGTGACGGACGTACAGATTTTCTGTGACGGACGTACAGATTTTCTGTGACGGGCGTACATTTGTGAAATCATTAGAGAAAGTGACAAAAAACAACAATAACATCCAAACAAAAAGTAAGTTATAAGTTATTTTCAAGTTTGCAGGTCCATATAGTTCAGAATTGTTTACAACAGAGTGAATGTAAATTGACCACATGTTCCTGCTACTCCTGGTGGCTCTAGCTTCTTGACAACATTTTTTCCTGTCATAAAAGATCCTGTCTTCTGTAAGTGGCCATTTCCAAAATGCACCACACTTGTGCATCACATTTACTTCATAATCAAATCCAACTATATTGGTTATCTCTCCAGGAAAATCTGCTCCATTGTAATCGACTAGAACCCAGTCACCGATATCGACTTCAAGGGTCTCTTGATTTTCATCATTTGGTTGGTTTTGATCCTCAGGCTCACTTTCATCAGAAGCGGCACCTTGAAAAATTTCCACCAATGTGAAGTCATCTTCAGAGAAACTGCTGAAACTCTCAACATTTTTGCATTATGTGCTCGCACACAGTGCACTTTTAAAGAGTTTGGAACACCAACTACTGCACTCCATATAGGGGCCTTTTTTACTGAATCTTTCTCAATTTCTGCTGATGATATATACTTGACATTGATATTTGGATTTCTGTTGCTGGCAATTTCAGCATAAGATGCAGCATCAAGTGGAGCTTTGGTGCCTGCTCACACAACTCTCCAAATTGATCTTTTAACCATGCCTCCTAATCCATCTACAGCTCCCTTCCCATGAGAAGTTGCAAAGAAATTCCAAACCAATTTCATGGAAAATTCATTTTCCCATTCGTGAAGATTTGAAAATAAGTAGCATTGCTTGAACTGAGATGCAGCTCCATCACTGAACACATTTATAACCTTTATGGATTTGTATTTCTCTGCTAGTTTACTGCACAGGAATGATATGAAAGTGTGCACAGCCTCTTGTGTGGTTTAGGTTATCAGAAACAATGGCAAAACTTTCTGTAACATTTTAAAAAAAATTTTCTGAGCAAATTGCTTCCTTGTGTATCACAATTTAATTGTGATGGACATACATGACAATGTACGTAAAAACTGTATGTCTGTCACAGCATCTTTTGCCCTGAGGAGAAATATTTTTAGAAATTTCTTTGCTGTAGGAGTCCATCATGTGAAGCTTATTTATAATTCAAGGTAGAATTTGTCTATATAGATTAGTTCAGTAACAAGGACCTTTATTTGAACATTTTTGTGACAGACATACAGTGCCCCCTAATCCAGAAAGTTACCCTTAACAAATCAAATGTAGTCAAATTGAGAAATTTCAACATTAGGATGTGCTTTTCAAACCTATTTTAAGTTGCTTAATCCAATTTTCATGTTTTAAACATAAACATAATACTATTTTATCAAGACCAAACAAATTATGCCCAGTGGATAACATTTTTGTGCTTTTGAAAGGATGCAGATATTACTTCAAAAAATAATTTTGAAATGCCCTCCATTCAACTTCTGCTGACATTTTATGAAAGTACACTGTCTGGGTATTTCAGAAACACCAAACCATGTATGTTTCATAGCATTCTAATTTTTGATCCTGAGGTTGACCTTTTCATGCAATTGCCAAATTCTGAACAAATCTTACAAAAATTTTAGATTACAAACAACTGTTAGAAGAAGTTTCAATCTTGAACAAATGTTTGAAAAAGGAACTGAAATTGCTTTAGATTGTTAGTTATACACCAAGAATGTGGTATAATAATGTTCTACTTAAAATAGAAACTCTTTTCTTTATTCTTGTGTCTTGGAAGTCAATTATTGCACATGTCACAATTCAGCTGTCTGCACTATGGTGACTAGTTGTTTGCATAAATAATATAATTTGGAAGTTATTGGTCTTCAAATACTATTGGTAATGATATGTGGTGGTTTTCTGCTTTATGGACATGGGAAAGACTTCCAAAAGAGAAATGCAGACAAAACACAGCCATAGCTGAAAGAAGACAAAAAGCCTATGCAACATTTTATATGAATGACAACTGAAAAAGGAGCATGTATTAAGAGACAGATCTAATACATCTACCAATGAGCTCGGATCATTAAACAATTGGTTGAGAGGATATTGAGTTCTAATTTGTATAGCAGACAGAAATGCACTTCACAAGGTCCTGTCAATACATAGAATTGTGGCATCTGCTGATGTAGCACTGAGACTTCAAGCAAAAGCTTTTCCTACTTGACCATAAGGGCAATTTTCTTATTATTGAAATAATAGAAGAAGCAGGGCATTAGAATTGAGGGATTCTGGGTGCAGAGCAAGTAGGTTTAAACAGCAAAGCACTTGAAGGAAGAAAGTACTTATTTGTGACACTTATTGCTGCAGATATGAAGGAATGAAGAAAGCTAGCAAATTTTCAATGCTTGTCTGAGCTATGGTCAGCTTTGAGGGACTTTCCCTCCTAGTAAAATACTAAATGTTCTAAGCAATGACCTTGAAGTGAATATTGTGTTTGGGAGTGGTTGCACATTTTGGAAGTGGCTTGTCAAGGAAGACAATATACTGTAAAATCCCAAATGTAAGCCCTGTGCTTATAGATGTTTGTAAGCATTTATTGTGGGCTTGTAGTTAGGGGGGGACTTATATTTGGAGGCTGGTTTGGGTTAACAGGTGCCCTGTATGTGCCAAAAACTTTACCATTTGGTTTCCATTCAGAGAGATTAGTAACAACATTTAATGCATAACACTTCACAATAGAAGAAAAGTAAGTATAGAGGCTCTATATATGCTCTGTCCATGATCATTCTTTATCTTAACTATGCACACAGGATTGCAAATGTAAGCCCTGGGCTTATATTTGGGGGGCATATATTCAGAAGGATATTTGGATTAGTTTACAAGAGAGATTATATTCAAGAGGCTTGTTTTCAAACAGCTGAAGGCATCAAAAGGGCATAAAATACCAAAAAACCCCGAATATAAGCCCCTTGATAATATTTTGAGTGATATGATCAAATAGCTGAAAGTACCACAGATAGCTAGATCAGGAAGACAATTCTTCTTTTCTGAATGTCTTAAAGTTTACGGAAACTGTAGATCACATGATTTTAGTTCTAGGGACTGCAATAATTTAGTGCTTTTGAAAATTATTTCTGCACTTGTATGTCAGTCACAAAAAATTTGTTTGTCTGTCACAGATTTTAAATTCCCACCTCAGTCACATAGCATCATGATTTGGTAACACTTGCATCCAGTTTAAAGAATAATTTTATTTTAAACAGGATAATGCAAGTTTGAAGAAAAAATTTTGCTTCATTTTGAGGAATTACTAATTTACCAGAGTAGTGCAGAAAAATTTGCTTTTTGCAAATATGTCCATCACAGCACTTTTATTGGCTACTCTGCAGTGATTAAGCTTAGAAAGATTTGAATTTTGGTCTTACCTTTTTATTGACAGATCAGTGCCTTACTTGAGATAGTCAGAATCTTTAAGCTCCTTTTTGAAAACATTTTTTACATAATGTAATTTTGCAAAGTGTATGTCCATCAAAATGTATTTGCCCTGCTGGTTGACCTCTTTCTAATTTTTCATTGCTGAAATAGAAAGAACAGTGATTGGTAGTACTTCATCATCAATAGTGTATAGTGTTTTTTCTAAATGGATATTTTTATATGAACCAAACTTTCTGGCTTTAGCCTGGATGTTTCATGATATTTCATCAAATTGAGCCTGTAATGTTTCTTAAATTTTTCTTAAATTTTACAGACTTTCCAATAGCAATAACAACCCAGACTAAGTAGCTGTGATGCAATAAAAAGGATGTTCAATTTTTTGAGACATGTAATGGATGTTCATTCTGTTCTCTTGCTAGTTTGATCAAAAATTTACTAGCAAAAACAGTATGTTCTAGTTATTATTTGAAGCTCAGCCTGCCTTTGTTTCTTAAATGTTCCTTATATACATATTTCTTATAAAAAGTATATGTACAGTGCATCTTTTACATGAGACTTGTAGAAACCCAATGGATGCAAGCCATTTACTGTTTGATGTTTGAAGTAAATATTCCAATATTTTAATTTCAGATTTCTTATTGAAGAAATTTGTATGGAAGAGGGGTAGCTGTCCCGATGAGGAATCTGGATTAGTACAAGGTTAGCATTCAATTCAAGTTATTATATGCCATAGAATGTAGGTAAAATAGCAAGACCAGTTCTATGCCCATGCAACAGAAAGAATTTTAAATTACATGTTGATAGTGCTAGATTTGGAGGGCATGCTGAGGATAGCTGTCAGTCAAAAGCCAAGGCAAGAGTTATAGACTAGGGTGACTAGGTTCATGGACAAATAGTTATTTTATAGAACACCTCTATACACAGCTTCAGATTATCATGAAATGGGTTCTTCATTGATTAGATCAATAGGCCATGGTTGGATGACAGGTTAACAGGGAGGGTATGGCCCCCTAATAATCATTATAGAGCAATGCCCTACATGTCATTCTGTGACTCAACCATTACCTGTTGGCCTGACCAATAAAGGAGCTATTTTATGACAATTATGGTAAATCAAGAGAGCCAAGGTGATGCCATTCTAGGCATGCAACTAGGGGGTCCAGGGGATCTAAGCCCTTCCCTTTTCAGTTAATGAACAAATGTTCACTTTTTTTAGTGCCTTCCCTATGTCAACAAGGGCATTTCCCTGGGTGGAAAAGGCATGATTCCAACAATATTCAGGACTCCAGCCCCCTTGTTCCTCCCCTCCCATGATAAGAAATAGCAATAAGAATCATTGGTCTTCAGAAAAATGACATCAGTAAATCTCCCACAGTGTTTTCTCCACTTCTTAATATGAAAAACAATATTCACAAGCCATATCTTCTTTTAGCAAGTTTTCATGTGCCCTTTTTCATGGACTGGATCCTGCCCTTGAACATTCCTAGTTGCACGCCAGCATCCAGAAGGGAAAAATTACAGCCCATGAAATTGAAAGTTGAAAATTCAATAGTAAATAACAAAATAACAGTCCAGGGTGCTTATTTAAAGTTTAAAGCCAGGCCCAGGGTGGTTGTTCA
This sequence comes from Cassiopea andromeda, assembly GCA_018155075.1. Taxonomy (NCBI): domain Eukaryota; kingdom Metazoa; phylum Cnidaria; class Scyphozoa; order Rhizostomeae; family Cassiopeidae; genus Cassiopea; species Cassiopea andromeda. The sequence continues at coordinate 578,895 of WIPJ01025103.1, read as the reverse complement.
GGAAGGAGAATTTATCTTGAAGTATTGCTTATTGCTTAATTTTGCTCTTTTGCCCTTTTGCCAGAGTGCTTATTCAGACACTGGGCAGGTATTCAGTCATTTGTGGTATACAAATAGATACTTATTCTCTATACTGGAGCCATTATCAGTATTAAGAAAAAAAGATAAACCAGAGTTCCCACACCTCCTAAAAATCCAAAAATACCCAAGAAAAAACTATCCTAAGAAATCCTAAAAGCTCCTAAAGTTTAGGGGTATTTTGCTGTTCTCTTAAATTTCTTCCAAATTTTCATAAGTTGAATTTCTTTGCAGCAGTTATATTGCTTAATAAATTTTTTGTGATCGTTTCTCTCAAATTCTACTGTGATTGTATTATTTTTTGAATAAATGTAATGACTTTTTCTGTTGTACCAAAACTTTCCAGCTATAATGATATTTTTCTGCTATACCATAATAACCTGCAAAACCTCCTAAAAATAGGTGAAGAAATCTCCTAAATTCTCCTCAATGTCCTAAACAAATTTGATGAAAAAAGAGTGGAAACCCTGTAAACATGCACTTGGGTACTTCAGTGAATGAAAGTGGGATCCAAATATTTCAGTTGTTCAATGGATTATTATGGATGCATGTCCTCCCTGCCACCCAGCACCTATGGGCCTGACCAGTTCAAAATGCTTAATTCAGGCTATGGTACCCTGAATTCTTGTCAGTGAGTAAAATTCTGCTTTAAGAATGATGCTCAACTTAGGTGTTCCAGTGTACATGGTTTTGTATCATTTGGCACCATGTGCAAGACCAGTGGTAGTTTTAGGGCTGTGGGGCTTGGGGTCAAGATCCTATGGGGGGCCTTGTTTGAGAGTTTTTTGATAAACAACAGTATTCTCCAAGTTCTTCTCCATTGAAATAGTTATGCCTTGCATTTTCCTATTAAAGCCAAGCATACAAGGATGTCGCAAGAACCCTTTTTTGGAGGTGTACAGTTAAAATTACCTGAGTTCTGGGGGTAGGAGGGCAAGTATGGCTATCAAATATGCTTTCGATTTATTGGACACTTCTTGTATCCAGTTCTGCTATAGGGCGCACTATTGTTGGGCCTGTACAAAATTTTGAATCCTTTTGTAAAACCCTGAAAAGGTGTATTGTAATCACTGATGGAAAGAACATGCACCAACTTAGAGCATTCTATGTTGTTGTGGTTATTAGGTTAAATTGTCGTAATCATTTTCCGTATGATATACCTTTGGCAACTGCAGTGAGACCAGTAGACCAGACCATTTCAAAATATTCTGCTTATAGCACCTTGCTTTGATATGTAGAGCCTCACCCGAATCATTACATTTGTTTAGGTGGAATCCGACCTTAAGTCGACCAATCGATTTTTCATATATTTTTTGTTCAAAAAAGTTAAACATGAAAATAGAACCAGCACATTATAGGACATTATTGCACCATTTGGAGCAGTCAACACTATTACGACAAGTCAAATCATGCCACTTTTGTTCCAAGTATAAGTCGACCCCCAGTATTACCAAAAACTTTTGGCCTCTAAAATCTTGACTTATACCTGGACCAGTACGGTGCTAGGTCTAATATTGTCGTCCGTGGATGGTGTTGAAGAAGGCTTGTCTCTGCAAGTCGACAGATGGCAAACAATAATTCAAACTGATCATTGAACAACATACTAGTAATGGACCTGGAAGCCATAGTTATATAGCTAGCATGCAACCTAAGCTACCTATTTAAGTTATTTTGTTGCAAGCTCGATGAAATCCTCATGTAGTTTGATATATATTACCAAAGTTGGTAAGATACCAAAGAAACTTTTGTCAGTTGGTCAGCAATCTTATATTTCAGGGTATAGATCTCCACATCAAAGTTTCTTGTATGACAGCATTAAGATCGTACTGGAGTAAGTTTGCCTTACAATGATGACGGGTATCGATTTATTGATTATCAAAATAGGAGTAAAATTATCAGGAGTGAAGCATTCTATTTCCTTATAGTCAGACCAGAAATTCATTTATGCTGGTAAAAGGAGGATGCCGAAGAAACCCTTAGATTGATCTTAGCTACCTTTACAGGAGCAAAATTGAGTGAGGACACCTGCCCAAGTTTCTAATTACATGTATTACAATCGCAGTTAATTAGAACTAGGTCATGCAATTATTTTGTGAGATTTTCTAGTATCTCATGTTTCAGGGTCAGTGAAATTGGCTTTACTACAAGCACGACTACTTCTACCTGTTTTGGATAATGCCTTACACCATGTAATAACTTTTTGTTTAACTAAATTTTGTGGCTGCTTATGTTTGGTTAAAGCTTGAAATTGAAGAAAAATAGTACATTTTTCCACAAATCGATATTACATAAATTGCATCAATATTTCGAAAAGCACAAAAAACTCCAGTTTTAGTAGTAAACTGCCATGTTACTACATTCAGCATAACGAAATATGTCCAGAAGTGATGTAAAACACACGAAGCATCGAAAATGGAAATAAATTATTGTGAAGCATTTAAGTGTTCACTCCAAACACTTAGATTTTCTGCATTTCCTTCTGTATTGCTGCTTAGTGTCACGAACCAGGCCCCATATGTATTCTTCCATCATACGCGCATTGTACTCCACTTGGTAGCTCTTCTCAAAGACCAGAACGTCTCGCTGGAAACGCTCTCCATGCTCTTCTAAGTATGCGCCCATATTTGATTTACAGATGGCCAAATGTAAATGCAGCATATTCAACTTCGGTGACATCCGGCAGCCCATTTCTTTGTAAACATCATAAAGATCACTGATGAGCTCTCGATATTTTCTTCCTTTTTTGTCTCCCAGAAAGCCGTTAACTACCGAGACAAAACTTTGCCAGCCCCACTTCTCCAGTACAGATAACTTTCCAGCGAACTCATGGTCCTTCATTAACTTCTTAATCTGTGGCCCACCAAAAATCCCATCCTTTATGTTTGCCTCATACATTTTGGGGAATGCATTCACCAAATACTTGAATGCTTCTGATTTCTTATCCAATGCTTTAACAAACTGTTTTGTCAGGCCTAACGTAATATGCAGTGGAAGGAGAAGGATCTTTTCTTGGACAACAAGCGGAGCTGACATCACATTTTTCTCGCCAATGATGAATTCCATCCGTGAAGGCCATTCCAATGTCTTGTAATGCTTATTTGTAGCACGGCTGTCCCAGTAACAAAAGAAGCATGGGTATTTGGTAAAGCCGCCTTGCAAACCTATGACGGAAAAAAGAGATAAAATAAAGATTTCATTTTATTTTGGGAGCTGTAAATTTTCATGAAATAAAAACAGCAATGGAAAAATCATAGACATTTTCAATATTTGATTGGATAAAATTTTTCATCATTACACCATAGTCATATCTGTATAATTTTACGGAAGTCAACAATTCAAAGAAATCATTTTACTAACACTTGTTTTGATATTTCTTCTAAATTAATTAAACAATTAGAGGCAATGAAAATAAAATAAATCGTAAATATGAAATAGGAGAATGCACTTGTACCTGACAAAAGTGCGATCATTTGAAATCTCCAATTACTTCCCAGACCCAACAGGTGCTTCACATTTGCATTTTCTTTCTGGGGGAGACCGATGCAGGACAGTTTGGAACAGTAAGTTCTTCACAGTGCTAAACGGGTCGCAGAAATGAAGGAAGGTCAGGATAGTCGAAGACATCTGTTTTCTTTCCCCTATGGTGACCAGTTGCCACACCCTTTCAAAGTAGCAGTTCTCCAAATGGTTTGTAGACTCACGCCAGGTTCAGAGTTTTTCCAAATACTGATGTAATTTTCTTAATATCGATTAGAGGAGTAAAATATAGCATTTTTCTTCAGCTTCGAAGCTTACCTAAACATAAACAGACAAAAAAACTTAGTTAAACAGAAATTTTAGTTTTTTTGTTACATTGTGTTATGCTTACTCCAACTACACTCTTTAATGCAACGTTAAAGCTTCTTAGTTCCGAATGGGTGTATGTTCCATGGAAGTCTTAGAAGTATAATGTTTACTGTTCCATAGGAGATATTATCTGAGTTTCAAATCATCTTAATTTTAGACGATAATGTGCAAACGTCACCACAGCGTTGTGATGTTGAAGATGACCTTTCCCAGGATGTTAATAGCACTGATGCTAGACAGGTAACAATGTCTGGCCAGAACATCGTTATGCAACCCTCAAATGGTAACTAATTTTGCTGAAGTTATCTTTTGCTATTGACATGTTATTCGTGTTCTTGTGTCTAGCTGTCCCTTTGTCTAAAATATTATTCTACATCTTTTTTTTTAAACTTCATATAATTCAATCAACACTACAAATACAATTATACACCTCACTAATACTAGGTAGTGCACAATTGGCTAGCCTGCTAATAAACTTTTAAAACTAAATATGGTAACAACTATAGGGAAAAATACAAAAGTAGAATAGAGATAATGATGTAAATATGAAATCATTAAAAGTTTAATAAGTTTGGACATGTCCATTGCTTA
>WIPJ01025103.1:556424-572879 GCA_018155075.1 Cassiopea andromeda | reverse complement strand
TACGAATCAATAGCTGTATGTGAGTAGGAACGTGATGGTACTTTAGCACCTCAGGAATGAGGCTATGGTGTACTTCACCGAACGCATTTTTTAGATCCAGTAATGTGATAACTAGGGATCTCTGTTTTATTCTTGCCGTGTTTATAACATTGGCCATCTGAGCAGTGTGCTCAAATGTGCCAGAAATCTTAGGCAAAAAGCCCTTAATAATAATAATAATAATAATAATCTATATTTATACAGGATGAAAAACTTGGTCAGCTTGCTAAGAAGCTGCTATCAGTCAAGGTCCTGTTAAAAATTAAAGGTTGAAAAAAATTAAAGATATCAAATTTAATAAAAAAAGAAAAAACATCCATAGAATACATATTTAAAAGTTAAATTGACTGTCAAGTTGATCGCATTGTCTCTTGAAATTCATTATAGACTGTTCTTGTTTCAGCGCATCAGGTAGTTTGTTATATAATTTTGATCCCTGAAACAGGAATGATTTTCGACCAGCTTCTGTGCGAACTTTTGGAAGCAAAAGGTTTTTGTTATTCCCACAGGTTTCCTTATGATGCAGAATTTTCTTGAAATAGTCTTTGAACAGCCGAGGTGCCAGTCCGTTTTGGCATTTAAACACTTCAACTAGGCATCTCTTATTTCTCGCATGATTGACAGTTGGCAGTATCACTCTTTGGTTCTTTCCATTGATTATAGCTAAGACTCGAATCCGGATTCTTTCAAACTGCAATTTGTGTGTATTTGACATACCAAGCATGATATTGCTGCAGTACAGCATTTGTGGTAAAATCATTACCTTATAGATTGTTTCTGCTACCCATGGGCTGATGTTATGTCGTATACGGGCAAGCAATTTTGTTCTTGATAGGACTTTCTTGTAGATCTTTTCAAGATGCGCTTTCATTGTCAAATTTTTGTTCATGGTAACACCTAGATATTCGTACATCTCTGTTTCGCAGATCATCTTTTCGTTCAATGAAATGCTTACTTTCTCAGACTTAGCGAGTTTCTGGTGTGTTCCGAATAATACAAACTCTGTTTTTGTTTTCTTCAAGTTAAGAACAAGATTTAAACATTTCTTGGAAATCGCAGTTGGATTAAAAACTTTAACAGAAGAGCCACGACGAAAAACATCCTTGTAGATTTAACATTTCGACATTCCAGATAAAATTAGATCTAGGCCATTAGACATAAACGGTAGTGTTGACTTAAACGATAGTTAAAAGACATAAACGATGTTAATATGTACGTTTCGAGATACGTTTCGAGACTACTAGTCCCATCATCAGTAATAAACAGTGCTAAACGGGAGGTTTTTATAAACAGGCAAAAACAAGTGGGAGAAAAAACAAGTGGAAATCTTGATTTCCACTTGAAATCCGAAAGGAGGTTGTATAAAGTTGGTTATGCACAATTCGCTCAAACACCTTTGATAGAACTGGTAAGACTGAGATGGGACGATAGTTGTCCATCACCGTTTTTTCATCAGATTTGTGTACAGGAGTTATTTTGGCACATTTTTCTGCGGTTGGGAAAACTGAATGAGCTAAGCATCGGTTTATCAAGTGTGACAGTGGCACAGCAAGCTCCTCCGCTCCATCAATGATTAGGGACGTTGGTATCTCGTCGTATCCTTCCGATACCTTTCTTTTCATCTTCTTTATGATCGCTAATATCTCACGGGGGCTTGTAGCTTTGAATTCAAAGGGGTTATTTTTGGGGTTCATCTTTTGGTGCAGTTGTGAGTGGTCCTGAGCTTTCCATACAATGTCTGATAGAGACAGAATATTACTTTGCAGATTTTTCCCGATAGCAGTAAAAAACTGGCAGAATTCGTTTGCGATTGTTCTTTTATCATCTATTTCCTTGTCATTGACTTTGAAAACTTTGGCTTGCTGTGACCTCGAGTCCTTCACTGGGTAACATTTCTTTAGTTGTTTCCAAAAATCCTTCGGCTTGCTGATACTTTCCCTAAACAGAGCTCTTGTGTGAGTAGCCTTGCTTCTCCTTATCAGCCTCATTACAGCATTTCTAAGGCGGCGATAAGAAGACCAGTCAGCCTCTTTACCTGAACGCCGCGCTTGTTATGTTATTGGTAAACATACTGACATTTAGATAGAAGTGGCCAGAATCTGATGTATGTATGTATATATATATATATATATATATATATATATATATATATATATATATATATGTATGTATGTATGTATGTATGTATGTATGTATGTATGTATGTATGTATGTATGTATGTAAGTATGTAAGTATGTATGTATGTATATCCGTATATAGATACTTTGTTCTTTTTTCAACTTAGAAATGAATCTCCTTATCCCAGACCATCGATTTTCTGCAATCCACAGTTTTCAATTATTTGTTTCGGCATAGATTTCCTGCTTAACAACTTTAGACATGACACTCCCGAATACTTTCTTCTGGCGTATGAATGATGCTTGTTTTGCACCTGTAATCATGAAAATTGCAAGAACAAAATTCAGTGCAGTCACTCAATCTAGCTCTCTAATTAGATTTATTACAATTACAATTGATTTGTTTCCATATTTCATACGTGCTATTTTGTAAGAAACATGAGGCTAATAAGGAAGAGTTTATGCATTAAGTTCGGCACATGATAGACTCAATGTTTGATTTAAAGCCATACCATAGTCGTTCTCAACGACTGGATCAATCGAGCCATTGGATTTGAGCCGACCCAAATGTTTTCATGTGCTTAATAAATCAAGCGTTGTGCCTCATATGTGTTTTCCACAGGAGTCTTTTGCGTACGGTATTATGTTTACTGTTCGAAAGGTGTTACACGTTTTTCTTTTTGTAAGAGACATGAAATTTGAGTTGAGCTTGTTTGCTTCTTAATATTTTCATATTTTCATCCTGCAATGTTTCTTAAATGTTTCTTAAAAGTTCATGTTCAGGTTAAAGTACTACAAAAGGGAGACACATTTTTGGTACCCTCTGTAGTCTCCATCTTCTATGGTTGGCATTTAGGAATTCCTCTGTGATCTAGTTTAACAAAGCTACTTGCTCTCTCAGAGAAAAATGTTTCTATCAAAGAGATTTCTAAAGAAAAATAAGCTGTTTTATTAGATTCCATGGGACTACAAAAGGGAGGTGTAATAAAACCTGACACAGGTTTGATTTTGACAAAATAGGACATTTGTTAGCAACTTAATATATTTCGGGTACTTCTTGGTCCATTGCTCTGAATATAATTTAATGATCACCAGTTGCTAAGTACAACTATTCAGAAAAAACTTGCTAGAAGGTCTGCAGAAGGGAGGCTCTTGATTTTTAAAATTACTGCTAATATGTAGTGCATATGAATACTTTTGCCATGGCACTGAAATTGATCTGTGCGCAAAAGCCTCACCACGAAAATATTGCAATTTGAGAAAAACAGGCATATTTTGTTCTTCATTTCTATTGACTGTTAGATTTATTATTGTTCTTACGCATATTTTTACTTCTTATATTTAGCCATTAAATTTTTAGCCGCATTGCGTACGTTCCACGCCCTATTTTCCCGTTGCGCATTTTAGCCAGCTTGCCTTTCTTCCCACATTCTGTCACATGCTGCGAGTCAGGTCAGTTCTTGCTAGGAATTCTAACTTCCACTTAAACAACAAGCAAGCGAAGTCTTCACAATTCAAACATTATAGAAATAGTGTCAATCTGCAAATATCGGCATATGACAGTCATATCTACGCACACACGTATACCATTTGCGGTGCTGGAGTATACCAAATTCGAACCGTGCTTAAAGATGTATTGTTGAAATCTCGTTTCTACCTTTTCGTTCATCTCTGGGTTGTCGGGTCTTTAAGTGCGCGTTCTATCGGTTACTAGCACCCTGATATGTACGAGTTACATTGACTACCTTCATTTCTATGTACTTTATATGTAATAGTAAGTCTATAGTGCTTTATCACTGCTGGATATTGGAAGCTACTACCTCTTACTGCTGATGCCCATCGGCAAAGGAACACCTAAAGCTTCTTTTTCCATCCTACTTTTATATAGTTTTAAAGTTTCTTTACTGTTTTCATGGCATGCTATATTTTTAAATTCCTTTTTCTCCCCTTTCCCCTTCAGGCACTCTAATTCAAGTTTCTATTTTCAGAACATGAAAGAATGTAAATAAAATAACGTAACTTTTCAAAAAATTTCCTTTTGCTTGACTCAACCTGTCAATGTTTCTTAATTGTTTCTTAAAATTTAGGTAATCTGATGCTCATGTTTCTTAAAATCATGTTTCTTATAAAGCAAAAGACTTGTAATCATTACCAATCGGAATCATTTCTATCTTAGACGACGAGTTACCTTTGGCACAACAACCCACTGATTGTGATGAACACGGTGGACAGCAAACTCAGGTCGTTGATTTCACTTCTCATGAACAGTCTGTGATAGTGATGACTAGCGTAAGCGTCACTTTTCATAACTCAGACCCTGTTTACACTGGAATGGTTTCAAACGGATCCGTTGCATGAGTACAAATACTCTTAGGTGCCTAATTGCCGCCCCCTATTTAGTTTTTGAAAATTTTTCCAGCCCCTCCAATCATATTATGACCCCCACTTATTAGCTTTTTCGCGAAATGTGTTCAAAGCAAGCTCGAAACAAATATCTGGCGCAAACCCTTTTGTCTGTTAACAATATTTCTGTACTTCCCACATTCTCAGGGCCATAGATGCCTAATTTTGAAAATAGAAAGCATCATCGTAGTCTTGTGCTAGATTTCAAAGAATGTATTTCCTTCCCCGCTTATTAATTTGTCCAACGTTTCTGGCCCCCCCTCGCTTTTTCCAACCCCCTCGGCAATCAAGCACTTAAGAGTGTGTTTTCCGTTTACACTGAAACTGCTGAATCAGTACCGGTGCACATCCGCTATCTATGCTTATGTTGAACCTCCGACACCACATTTTCTCAACGAGGCCGTTTTAGATCTGCTATCCATACTTATTTTGAACCTCCGAAACAAAATTTCTAATTTTCATCACATCACAAACCTTCTCAGCTACGGTCGTTGTACCCCACTGAAGCAACTTATCCACCCTACATCCTGCTCTCAGACAAGACATTTGAGTGGAACTGTTTCAGCTCAGTCTCCAGTGTAAATGTGTACATATTTGGATCCAATCCGATTTGAACGCTAGCGAAAGCTGTTACAGATCCATATCGGATTAGTACCCATTTTGAACCATTCTTGGTGGAATTGGGGTCTCAGCTAGTAGCTTAAGCTTTTTGTTTGTAATTTCGCCTATTATTCGCACTTATGCTTTCCTTTACCAGCGTTTTTATGCCGCATCTTGTTTTGTTGTCTGTAGTTAGATAAACATAGTCAAATTTTGGCCCAAACAAGAAGGAAGCTGCCTTTCCTTATTTGGACAAGAGTCATAGCTTCCAATATCTTTGAAGCATTTTCTACAGCACGAAAAACGGCAACAACTAGCCAATTAGGACCTCTTTGGGGCCAATTAGACGCATCCTATCACATGTAGCCGCATCTGGATATATATTTCGGTTAACCTTTAGGTCACTTTCCGACGTTTTCATACCCTGATGAGTGTCGGACGTAAAAAGCTTTTAAGGTGGCAGTCTACCATTTATTGTGTTCTAATATATCTTCGTAGATAAGACTCATAGAAACACTCTTATTATCAGCCCACAAGCGTAATATATCTCATAACAAGAACATTCCCACTCTCTCTCTCAATCAAGTAGTATATACATATATATTTTCACAGCGTGATTACGTCATATTAATTTATGCTATTTATGTGAAGACATTATATCTCCCCTTTACTTTGAAATAATTGTCTCTTCTGGAATAGTAACAAAAGAATAGTAAATTATATAAAACTATAGGATATTATTGCTCATAAATGTTCTGTCCATATCTTCTAGGATTTTTCCTTTCTCGAATCGGGAATCTAGGAATCACAGCTTCAGCTTGAGCCTCTGGACGATTCAACATAACCGGATTGTCCTCGTCTATGTCAGAGTCATTCTCCGATTCTTTCTGCGTAGGAAACTTTTTAAAAAGCGAAATGTTTCTTGTTATTGTGTGGTCTTTTCTTTGGTTACACGCAGTTATCGTTGTCCCTTACGGTATAGGGCTCTGAGTTAAAATTTGTTGATAATTTATTCTGCTTAAGTTGTTTCGCTAGAACAGTATCACCAATACCTATTTCTGATGTTTTGGCTCTTTGAGCTCTGTCAGTGTTCTCTTTCATCTTCTCCTTTTTAAATGAATCATGACGTACGAGGTGTTGGTGTGTGTCAGCAGTACTTTCTGTTGTAATTTGGGGCAATTTTGTGTTGATTGCACGATTAAATAACAATTGAGCGGGTGAAAGTTGAGTTGTGCTATGTGGCGTTGCACGATAATTGAGTAAAAAATGATTGAGCTCCTTTCTCCAGTTTCTTTTATCAATAGCAGCTGATCGTATAGCTTTTGTTAAAGGTTTCATAAAGGTTTCCACCTGAGAATTTGCTTGAGGCCAGAACGGTGTGATTCTGCGATGTACAGGTCCATTTTCTCTCATAAAGTCTCGAATGTCGCTGCTTGAAAATGGGGGACCATTATCGCTCATGAGAATTTCTGGAATACCATGCATTGCAAATATTCCTTCCAGTTTCGGAATGGTTGATTTGGCAGAAGTAGATGTAACGATTTCCACCTCTGGGAATCTGCTATATACGTCAATGACAACGGGCAAGTATTCCCCTGTGGTTAAAGGTCCTAATAAGTCGACGCTCATTGTGCCATGGGGCGGGCGGTAATTTCGTCATTTGCAATGGACGCGCGGCTGGTCCAGTTGCTTGACAGGCTATGCAATGTTTTATAATATTCTCCGTAAGCTCATCAATACCAGGAAACCATATCATAGTACGTAAGAGCTTCTTTGTTTTCACCAGGCCTTGGTGGCCCTGGTGTGCAATGTTGATTGCTTGAGTACGAAACGAATGGAGCAACACAATGCGTGTATCGCGTAATAGTGGGTTCGAGTCGGTTACAGTTAGTTCTTGACGAATTTTATGGAAGTGCAGTAACTCTGCTCTGCTGAGATTGGCCGGTAGGGTGCGAATTTTATCATAAACATCTTGCCAATTCGTATCTCGAATATTTGAAATAATACGTTAAGGCGTCGCGTCATTGCGAGTAGCGGTTTCGATTTCGGAAAGTTTCATGGCTTTTGGGACGCACTGTTGCGATAGAAAATTTACGTAATCCTCTGCTTTGTTGTTAGCCAATGTTGTATCGTGAAGAAGGTGTCGTGATAGAAAACTGACGGGTTATCTTGACCCTTTGTATAGATAACGTCGAATTTATATTCCTGTATGCGAAAATTCCATCTGGCAATTCTAGCTGGAGGATTGGATTTCGGATTATTTAAAATCATTTCGATCGGTTTACAGTCTGTGTATAGTTAGAATTTTCCTCCATACAAATAAGTGTGTAAGTGTTCAACTGCCCATATGATTCCTAAAGCTTCGCGTTCGGTTTGGGAATACCAACGTTCTGTGGGCGCCAAAGCTCTGCTAACGTAAGCAACTACTCTTCTTTGCTTGGTTGGTGACAGTTGCGATAAAAATGGCAGACAGGCCAACAGGGGATGCATCGGTGATGACTTCTGTTTCATTGCTTTGGTCATAATACGACATGACAGTATGGCAGGTCAAAGCCTTCTTAAGTTCGTCAAAATCTTGTTGATTTTCTGACCAGCAAAATGGCGTGTTTTCTTTGTAAGTTCACGTAGTGAATGTGTGAGATCGCTAAAACGCAGAAAGAGCTTTGCACAGTACGTAGCCATTCCAAGGAAACTACGCGCTTCGCTAGCTGATTGAGGTGCTGGTGCGTTGCGTATTGACTTCACTTTTTCCTGATCAGCGGAACCACCTTTGTCCGAAAAAACAAAACCAAAGAAAGTCAAAGACTTTTGGGCGAACAAACACTTTTCGCGGCTCAGTGTATGTCCAACTGTTATGAACTTTTCGATGACAGCTTGTAATGCAACGTTATGTTTTTCTGGAGTCTTTCCGTAAATAATCACGCCATTGCTGATGTTAATCGCTCCTAGAATATCTTGTATTTGATCACTAATGACACGTTGGAACAATTCTCCTGCTTTAAATCTTTACTAACAGTTGACAGATATCAGTACATGTCTTCCCATTGAGAAGCAACAACAATGTATCGATAATAATAATCTACTCATACCCCCAGTTGGGGTATGACCATATAAACTAATAACAATTTATAAATGAATTGGAGCTCCACTCACCAGTCAGTGGTATAACGGGAGTCCCATTTAAATTACAAATGAAAAAAGTCAATACGTATATCAAATCAATACAGCAACAGCAACAGATCTGTAAATAGCATTATTTACTGGAGGTTAATTTTCCGGTAACTAAACATTTCACATAAGAACTTTGCAATATTATTATCAAGATGTCTACTTGATGATTTTTTCATCAATGTTTCAAACTTAATCAAGGATGGATATTTATAGAAGTATTCAGGGATATGTTTTTCTCTTATACTTAATAAGGCTTTGCATTTCAAAAGAACATGATATTCATTTCCAACTTCATTTGTTTGCACATGTCACATTTTCTCTTTTCGTAATCAATGTTAGACCATCTTCCAGTTTCGACTGGTAATTTATGATTGGATGTTCTAAACTTTCATATTTGATTTGTAAGATGACAGGGAAGGTTTGTAAAATAATTTTCTGTTTGAAATGGTCCTTTCATCATTTTATGTTTTTCCTTTATGTGATAAATTCATTTCACATTCCCATTGCTGTATAAATTGATCTCTAAGTACACTTTTTAACTACATCAACTAACCTACTATAATTAGAAGAACAATGTAAATTCCATATTATTGATAAGCCGGTTTTATCAAATATCCCCTTAATGGCATATATCCACCTAGTTAGTTCATGGTTTTCGCAATACTGATTGTAATGCCGGTAGGATAATTTAGATTCTTTTCCTATTATCAATTTACCCCAAAAACTGATAAGTCTATTTTTAATTGTTATGGAAATTGGCAAACATCCTAGTTCTCCATATATCATATAATTTGGGGTTGATTTTCTTAGATTTAGTAAAAGTTTAAAATACTGCAATTCTACCTTTTCCAATATAGCTGAATTTTCAAATCCCCATATTTCAGCTCTATGCAACAGATAGAATACATCCGTTGATTTAGTTTTCTACAACACATATCCCATTGCTTTATTTCCTTGTGCTTTGATATGTTTAACAGCACTAGTGAACCTCTCATCATTTTTAAAAATTTCACCCAAATACTTAAACTCTTTAACTATTTCTAATTTCTCTTCTTCATACACAATCCTCATATTCTCACTGTATCTGCCATTTCTACTGAATACCATTATTTTGGTTTTTTCTACATTTACTTTTAATTTCCACAGCTTACTATATGTACTCAAATTATTTAGGGATATTTGTAAGTCACGTGCAGAAGATGCGAATATAACAGTATCATCAGCATAAAGTAATGTTAGTAATCGCAAAGATGCATCTGCATTGCCAGGGTTTTGACATACAATGGGCTTACTTACAAGATTATAAAGACTCGTTTCTAAATCATTAAGGTAAATAGCAAAAAGTAATGGTGATAAATTTTCTCCTTGTCTAACGCCAATATTGCACGGGAAAGTATCACTAAGATTTCCATCTTTTTCAATCAATGATTTTATACCATTATACATATTTATTATTACTGCTTAACTCCTCATCTTCCTCTTCAAGTGTCAGGTCTGGAGCAGACATCGACGACCATGGCACGCCAGACTTCTCTGTCCTCGGTCTTCCTAATCAGCTCGGCATTGCAAATCGTCCCATCTGTTGCATAGTTGTTGAGGCTGTTGATGAAGGTGCGTCTCTGTCGCCCTTTGCCTTTCCTCCCTTCAGTTTTGCCACACAGCACTTGTTTTTCCATTCCATCCTTTCTGCATAAGTGTCCCAAGAACTTCATTTGTATTTTTCTTATGGTCTTGCATTGCCTGCTCTACTTCCTCCTTGAGAATTGGCAAACCCCCAGTAGAGGTGTTTATTACTCGAGCTGGTCCTCTTTCATCATCATGCAGATCTTCAATGTATTCCGACCATCTGTGTACTGCTAAACATTTCCCCGTAATACGATTGTTAATTAATTTGAACCACAGACCTTGCCTCTGTCGCGGGTTCTGCAGAGTGAATCTTGGAAATCAGTACAACAAATTTTGCTCTAGTCTTATCAATTTCCTAACACTCTCTACTCTAAAAATCCCTTACAAGTTGTTATTTCTTATTGTGAAATTAAAACAACTTGATGACAGTATCACTTATGTCCCTCAGCAACAATGCATGCAAATGTTAAAGCTATTGCTGGATTCTCGAAGATTGACACATAAAAAGCACATCTGTATCGTGGCTCGAACTTTAATCACCTAACTAAAACACATTCGGCTATGCCATTATAAACTTGGCTGCTATGTGCTGGCCAATATGCCAAAAGAGTGTTGCGATGTCAATCACAACACCATCCCCCCATATATTGTAATGGGTGATGAAGTCTCCAAACCGCAAAGGGGGGTTGACGTTTTACCTCAATCTGAGTGGCCGGTTAAGTGGGGCATTTTGGATTTCCGGCCTTTCCTCCCTGGGCATGCAGACCATTTCTATTTCCTCTGCTTCCCGAACAGGACAATATGGCTCCCCCCTATTGAATGGAATCGTGCAAGTCTTAACTTGATTATGGTGCACAACTAAGTATGTCCCTGTTTTAGAACGTAATTTATAGTTGACGCCTTGGCGAGAGATGATTTGGTATGGTCCAATGCATCTCCCCCCAAAGTTCTAATTCTTAGGACGGCGCAACCATACTGACTGGCCAGGAGCCAATGGCGCCTAGCTATCATTCTGCAAACTGTCTGATGTACTGTACCTGTTTCTGCTACTAGCTAAATTTTGTCTAGCGACTACTGCTACTGATTGCAAATTGCGACGAATAGACTCAGAGTACTCATGCTGACTACAAGGGTTTTTTAGAGGTAATCCCAAGTCCAGTTCTAGAGGAGTGTGCGCAAGACGACCAAAAACCATTTCGTAAGGCTATAGCCTGTAGCGGAATGCACACTGGTGTTATAAGCATAGGTGACCAAATCGACCCAATGATCCCAGTCATGTTGGTGCTGGGAAACGTAGCCCGTAAGCATGTCTTGCAATGTACGGTTCTGCCTTTCAACAAGACCATTGCATTGGGGGTGGTATGCTGATGTACGAGATTTATGTACACCCATTAGCCAGCATACTTCCTGCATTAAATTGCTTTCAAAATGTCTACACTGATCAGAGTGAATCACTGTAGATGGCCCAAGCCTACTGAAAATTTTTGAAACTAAAATTTCAGCTACCGTCTTAGTTCTTTGATCTTTGGTGGGAAACACTTCGCACCATTTAGTGAAATGGTCCATGACAACCAGTAGATGCTTGTTACCCTGTGTTGTTTCAGGTAAGGGGCCCATATAATCCATGGCCCAAAACCCAAACGGCTCATTAACGCTTGTAGCCTGCAGGGGAGGCTTTTAGATGGTTAGGGTCCAATTTGGTTTGAGCGCAGACCTGACAGTGTTTGACAAAATCATGTAATTCATTGTACATGTGTGGCCAAAAATAATGCTCTTTTGCCCTCTGTAGGGTGTGCTTTATCCCTAAGTGACCAGAAAATGGACTGCAATGAAGCCCTTGCGTGACTGACTGCACCAGGTGTTCTGGAATAACAAAGGCATATTGAGGCAGAGATTGGTCAACAGATAGGAGTAGTAACATAGTCCGGTGCCATTGGCCCGTCATTGACTCCTGCCTCGTAATGGTGCAAAATAAGATGGCAGCCAAAATGGCGGCTAGCTGTGGAAGGGCCTAAGTTGTAATTGGAGGGGCGTAAGTGGAGAGGCGTAAGTTGAGGGGCGTAAGTGGAGGGGCGTAAGTGGAGGGGCGTAAGTGGAGGGGCGTAAGTGGAGGGGTGGAAGTGGAGGGGAAGGGGGTAATGGAAAGAAGGCAAGGTGAGGGGGGAAAGAGGTTTGGCGGGAATTCAAAACATATGACGGGAAATTGCGATGTTAAGCGGTGAGGGGAAAAACTACAGGAAATAACATTGGCCTAAGCAGCAGCAGCAGGCAGGCATGAAGAACAAAGAAGACAATAAGAATATGAATGACAATATTGATGATGTTTATATAATTTTATAGACACAGTTAGGTTTCATGTAGATATTATTATCTTTTTCTTCTTTCTTTCCTCCTCCTTCTTTGTAACTGTTGTTGTTAATGTAAATGCTATAGTTTTGGCCGCCAATTTTTCTCTTCTTTGTATTATTGTCCTCTTGCAATAATTTTTTTACATCAGCATCAAGGAGACGCAGTTTAAGCTGCATTAAGTCCAGTTTGTGGCATATTTGCATGAGGTACTCCTCGACAGAAAATATCTAACGGGAAAGAAATTAAAATCTTTTCATGCGAGAAATGTCTGTAGTCTGCATATTAAGTAGGTCGCACATCCGGTCATTTACTCTTTGCATTTCTGTGATAATTACAGCATTTTCCCTCATAATCTGGGCAGTTTCAGTAAGGTATAGCATGCTGATTCCCCTCAGGTGGTATAATTCGTTGTAAATATCTCGTAGCAACATTGTGATGGTCTAGAATGAACAAAATTTTGTATAGGCCGCATGCGTGAGTTATGGGGCAGCAATTTCCCCCCATATTTGAGGCAGATGGCTAGTATATCAAGTATAAGTAGGCTGTAGATAAGCCATGTCTAATGTCGGGGTCAGAGGGGAAACCTACACTGGGTTCTCCTGTGTAAAAAGATAGTAGAGGACTATGCAGTGTAGATTTCCTCTTCGATTCCGACTATTTTACTTATGTCTTTTTTTGTGTGCTGGCTGGGTGTTGAGCATAGGCATAGACAGAAAAAATACAAATTATTAGGAGCATGTAGCAAGTAAGCATGGAAATAATAATAAGCAGAAACTACTAATACTGCAAACATAACATAACTAGAGTAATGTGGTAATGTAAAAATAAAAAACACGTTAGTCGGTTAGTGTTCAGTCTCTGTTTCTCTATCTAAGATCGATTTGAACTCGTGCTTTGCTTTCAAATGCTGCCGCTGGATCGTCTCTGCCGCCGTCATCGTCACTACTACTACCTTCACTGTTGTTTGGGGGTACATAATACGACCGATAATGGATGAAAATGACGTCCGACATGTCGCCATTGAGTGTCAGGAATACCCACTCCGTTTTGGGTCTTATTGGCCACAGTGTACTCGTTGGATTGAAGATGGTTGAGTCGTCGGTGATCACTGTAAGAATGATATCGTGTCCTAGACAAAAATTAGATTTTATTTTGTGGATGGTCATGTAGGTGTGAGACAGTCCATGTTGTGAGAGTTGGTGGATCATATCTGCTTCTTTTACTGCTTGCACCTTGACAAAAAATGTCTTAAGTGGATACATATGACCACCGTCACTGCCATCGGTAGTACGATCATTATCATCACCTCTTTTTTTTAGTTCTTCTTTTACTTTTATGGCGCATTTTGTACACCCAGTAGTGGTGGTGCTAGACGACGACAATGATGATGCTACAGTGTTGCCGCTGCTTAGTGCTGTTGTACCAAGATAGATACAACCAAATATAAACAGTAGTGTAAGTCTTTATGTAGTTCTAGTAGAGTTTCCTTTTTGTTTATCTATTATTATTGTTATGGCGGTGTGTTGTGTGTGCGTCTGTCTCATTCGCTATGCTTAACCAAATGAGGGTAGGATCATAGGTACTTGCTTATTTATAGCATTTTGATCTGATTGTTCTAAAATCAATGTAGTTATAATAGTGCATCCGGTAGTCGTCACGTATTATTAACTGTAGAATAAGAGTAGAAAAAAATACAGAAGAAAAATATCCATAAGTGAGGAACGATAACCAATGATCTCGTAAAAGTGTGCAGCCTTTTTCTCAAATTCATCACTTCTTCTTCCAACATATTGTTCCTCTGTCTAAAATCTTCTAGATTTTGTTGCAATGTTGTTATGGTATATTTCTTTTTGCATTGCTCCCAATCATGTCGCCTGTGCATATCATTCATTTCTTTGGCCATCTTCATAATTTCCTCATCTTTTCTGTTCACTTCTGCTGTTTTGTCTATAACCAGCTCTCTTAGACGGCATATTTCCATTGCATCATAGTCTTGTCGCCTCTTTGCCGCTTTTAGACCATCAGCGTATCTTGATATCTTGAAAGACATATGGCTAACTCTGCTCTCGTATCTTATCACTTGCTCTTTCCAGTACTTCACCACCTGCCTTTCACCCCACAAAAATTCATCTGTCCCCTTGCCATCCATTCCTTGCTCAGCCATTCCCTCAACCTCCTCCAGACATTTTTCAACTAAACGACTGTCTCTTTTTGCAGACTCAATAGACACACACCCAATTGTGTCCTCCACTGCTACTGGAGGCATATCTTGTACCTCTATATCATCATCACCATTAACAGTACAAGGCTTTGGAGAGCATAAGGAATATTCATCCACATCACCCTGACCATCACCACAATACCCATCATCATTCACCATATCATCCTCAATCCCAAAAATATCACTGTCACGATCAGCACCAACATCATCATCACCCAATACAATCACATCCCCTTTTCTAGTAACATCACTAGCGTCTTTACTAGATAAGGGACCAGTAACAATCTCAAGTTCTTTTCCTGCCAATCTACGCTCATGACAGCCCTCACATGTGCAAGTACTGTCATGGCGTACTTCCGACACGCTGCCTCCACTACAACTACCAAGATCCCCAATACGTATTCTGATAACATTGTCCATCACTTATGCTTATGCTAACTATATTCACTTACGCTGCTAACTTAGACCTCTTACCTCTAGCTCGTATCGAGACTAACTGACCAACCTAACTGTGGGTCGCTCTTTTTGAAGCTACCAGATTACCTGTCAATCACTGTCACTCATCTGGCGGCTTTCTTTAGCGTGTTCCTTTGTTGTGGGACATGTACCACCGCACGTACCATGGAAGCGTATCTCAAAAACAATGGGGAGCGTATTCCTTTGTTGTAGGGCATATACCGCCGCACGTACTATGGAAGCCTTTTGCTAACCAACCTCTCAAACCTGTCGAGGAAGCCCACTGAAATATTTGTTGTTGTTTAGAGAAATTGACACATAGGCGCTGGCACTGGCAATCTGGCAACCCATACATGCAAGTGGGCATTTCCTGTTTCTTCCCCCTATATATCCCTGCTCATATTAACATGCTCTCTTACTTACTATAGTATATGTTATATATTGTACTTACAGCAGTGACTTGTCTCCTCCTCAGTCTTCAATCTTCAATCTTCACAGCTATTCTTCATCGTTGCAGCATTTCTTCTTTCTTCTGGTATATATAGGTTAGGAGAGTTGACCAAGCTCCCCCTACCCAATTTTGTCATTAGAAAACAAAATGCTATTTATATTCTGCCCTGCTTTTATGCTCCCCAATTGTGGGTACTCAAATACGCATGCGTCTTCAGCATAGGCCATCGTTTTTCTCCTCGCCTAGCCTCCTTTCCATTACCCCCTTCCCCCTCCACTTACGCCCTTCCACTTAGGCCCTTCCACAGCTAGCCGCCATTTTGGCCACCATTGCCAACACCATTACGAGACAGGAGTCAATGACGACCCATTTTTCCTAGGGAGTCAATGACGACCCAATGGCACCGGACTATGTTACTACTACTACTAGCGTATCTCGAAAACAACAGGGAGTGTATTCCTTTGTGGGACATGTACCGCCGGACGTACCATGGAAGCGTATCTCGAAAACAACAGGGAGCCTATTCCTTTGTAGGACATGTATCTCAATCATTCCACAAAAGGAGAAAGACGTCTTTTTCATTCATTACATAGGAAGCGTATCTCATTGAACACTGGTAAGCGTATTCCAAAGTTCAAACGATAAAATAAACAAATTGTCAACACTGGTAAGCGTATTCCAAATGTCTCTGTTGTCTCCTCCTCCTCAGTCTTCTTAGCAGGTCTTCATCAATACACTACTCTTCATCATTGCAGCAGGTCTTCTTTCTTCAGGTAAGAGGAGTTGGCTAAGCTCCCCCTACCCAATTTTGTCATTAGAAAACACCAAACTATTTATATTCTGCTCTGCTTTTATACTCCCCAATTATGGGACCCCAAATGTGCATGTGTCTTCAGCACAGGCCATCGTTTGTTCCCCTCGCCTAGCCTCCTTCTCGCACATTTTCATCCGTTTCCCTTCTTCCCCCTCCACCCTTCCCATTACCCCCTTCCCCCTCCACCCTTCCCATTACCCCCTTCCC
>WIPJ01025103.1:484694-502137 GCA_018155075.1 Cassiopea andromeda | reverse complement strand
TATATATATATATATATATATATATATATATATATATATACATATATATATATTTAAGTACATTAGAAGAAAAGCATTGGTTTAATGATAAATACATGACAAAGCACAGTTTGTTAAAGACTTGAAAGTCTTCTACATCAAGAAGATCAAGGAAGTGGATAAAATAGACAAAGGAGAAGATCTTTTAACAGATAGGACCAACTTACGAGAAGTTATTCATATCTCTCCATTCAGTAGTTTGTGGTTGCATTTTCAAGAAAGATCTAAAAATAAACCAAAGCTATAGTTCTGAAATATGTTTAATATTACAAATGTGCAACTGGTAAACAAAAGATTCGCTTTTGCTTATGGCTCTTTAATTAAGATAAAGCTTTTTGTGCGAGAATATCAGTCAAAAAATAATTGTTATACCAAGCAATGACAGAACACAAAATAATGGAAATATCTGTTCTCATCGCGTCTATTGGCAAAAATCAAGCACTAGATTAGGGCAAATTGTCTAAGGTAGATGTTCATATGTTTGAGTTAGTTCGCACAGACATTCTGGTCTTTTCCGACGTTGCTTTCAGTATACTGTGGTCTTGCCTCTAATTGATGACAGCTAGTACACAAGCATTGAGCACTGAACATTACTGATGAATTTTTACTCAGAAACATAAAACACAAATTGTTTGATTTGACAAAATTCTACTCAATTTCACTATAATTTGATATGTAAAAAATGAAAAATGAAATAGTATTTTGAAATAAACTGTGCATTCTGCGTCACTGTCACATATCTCAATAGACCAACTTACGAATTCCGTCTGACTGCAACTGGCTTTATCTTCAGTTGTATTCTGAAATAGATTAAAGAGGTGTCATTTACTTAGCTCCAACATTATCAGAAGGCAAAGATCAAAATCAGAGCTAGTTATTGAAAATAATTCGCTCATTTTTTCCAAGATGTTTCATTTTTTGAGAGCGCATCCTGATCTTTCCTTGCCAAATTGATTCTCAAAGGCAACCCTGTCATTGAAAACAATAAATTTTCATGGTAGTGATTTGGTGTCCATAAATGAATTAGAAGTGAAGGATACAATCAAATATTGAAAAAGAGAAATATCTACAAAAGTCAAATAAATTGCATCACCTAAAAACTTACTATCAATTAATGAAGATTCCTTTTTGCTACAAGCTATTTTGTTATTCCTTATGCAGTACCGGAGCGATGGCCCAATGGTAGAGCGTCTGCCTCACAACCGGTAGGTCGTGGGTTCGAGCTCCGGCCGAGTCATACCAAAGACTTTGAAAATGGTACTCACTGCCTTCTCGTCTGGCTCTCGACATATGAGAATGGAGTGGGAAAGTGAAACTCACGGAGCTACCAGTGGACCAGCCCCCCGCTGTAGCTTTCACTGCATTCGCAGACGCGTGGCTTAGGGCCACAGAAACGGAGATAGGCGCTGCCCTATGCGCCATTGGTGCGGGAATGGACTTTGACTTTTTGACTTTATGCACTAAAGATATCCAATGAGTTCCTTTTGACTTCACTTTCTATTCTGATAAATACTTACCACAACGAACAGCCTTGAACACAAAACCTCAATCGGATTTTCTGTTTGTGCATTTAAGCAAAACAACAGTAACATATATAACAGTACAAGCAGAAGAACACAACAGCAACAGCATTAATAACATCAACACCAAAGTATAACAGCAACAACAGCTAAGAGAGGAGCATGCACAGTTGCTTATATGTCAACCTGTATTTTAGCTAGGTTGTTTTGAGTTGCAGTGCAGGATGCTGTGGCATTATATCTCATTGCCAAGCACGTAGCTGGAGGAGCTGTCCGGGGGGCAAAACCTGCATGTGCAATGACTTTGGAGGGACAAAAGTCTTATTTCTTATGTAAATTTCCAGGGTAATAATTCTTTTGTGGGGGGCAAAGCCATTAAAAGTTTTTCATTTGGGGGCATTGTTCCCCGTGTCTCTCCATGCACATACGTGCCTGCTCACCACAAACGTGTTGTTTTCACGCACAATATAATTCCCCATCTCGTATTTTACGTCTGCTCTATGTTGTCATGTTTTCTTTGCCAACACCTAAAGGGCAAAAACGCAACACAATACAGAACAGAACGGTGCAAACATACCTATGACAATCAGCTGTTTGGGTTCTCTTTTTCAGATCTGTTGTAGTCTCCTCCTTTTGATCCTAATAAAAACAATTCAACTACCTCTCACTAAAATAAATTTCCTTTACAAAGGTTAAGATTAGTGAAAAAAGCTGAGAAGTATCCAACACAGAAGTGAAACAGGTGCTTATGATCACAATGATTTTCTGATGAATGAAATATTGAAATGTCTGCAAAAGTTCCTGCTAAAAGTCTGCCCTACAAGAGGGAAAGAAGCTACATATGAAAGAAGAGAACACATGATTGAAAAAGTCAATCCGTCTTTTATCGATGACTAAATCATTTGAAATATGTCACTTTACACGACACTCTTCAACCCAGGTTCACCCTAGGTTCAATCCAACTCTTGTTCAACTCCGTTTGATTTGCACGACTGGAGCTATTCTCATCGTGTAAAGTGAGCCTGGGGTCAACTTGGGTTAAGATTTCAACATAAGCATGCGTATGATTCAATTGCTTAGAAAGAAAGTAGGCCATCGCAGTGCAAAATATTAAAAGAAAATCGATCCTGAATCTGTGACTCAACCACTTCTTAAATCAAGTCGAGAAAGTACAATACAAGCAAAACGGGCAATCAATAACAGAATATGCAACAGAAATGGCAAAGCAAAGCCGAGAATCCATTCTATCAAACTAAATCTTGTAAAGAAAACAGTAGAATATCGCATAGTTCTCTCACAGCATATGAGCGTCAAAATTGCATTATTTTATTCTTGGTTTTGTTTCTCTTTTTGGCTGTTGCCAGTACATCCACCAAACTTCCTTGCTTGCCATTGCTGAACTAACTTACATTATAATAAGTGATGACCATTGTACCAATAAGAAGTACAGTTTTGATGACTATCGTTTTGGCTCAAGAAATAGTAAGTGGTAGTACAACATCTTTTCACTCAGTTTTGTGGATAACTATTACATTCGCAATTCTCCACATCAGCCAGGTTCAGAAAATGGTGCTTTTCACGAAATAAACAACGATAAGCGCATGCGCCCTAAGTTTCCTTAACCCAGGTTCGCCCCAGTTCGATTTACACGAACCAAGGTTGAACCTGGGTTCAACCAACCTCTAGAGTAGGATATTCTTTACCTGGGGTGAACCCAGGCTGAGTCGTGGCAAAAATAAAACTTGAGTTGGGGTTAACCTGGGCTCAACCTGGGTTAAAAAGTGTAGTGTAAAGAGGGCTATAGTTGATCAGATTATTCATCAAGCCATTAGGTTTACAAGAAGTACAAATGAATGGGTGATTTGCCAAAGGTAAGTGTGCTGATGGATCAATCGAAAACAATCAGTAGTAATTGAAGGTACCATCCTGGAAGAGCTTTACTAAGCATTTACTATGCTATGAATCTTAGATTACTCGCAATAAGAAAAGCTGAAGTACATTCCTCAAGAACACTTCATCTTTTTATTTAGTAAAGAGATGAACTCATTTTATACCAGGGGTCTCAAACTCGCGGCCTGCTGGATAATATTCTATGGCCCCCACCTTGGTAGAAAATATGCTACTAGTGAAGTCCACGAGTAGATCTTTATCCAAGCTCTGGCAGCCACTCAGCCAATTCAGCCCTCAGGTAAATTGAATTTGAGATCCCTGTTTTACATTGTGATCTCATATTACTAAAGGTGCCTAAGAGGCCCTATTGTCCCTTTCAAGAAGGCATGGTATCCATTAATTTCTCTTTTCAAACTTCATCAAATGTATTTCATTAAATCTACATAAATATCTCGCTGATAATAGAAACAAGAACTAGAATTGACCAGCAATTAATTAGCATCAGAGGTGGATCCAGAGCTGGAATTTGTGGGGAGCATGACCCCGTTTTACTGTATTTTAAAGTGAGAAGTTTCCTAATGCAACTGTTTGCTGTGTAACATACTACCGTTTGATGGGCCATGGATCCCTGCCCCCTCTAGGTCCCCCCTGGTCAGCATCATCTGATAATTCTTTTTCTCACCTTAGAAGTTGACAAGTGCAATTTAAATTCTCCTTCCAATCGGGACAGTCTTCCCAAAATGTCTCGTATCTGCCTTGGCATAGGTGAACTCGTAATGACAGTCTGCGAAGATCGCCTCTGTTTAATGAACAAAAATGAAGCAATTTTACAATATCAACAAAAGAGGTACAGCGTTAAAATTGCGGCTTTAATTAAGTATAAGCACCATGAGAGTTTTTGACAATAAAGTAACTTTCAAGCAGGGGTGGATCCAGAGCTGGACTTTTGGTGGGGCATTTGATTCATTTTATTGTCTTTTCATGTGAGATGTTTCTTAAAACAATTCTCTGCTGTAAGAAATGTTCGTGTTTGGGAGGGACTATGGCCTCCTGGCGCCCTTGGATTCGCCCCTGCTTTCCAGTGATGGGTCACGAATTAGTTAGACCATGAATTGATATTCCAAGCTGAATTTTGGGTACTCCAGGGCAAGAAATGTTCCCATTTTTCCTTGTGTATTCGCTGCTTTCCAAGTCCTTTTATTATTCTACAAATTGTATGAATTCAAATTCAGAGAAGTTCTTACCTGCTGCTCCAGAATTTTTTTTTCAAGCTTTCCTTGCAAATCGGAGAGTCTTAATTCCAAAGTTGAAAGTATTTCTTTTGCAATTTCATTTGGTTTTTGCGATTTCTATTGCGGAAAAATACAGACAGAAATAATCAGATTAAATACTAACATAAATGATTTTCCTTATTCCAACGTTTCCTCTGGTAATAAAAGTTTGTAGCTTTTTCCTTCCAAGACTGTCTTCCAAGACACATCAGTCATGAATAATTCCAATTGCATCGCCCTCGTAATAGGACTGTACAAGAGAATTCGTTCTTAAGGTTGGGTGCATTAAAAGTATTATTTCCCTAACAGGACCATCTAAATTAAAAAATTAGATATATGCTTAAAGCTACAATTCATAAATAAGTTCAACAATAGCTGCCACAGTATTCATTATAATTGCATTCAATAGAATTAATTCAATATTTATTTATCATAAATTTATTTGAAATTTTCATTATTCACATACTTTTAATTTGTTTTAATCATTTTATTAAAATATTACAAATTTAATTCATTTGGACTGGATGTCACTTCCTTTTAATTTTTATATTTTAGACACTTTTTATATTTAAATTTATACCTCGTATTCTTTGCCTTGATCCAATATTCTATGTCTTAACTCCATAAACTGTCTTTCTATATCAGTCATTTTGTCAAGTGTAATTCTGTCAAAAGTTGTTGGACTCTGCCGGTAAATGTAAATTAACTTGTTAATAAATTATCACTGCTCTTGCTATGATGAGCAACGTATGGATTCATTTTCATAGTTTCAAAAATTTACTGTTTATCTTAGTAAATTATGTGAGGAATTCAAAACTTATATAATGATTTATTGATTTTAAGATCATCACAACTACTATAGATATGTCTCGATTAGACGACGCTTTGCAATAGATATGTCTGTCCAAAAGTTCCTTCTTGGATTGTTGTGTTCTATTTACAGTGACCTGGCCTAGCTGTGGTCTTTTCTCTATCCACAGTTTCGAATTGTAGCCTTTATAGTCCTTTCTCTTCAATCATACTCCCAACGATACCAAAAGCAGGCCTCTCAATGAAACGTGCGTGATCGCTCGCGAGCGCGTAGGCATGCCCCCAATAAGTTCCACGGGGTCGATTTGTCACCACACTAATCTATTAATTTGATTTCTAGCGAGTGATGGAATTGATAGACTAGGGGTCCACAACTGGAGGCACATGCGACACTTGAAGCGCATTTAGTGACGCGGAGTGGCGGGTAGCAAAGGCAAAGCGAAGGAAGAAAATAACAGAATATTAGGGGAATTTGAGAAATCAGCGTCAGCTCTCGTCTTTTACTAACCAAAAAGCTGCCAACATATGTATTATTCATTGCAATCAGTTTAATCGTAAGATTTAGTAGATGGCGGCATGTCTGGGGGTAGCTATATCTATTGAATGTGACGCTTCTCACTCGTTGAAATTTAGAAATTTTACTTGCGGATGTCTGTGATAAACTATACATTCAAGCATAATGGAATGTTCATAATCAATGGTTTGACTGTTAAAGTTATTCGCAGTCAAGCTACTTCACTGTGCTTCTGAATGTTCTTTGCCCTTAAAATAGTTGGCTCTTTTTGTAAGTAGTAAATGATGGAGGCGAAGAAAGCGAGGGTGATAGGTGTTGAACTTATGATGATAATGCGCCAATTATGTTAATGTATTCTGTTGAGTCACGTGTTAAGTTAGTTGGTTTGAATTCTGCTTCAAGGTATGTATTTTTGTGTGGTGTAGCGATTATGTTCTTGATTTCACATATATTGTGAAGGAAATATAACTTCTGTCATTATCCATTGTGCACTCTAACAAATATTTCAACAATAGGGGATTGGATGCTCGTGCTGAGGAACAACAAGATCTAAGTATGACGTAATTGCCTATAATTATGCCTTTCTTTAGACATTTTACAGCTTTTATCAATATCTTCAATTAATTTGCAAAACCTGTAGTCGAAGAAACAGCGCGCGGAAACGAGCCTACACGTGCGATCAGTAGCGGCGTCTGATTCACTCACTGAAAGGTCTGCAATAGCCAATGTTATTCAACTTTCTGGTCTGTTCACCTTCAAATCAGCCGGATTTTATTGCACTTTGAACAATAAAACATTACTTAGGCAGTAGCGTTCCAAGTGTCAAAGTGAAATCGATTCTCCTTTGAGGGAACAACCTCAGTGTGGCTCTCTTACCTTTTGCGCCAAGATCTGTCGCTCTAATTTTTGCCGTAACTTTAATAATTTCTTGTCCACAGATGGAAGAATCTCTTGAGCCCAGTCGTTTAGTGATTGACTTCTCTGGATGTGAAATTGTTAGAATTCATTTTAATTTTCTTATTAAAGTTATACTTTTTAAGCATTAGCAAATTTTTAAGGAATAATAGTCAAACGGCCAATTTATCAAGCTATTTTCTAGTTCCTATATTTACTTTTATAAAACGCTGGTTTCAGCGAATTGACACATCTACAAATACTTCTAATTACGATGGAAAAGATACAGAATGGCCATAAGTTTGACATTGAATCTCACAATTCAAAATGCCTTTTTCCAACAATTTTCAATTTCAATTTAATATATTTTCATCATGTAGAGATTCTGAAGCCAAAAATTGTTCGTCAAGTATTCCTACCTGGCTTAAGTAAAATTAGGATAGCATTTATTTGAATGTAAAGTTTATCTCTAGATTTTTTAAGATTACCTGAAATTTCATTAATACTACCTGTGACAGCAACAGTAAGAAGCCAATGAAAGTTAAGCTCATCAAACTCACATTCATTGTATTTACTAATTTCTCAATTATGGATGCTAATTTGATAAGCTTAGTTTTCGTCAGCTTCTTAATTTGCTTTCAAGGATAATTGTTTTGCTTTTGTTGGGAAACAGTCTGAGACCTTATGAATATTACTTAAAATTTTATGTGCTACCTGAAATTTTACTAATATTACCTATTACTTGAGATTTTATGAATATTACCTAAATTTTGTTACTACTTCATGAGATTTTACGCATGCAACTTGAGACTTTCTAAAAATTACCTGAAAATCACCATCCTGCTCTATAATCTTTTTTTGCAATTCCAAAATATTTCGTTCTAAACTATCTACTTTCTCAACCGTATTGTTGTAGTCAGAGTTTGGTGTCTGCCAACAGAATTCATAAATATCTTACTAAATGATACTACATTTATAATAATAACACTACGCTCATCCTTTATAAGAATTTATACCGCGAGTGTGGGCTGTACTACATTGGGCCTGCAAAATACGACATCAAGGCCTGTGTGATAGATTGAAATTCTATAAACTGCCAAGATGAGGCTCAAAAATTCCCAAAATCCATTGTTTTCATAAAACATTTCCCAAAGTTTTATTATTTGCAGTGACATCATTTATCCATGTCACATTTTTGCTATTACGCAGTGACGTGTTGCACGGGGGGCACTTGGGCCCCTAGAAGGTAGGCTCTTCGAGATCTGAGGGTACTTTACTTTGTACTACCATAAAACTGCCCCCTTAGAAGGTAGACTCCCATCATGCTACTCCTATTTATGACATATGATAAAATGAAAACAGCAAGGCTAGTGCAACTACATGTGACTACGAGTCAGGGGATGTTATCCCTTGAGCAAAGTCTTGGAATCACACCCTACAAATCTTAGTGGAGCGCCCTTTTCAAGTACGTCCTTTCTACGTTGAGAATGGTAAATTTTGTTGATGAGATGAATGTTGGAACTTAAACAGACCTTTTATCCTTGTACTCTAAAAAATGACTTGCAGAAAAATAAGTGGGTTGAGAGCCAGGCCCCTATTTCACAGTCCTGTAATCTTTCATTAAACACCTATTTTGTGGCTCAGTAATTAGAAAATGTAAGACCAAGCAATACTAACGAAAGCAAAAAATTTTACAGAGTATTTTCTATAATTCCCAAGATTTGTCCCAAGGCTTTTTTCATAAAATAAACCCCAATAAAAATCCTATCACCCTCAGAGATCTTGGGATAAAATAGTCTGGCAGCCCTGCCCGCGTGTGATCTGCGGGTCACGGCCTTACCCATGTGTAGCTACAATGGCAACTTTGGCCTACATCTCAAGTGCTTTCAAGACAAATGCTGTTAAATGAATTGATGTATAAAATCTGTGTAACTTCGAAAGTTGGTAATTTGAGTCATCGGAAAGCAGAAAATATCCGCATCATATACTTGTATATGGGAATCCAAACTTACTTTCTGCTCCAAAATTTGTCTTTCCAGTTTTCTCTGTAGCTCTGATAGCCTTTTATCGAGAGTTAGAAGTATCTCCTGCGCAATGACATCTGGTTTTGCTGATTTCTGGATCAAAGAGCATTATCCGGTGTTTTCATATAAACTAAATGCAGTTACATACAACTGCGATTTTAACTCCAAAAGCGGTTTATCATTTCAAAATTAAACTACATTCTTCTCATTTTATCATCAAATATTATATTTACCAAAATTATTGTTTTTATTCACTTAACCTATGGAAACAGTTAGGAATTTATTGTGATAAATGAATATTTGTTATAGTTTATGTATTTATTTAATTTAGGGACCATTCAAATAGTACGTCACTAAATGGAGGTGTGTGGGTCTTTTGATATTCGTGACAAAGTATGACAAGGTATAGGTGGGCTGTTTTTGCAGCGTGATGCCACATTTTTGAAACAGCTCGATATTGAGCAGATTTTGCTTCATAATAGAAAAGTTTCGTCCTTTTTAAAAGGAAATTTGGCTTCATGTCGAAAGATAATCTGGTAATCCCATTTTGATGCCAATAACGATATAATAAGCACATCATTATGACAGCAGAAGAATATCCTATTGAAATTCATAATGTGATGTCACACAATAGGGGTGGGTGGTAGTTTTGACTCTGTGGCAAGTGTGACAAGGGGTGGGTGGGTGTCTAAAATGCCAAGATTAGTGTGACGTGATATGTGAATAGCCCCTTATCTGTGTCGTAACAATAATTTATTCAGATGCTTATTCACAAACTGGTTTTCTTATTACGTAGTTATTGAAAATGCAGGTTTTAAAGTGTTTTGTTTAGATGAAATATTGTAAATAAGGCACTTGAAGTTTTAAGCAGTACAAATAACTGACGAAAACCCTCCTCAATTAATCTGGATGGGAATCTTGAAATAGTTTAGGTATTTTATTGCGTATGTTGAACTTCTCTATCTTAAGCAGGGTTGAATTGCAACATAAGTGACCTTACTTGTAACTCTTCATCCTGTCGTTTCATCTTCTTTCTTAGGTCCATGATGCTTTTTTCTAAACTAGTTAGTTTCTCATTTGTTACATCGCTATCAGAGGTGGGTGTCTGCCGTTAAATGAAGATTCAAACCATTAAATAAAGATCCAACTTATTAAACAAAGATCAAAGCGAAAGCATTTGATAAAAATCAATGCTGCGAAACTGCAATAAAACGTGTTAAATAAAGATTAACGCCATCCAATAAAACTTTTAGTCAATAAACATGAAGGTTATAAAAGACAAATCAACGTTATTAAATATAAATCAAAGTTATTAAATGAAAATCAGAGTTATTAAATAAAAATCAATGTTATTAAATATACATCAAAGTTATTAAACAACAATCAAAGTTATTAAACAACAATCAAAGTTATTAAATAAAAATCAAAGTTATTAAATAAAAATCAAAGCTATTCAATGAAGATCAAAGCTATTCAATGAAGATCAAAGTTATTAATTACAAGTCAAAGTTATTAAATATAAGTCAAAGTTATTAAATAAAAATTAAGGTTATTAAGTAAAAATCAAAGTTATTGAATAAAAATCAAAGTTATTGAATAAAAATCAAAGTTATTAAATAAAATTCAAAACTATTCAATGAAGATCAAAGTTATTAATTATAAATCAAAGTTATTAAACAAAAATCAAAGTTATTAAATAAAAATCAAAGTTATTACATAAAAATCAAAGTTATTAAATATAAGTCAAAGTTATTAAATAAAAATCAAAGTTATCGAATAAAAATCAAAGCTATTAAGTAAAAATCAAAGCTATTCAATGAAGATCAAAGTTACTAATTATGAATCAAAGTTATTAAATAAAAGTCAAAGTTATTAAATAAAAATCAAAGTTATTAAAAAGAAATCAAGTTATTACATGAAGATCAAAGTTACAGAAGACAAATCAAAGTTATTACATATAAATCTAAGTTACTAAATAAATAACGAAGTTATTAAATGAAGATAAAATCATTACATAAAATTCGAAGTTAAAGATCAAACATTGATATAAAGAGAAACAGGAACAAATGAGCCAATTTAGCAAAAGCGCGTACTCTCTGCTCCAATATCTGCCTTTCCAGCTTTCTCTGTAGATCCGATAATTTTTTGTCCAGAGTTGGGAGTATTTGGTGTGCTACATCATTTGGAGCTGGTGACTTCTAGAGCAAAAGAAATTTAATTTTTAGTAAAAACCTGCTAAATAAAGCTTTCAAGCGATCTTTACAACAAAGCGAAACATATGATGACAATTAATACACTTTACAATTCTCCAAACATGGATATACTCAAATAAAAATTTTGTACATTCAGTAACAACCGTGTCCTGCATTTAAATCATTTGTTATGCACAATTTCTTTCAATTAGAAGAACGCTAATAAATGACATTTTTATAAGAATTTTTTAATATTCTGATTAATGTACCATAGTAATCCTTGCGCGGAGTGAGTGGACAAGCAGTCCAGCCAGTTCCATTAGCTTAACCGAAGTTAACCGAAGTTAAGCATGGCTGTGTACGGTCAGAAACTGGATGGGCGACCGTCCAGATGAACGACCAAAACAGCTCACTCGGCCGTCCTTCGGCAGGGTCGCTAAACTAGGGACCCCATGCCTGGATCCGGCATGCATAATAGGCCTAAATTAGCTGAACAAGCTAGGTATAACAGCCTACTCAAAATATAGTAAACAACAACAACAACAACAACAACATGAAACTTTAAATGCAGTTTCGTATGGGCTGGAAAAACTTTCGAATGTAACGTTTGGCTAATGGGCCCTCAAACAATCAAAACATCTCATCATCATTGTGTGTCATCTGCTCCCAGCAGGTTGGCTATCATGGATTTCCTGCTTTCTCGGTCGTCCGCTTTCCTTACACAATCTACATAGCTTAAATTTCGTTCTACTTAAATTCTCCTTACACAATCTACATTTTAATACATGGTAGGGTCCCTATCCCTTCCACGGTGGCTGACCACAAGTCCTAAAACATGCCTGGAGAGTGCCCTGGCTGTGTCACATATCTTTGCTGTCATGCCGTCAAAGCCATTGATCAAAATTGATTCATCTGCTTTATCTGCCATTTCAGTCTTCGTGCAATTAAGGGGAGGCGTCCCTAATACAACAATCCTTTCGGGATTGTTGATACCCTCTACTTAGTTTTGCTCACCAGCCGAGGTGAGGTACTGTGGTGTGGCCGCTGGCTGCACTACCAGCTTCTAGGAGCCATAAGTGAGAGTTGTATAGTTGTTGGAGACCAGTGTTTCTATCCACATCCATCTTACGAGAATGTGCGGCTGACAAAGGTACACAGGTACTAGTCCTCACAAACTATACCATACACCACAAAACATCTAATGTTGCCTTATATATTGTCTTTCCACGTACTTTTAGATTGCCTACACTATGCATAAGCAACCTTTAGCAAATTCTAAATGCAATCCCTTATGAGCTGGAAAAACTTTCTACCCATGTAATTGTGTATTCTACCGAACTAGAAAAAGCTCCCAGGATTAAGTTTTACCTTCTCTGGAATTTCATGGCGGACTTAGGCCTGGCGAGCTTATCCGATACATTAGACTCGTAATCAGGGTCTACTCTCACTAAAATGTCAATTCATAGGGATTTAACTTTCCTCCATGTAACGTTGAGAAGCAATTCTATGAATTTTTAAAACTGCTTGTGATAATGAACTTTATTCTTTGTTTTCCAAACTACATGAATTATTAATTTCATAGCTTGTTCATTATTCATGCAACACTGTATAATTCAAAATTAGTTTACTGTATATACATCAAACCACCAATCTCAACAGTGAAGTTTTAACTATAACAAGCTTTGATCAGGGGAGTATAATGAATGAGCTTCATAAAATTTCGATGAATTGCGACCGCAGCTGCAGCCATGTAGTAAAGATGAAATTTCTTCAACATCGACTCCCCCAGTAAATGTCACCCATAACATATCCCTCTAGCCATGGGTCTATCGGTAATTCGACTCTTTCAAGGTGTCTGCCAAATATAAAAGATGGATGTCCATGACAATTCCCTAGCATTTCCCTGACAAATATCCCTTTTTCCTTGAAAAATTTCATTGCAAGTGTCATTTTTTACTCGATTTTACCTCCGTTTCCACCAATTCCTTGGGACTTGGAGGGTGGCTCTAAGAGGACTTTAGTTCTGGCACGAGCATTTAAGACCGGATGCCCTTCTTGACGTCACCAATGGCCTGCGATGGGTCTGGAACCCAGGACCACGTTGGCTTGAGTCGAGTGCATTACCGCTAGGCCACGGCTGCTCTATTGTAAGGGTTATCCAGTATAGGAAAAATAATTGAGTGCTTCAATGTCACAACCAGGGACGGATTTAAGAGCTGATTATTGGGGAAGGTGGATGTGGGATGTTGAAATTTTGAAATTCACCGAATGGTACGAACAGCGGCTGCCTGGCTAAGTCAACAGCATTCACGCAGCAGAACAAAAAATAGAAGCACCTCAGCTGTGAGTAAAAGGCAATCCCCCTAATTGTGCAAGGAACTATAACTATTATGACTTATAAGGTAGAGATATTATTCATGCAGAAGAAAGAGAGCGGAGCGAGCGAAAAATTGTTTGAGTTCATGCCCTCTATAACGTTGGAAAACGCCCTTTTGCCAAGTAGGACATACATGTTTCACAGAATAAATAATGGCACAAGGGTGAAAAATGATGATTTAAGTATTTTTGCGCCATTCTTGGATGTCGGTGAAAAGGGTCAGATTTCCCTGACAATTACCTGATATTTTTATGAGGGAATGGATTTCCATGACATTTCCCTGATTTCACCGATTTCTCTGGCAAGGCCGACACCCTGCTTTACTGTTTGATGCTGCACAAATTCAACACCTCTACACAGTGCTTACCTGCACCAACCAAACTACCTAGATACGATCAACATTCAAATTAATCGTATTAAAAGATCATGCTCACAACCCAAAGATTTTAATAACATTATAAAATCACAGACAGAATTGAACAGAAAAGGTCAGTGTAATAAATCAACTTGCCTGGTTTTCACTCAGCTGCTGAATTAACTTTTTTTCTACGTCTGTGATCCGTTTGTCCAACTTTGGAATAATATGCTGATGATGCTGAGTTTTGGTATCAGTTTTCTGAACAATAAAAATGAAAGAAAATCAGCTTAATATGATATCCTTTGGCCCCTGTCCTGTTATGGGCAATTTATCAAATGTATGACTGCAGACGCAGAGAGATCGTAAATTTAGATCTTCATTAACATTAATAGTATCAATAACAAACTGTGCTTCAAGGTTGATAACATTATTCTGGAATGTCAAATGGAAGGGGCGGTTGGATTAGTAGGGGGATTGGAAACCTCCTAAAAACCCAGAAAGTCGGAGGGTTGAAATAAATGGGGTGGGTACAAAGCTTCTCTAATTATGAACAGTGATGGATGTGTTTTCCAAGTCATTTCAACTGCAAGCAAAATGAAATACACAAATTCTCACGTTCCTTAATGCTCCATTATGGCGTTAGAGACTAAAATTCAACAAATGGGGAGTCTGGAATAACGATGTTCTGGGTGGATTTCTTCAAAAATTTAATAAGCAAGGAAGT
Organism: Cassiopea andromeda; assembly: GCA_018155075.1. Lineage (NCBI taxonomy): Eukaryota > Metazoa > Cnidaria > Scyphozoa > Rhizostomeae > Cassiopeidae > Cassiopea > Cassiopea andromeda. Next base: position 487,524 of record WIPJ01025103.1, on the reverse strand, counting down.
GGAACGTGTGTTTGGGACTCAAGAACATCTGCCAGTTCTTACTCACAGCTTCCAATTCTCTATCAATGTAAGACTTCATTTCTGCTATTGCATCTCTTAACACTTTAACTGTTTGGCTTTTCTGCTTCTCGAAATCTTCAATTGAATCGTTGAACTTCTTTGCTTGAGATTTCCTATAATTGAGACAAATATTAATGTTAGCCCTATACTTGCATAGCTATCCTTGGCTTCTTAGATGAGCCCTGGCAGGGGGAAAATGCCTCATTGAAAGCATTTTGCACCTGTTAGCGCAGATCTGAGGTAGAATGTGCCTGCAGAAAATATAATAGTTGTCCTGATACAAACTTGAATTAAAGTACCTGCGAAGTTTACATTGTGGTATTTTGTGCCTGCGATTGGCACTCACACACTCACACAGGTTAATGAGCTCTGGGGGATAAGCGGGACTCTAAAACCGCTTATCATTCCGCAATCAATGTAATACTAGCATCTTCAGCAAACAGATTCCCCCTACAGCAAAAGCCGGCAGCAAATAAGAGCCTTCATACAATAAGATGTTAAATAATTTGAACCATTTCAACCTTTTATTCTAGCTATGTTCTTATTATATAATGATTCATTTTTAAATAGACTAAGCCTGATGTCCAACAAACCCATTTCATGGATGCTCAAAAAATAGTACATACGCTTTGTGATGGGCAGGTTCGAACCTATGTGTTTAATCACAAAGCTTTAGGTGGATAACTATATCGCCAGTCTTTCAATGTGAATTGTCAACTATCACTTTCTCTGGCATTTTTTGACCCTGCATTAAGAACCAGCAACCTGATAACTGGAATTACCTCACTACGAACGAGCATGAACAAGCTTATTCCAAAACTTTAGGTTCTTATTTCTGTGTTTTTACAGGATATTAAATTCCACTTATTTGTTCCTTCCTAACCTATTGACAGTCAGTGACGTCCGCTGGTAACATACAACTTTAGGCTACTTTTCGCAACGTAGAACAGCAATTCAATAACGTAGAATTGAGATTGTCTAACTAGATCGTTTCTTTCATTCTCAGCCTAGCTGTATTTCTTATTAGCATCAACATACTCGTAGAGTAATTAAATATCTTTGTTGTGATCATAATTAACATATGCGTGAAGCATAATCAAATGTACTTAAGCACAAAAAGTCAGAAAAGAAGTATAGAGAAAGAAGACAGCTATAGCTAAACAAGATTTTGAAGACACTGATAAAGTAATGAGAGCTGATCAAAACATAATACGATATGGAACGCAGGTGCTGGGGCTGAAAGAGCACAGTAGAGATTTAAATTCCTTGCGTAGATTGTTAAATAGATATCAACGTGTAATCATAACCAGTGGCGTAACAGACATAAAATAAGGTTAGGAAAATTCTTAAGGCCCACCCAAGTTTTTTTTAGATCCCAGGGGACTCCACAGAGGTTTGGTGAGACAAGTCCTTTGCACTATTTGGTGTGAAAATGAAGATGGGACCATTATATGACAAAGTGATTTCTTTCCACTAAAGGGTAAAGTAGAAAATGAAAAGCTTACAGTAAAGGAGATATACTCCTTTTTAGTAAGAATGCCTAAATTTTTGCCGAGCCAAAATTTATCTGATTTTGAGCCTAGAATTATTTCTAAATTATTCTGAGATACCAAAGGTGTAATTTCGCCTAAACATTTAAGGAATATATACCAATCTTTGTTGATGTTTAACTATATCATAAAAATAAGCAAGAGTTTATATTTTGTATCGATAATACAAAAGTGCATCTGAAAGCAGTATTATAACTAAGATACAAAAGCATTCTTGTCTTGATGAAGCTTGAGCTTCACATCATTCTTGAATTTTTCTCAAATTTAAGCGATTTTGAGCCTCAATAATCTTATAAGCTGTATTCTTATAAAAAAATAGTGTACTACAAGTCCAGAAGTACAGATCAATCTCTCTACAAATAAAAACAACACGTTTCTCTGTCTAAGAAAGATGTAAGATTTTCATTTTTTGAAGAATTGAGGCTGATTTTCCAGATATGCTAAGTTAAAGGATTGAGCATGAACTGGATTTAAAGTTCTGCAAAAAAGAAGTTCTGGCTACCAGTGGCGGCTCGTCAATGGGGCATGTTGGGCAATGCCCCCCCAAGGAAAATGTAGAAATGACATTTCTACACAGTAATTGATAGTACTAAGTAAAATACTCCAGGGTTTCAGTGATTTAATCTAGGCCAGTTAATTATTTACACAGGATTCGAGACCATTTGTAGATGTGGAGCCTCGCTTCGCTTCTATCAAAACTGCTGAGCACGCTTGAATTAAAATGATGTCATTTGCGGGGCAACATTTATTTTGCCCTTCAAATCGGTTGTTTGCCATGCGCACTAGCAAATTTCAGAAGCCAAACGCCGCCAGAAACGCCATACGATTGGCTGAAATCCATGAAAGTGGGGCAAGTTCAAATCTGCCCTCCCTGATACAACAACAACCTCCATGAGCTGCGATGCTTTGCCAACGCAGGGCTACTGACTGGGATAGCGGCGTAGTTTTTTGAGTTCACGAGACATCAGTCAAACTATTTGCAGTCTTCGGTAGTGCTTGGGAAACGTTTTATTCCATCATCCTTACTGCACTCTATAGCTATGAACACTGTTAGAAGTCTTCAAAATCGCCCTTTCAGCCAGTTAACTCTGGAAGAAAAATTGGAGGTGAAGCGTCTAGGCCCTGAAAGGCCTCAACTATTGACAACGTCAGGGTTGTCTTCACGTCGTTTCACGAAAACCTGGTACTCAAAGCACAGTTGGATTACTGGCTGCAGTCAC
>WIPJ01025103.1:456788-469295 GCA_018155075.1 Cassiopea andromeda | reverse complement strand
ATATATATATATATATATATATATATATATATATATATATATATATATATATATATATATATAAACATATAACGTATGTACGTAAGCTAAACTAGAAACTGGGTATTCATAGTCTTGCAAAAGACGCGAATCTGCGAACCTCGTCTGATGCCCTGAAGATGTCACACGACTTGTTGCCATAATCAAAAGTTTTTCCAGTGAATGAAAGCTCAGATTTAAGATGGCGATGCGAAGATCTACGCCTGTCAACAGAAGATTTTCTTCTATATATTCATCTAAACACTAGCAGCTTCAGCTATCCGGATACTTTAAAGAGACAGTTTTTCAGTAAAAAGCTATAGAATAAGGTATTTTGTATCTATCTAAAAAAGTAGCAAATGATTGCTGAGGGACGGTGAGAAAGAAATTCAGGGGACTGAAGCCAACACTCCCCCCTGCTTCAAAGCCACTGGGCCAGTGAAAGGGGAATGCTTCCAGGAATGAGTTGCACAAAAGAATTAAAATAAAAAGTAGTCTATAGAGACCGGGTTCTATACCGGAATGAGCTAGTGAGGTTTAACGCCACTGTTTGGTCTACCAGAAAAAGTAAAACAGTTGAGAGAGCCACCACAAGATAACAAAAAGGCAAAACTTTGATGAACTCGAGCAATCAGATGCTCAATCGTCTTAAACTCTATCCATCGGCTCTTCCACGTACGTAGACCCTGAGAGCAATGACACAAATCTTGTGAAATCCCAACATACCCTTTTATCTATGAGAAACACTCTCTGACTCAAGTCTGACGTAATATTTCGCCAAATCGAGCCTTACATGTTTCTTAAATGTTTGTTGTGAAGGGCCGCAGCGGAGGACTAAAAGGGGCGCTGGGCTCTTGTTTCGGGCATTTCCGTTGCGCCTTCTCAGCATCTCTCCCTATGCTCCCATTACCTACGCCTATTTAGTATGCATGCGTTGCATATGCTAGCGGATTTAGAATTGTATTGGAATTGAGAATTGAGTTAAGCAGAGTAGAACTTGTTACACTCGATCTTAGAATAATGTAAATAGCTTCCATTTGATTGATTAATTAGAATAAAATTCACATCTAGTCCTTTTCTTATCCCATGCTCGCCCAATTTGCAACAATGCTTCTTAAATTCTTAACACTTCCAATGATAAAAACAAACCAGGTTCGGCAACGGTGATGCAAGAAAAGGATGTTAAGATTTTCTAAGGCATATAATGGATGTTGTTTCAATTTTCTTTGTAGTTTGATCACAAATTTTCTTGTAAAAACGGTTTTTTAAGTTATTGTTTGAAACTCAGCCTAACAATGTTTTATAAATGGTGCTCAATTTTTGCCTAATTTCAGCCTCATGCTTCTTATAAAAAACTTTTATTGCAACGTTTAGTTATTCAACAAAGCGTAGTTCATTTTGAATACTTGCTGCAGTCTGTGTCAATTTTTCGCGTCGATAAACGCACTGAGCAGGTGCATAATCACCTCTGATCTTTTGATTGGCTAGAAAATGTCGTCATCAAATCCAATGTTAATTAGTTAAGCACAGACCGTTTAATCAGTTGGCAAATCCGATATTAGTCCGACACCAATAGCGATAGCTAACAACTAAAAATGACTAGTAATTAAACAGAAGACCTGGGAGTAATTTAAGCCACCACTCTCAGGATCTGTAAACAGGACAAAGTCTGATAAGAACGGATTATATTACACAGCAGAGAGTAGCGTAAATTAACCAGTTCCCAGCGATAACAGGTGAACATACAAAAGTAGAGTCATTTGGGAATAATACACTCATGAAGCTGTCTCGAACCCAACAAAGTCGTGTAAAAACCAACAAAGTCATGTTCGATTCTAAAATAGTCGTGTTCGAATCAAACTAAGATGTGTTCAATACGAATTTTTTATAAGAAAAATGTCTATAAAAAACATGAGACTAAAATTCGGAAAAGATTAAGAAGCATTTAAGAAACAGAAGCACGCTGAGTTTCAAACAATACGCTCTGTTTTTATAAGGAACAATAAAATTGAGGTTCAGGCTAGCTGTTCTTAATTTCTCTAAACTGTTGAGGCTGAATTGTTTTTAATTTGTTCTTAAATTAGTAGGGTGTAGGCAGTCTAGGAATTAGAAAATATACATGACAAAATTTGATGTTTTCATTGATTGAGATCCCATTAGCCAACTGTTACATCTGAGATGGCCTCTGTTGCATATCAATGCTTTTTATTGAACAATTAGTACAGTATCTGGTTTTGCAAGGCGGCAACTAATTCGCGAAAATCAAAGAGGAGAATGAGAGGGCTGTCAATTCTCCTCAGACTAGCAAGGAAAGGGTATCTCATGTCCATATGTTAGTGGAAAGCTTATGCATCTTGTTCAAAAATACACTTTACAATAGCTTATTTCTTTAGCCTCAGGCTTATTTTTAATTTTCCACCAAATTTCAGGCTCGTGTTCTTATAAATTTGTTCTTATGAAAAAAGAGTGTAACTTGAAATAACCATTTTCACCATAAGATGTTTTATCAAACAAGAAAGAAAATCAACATCCGCTACATGCCTTACAAATCCTGAGCATCCTTTTTCTTGCATCACAATTGCCTAATCTTGGCTGCTATTATCATTGGAAGTCTTAAGAATTTAAGAATCGTACAAGAAACATTAAAGGCTCGATTTGACGAAAAATAAAGAAACATCCACGCTGAAGCTAGAAAGTTTGTTTCTTATAAAAAATCCTGTAACACCGCGTTCGAAGAAACTTCATTATGGATCAGTCTAAATAAACAGTTCTGAATACAATGCGGGGAGTTAAGATTACATCTTCCGTGTGATGATAACAGCTTTATACTACATTCATTCACTTTAAAGTAACACAAATAAACCCAAACATATTGAGGGTTGTTTTCTGAACAAACTATAGAAAACTGCATTCACAACGGAAGACAATATTGATAATATTTACCTACGATGTAGGTTAAAATAATATGAGTGTGAAAAGAAAGCGAAAGATAAAAGAATGATACGATCAAACTGAACGTAGAATTTAAACTTTACTGATCTAAGCTCATAGTTGAAAGCTTTTGCGTCCAGTCTATTTCTCATTCATTCTGCTTCCTGTTTCTCCCTTATTCCAATTGATAAATATTCCACAGCCTTTGTCATTTTAATAATTTACAAAGTTACATTGCCAAGTACTATTTATATACTTTGTACATTATATGCTCACCTCGAAATAGTGAGCAGTCTGAGTTGAAGAAGGATATATTCCTCCATTGAAATGGGGGAGGATTTTGAGAAATCTAAGTGAATACTGACTAAGGTTTTATACCGATTTCCTCCTATTGGTTTGCAACATATCAGTAGTATTCTACGCATAGCTGCATCAGCAACATAGCAATCCTAAGTTTGTTCATTGTAACGATATGAATACAAGATCTGAGATCGGTGCGCGGGAACAAGAAGCAATAACAAAATGTTATGTCTGTTGTTGAGACCATTAAGTACAGCAAAACAATACGTAATTGCACTACCTAGCAGGATATTTCTTATCTTGATGCAGCAGCTTTGATTTCATACTCCATCGCTTCTACTCCAGGAATAACACATCATCTTTGTCATTTGTTGTACGCGCTTGCTGTGAAAATGAGATTATATATCGCAAAATGGTTAATTTAATCCATCTATATGCACCTGTTCACGAGCGCGTAAAGCGTTAACTATATATATATGAGAGGCGCTAGCTTGTGGCCGATTTCCAATGGGTACCTGCTGATTAACACATTGCCTGCACAATATTTGTGTGTGCACGCAGACGCGTATGCGTGCGCGTGAATTGATGCTCACAACAGCTAGAATGATACCAATTTCATTGTCCCTTATCAGCGCTGAATGGAAGATAATAGAATGATGAGAAACCAAAACTCATTTCCAGGACATTTGTTTCATTGATCACCTGCACATTGAAAAACGCAGTAAGTCATTTTGAGCTGGCCATGCGTCAGCCAAGGGTGGCAATACCAGAGATCTAGGGAACTAGTATTCCCCACCAGCGTATGCTAGTTCCTTGTCCCAAGATGAAGAACTCTTGTCTAGGAGTTAAAGTAGCACAAGACTCTGCTAGCAGCAATTAACTCCCCACCGTTGCAAATAGTCAGCCCTCTGTTGCAGCACCCCATTGTGCTGTCACAAAAATTTATTAGTGTGACGTCACGAAAATTCCGTGTTTAAAATATTTTGACTTTGGCTTTAAATTCTGAAAAAGCACTTATAAAGAGCTGCAATTGACAAACTTCAGCTTCATCTGAAAAATAATGACCAAGATATAAGCAATTGAGTGCTGACAGTTCCTATCAAATCACTGGATTTTGAGGCTGGTTCTAAATGTTAGAGCAGTGGTTCTTAACCTGGATTCGATCGAACCACAGGGGTTCATTGAGTGAGTTCCAGGGGCTTGTGTGAGATTCATGCTTTATTGGTTTTTCCCATTGAACGCAATGATTTTTCACGGTGAACACTGAGAGGGTATGGGGTATTGCCCCCAATAATTCACCGAGGCTGTATATAGAAGTGCTCTACACTGCACATTACAATTATTTCTCCATTGGTTTCTACCGAATCTAGAACCTAGGAGCATCAAAACACGGGTACGGGAGGTGTAGAGATCCTGATTTTGTTATGCGGCAAGCTTAACCTTTGTTCAATCTCGATTTCAATTTTTCAATTTCATTCATTTCAAAAAAATAAGTTAAAGTTAAAAATACAAAATACGTGTTAAAGATAAGCTACAATATAGTTTCTTAAATCTATTACAATAATAATTAATTCTAAAATAACAATTTTTAAATGAACTTTAATACAACAACTTCTAAAATTATAAAGTAGCTTGACATCATAATTTACTTGCTGTTTAGGACCCTTAGAAAAGCTCCAAAGATCTCGGCACAAGTACTGTAGGAATTTCAGTTTCCAACTCGGTCTGAGAGTAAGACGCTAGTGCTTCAATTCTTGGAGTCGCCTGCTCACTGCAAAGACGTTTAGACCAAGGCCCTATTGGGTGATAGGGAGCTTATACCCACCTCCCCCAAGTCCATTCTATGTAGCCAATGCAAGATATCTGGGGCTGACTGTCTTTTTCCTAGGGTACTGGGATAGGATATGTCTCTTCCTAAGTGTACTGGCAAGGGATGAGATTTTTATGCTTGTAACATCAGTGCACAAAATCATTGCCTTTTCTTTGTTACAAATCTTCAAAATTCGATGAAGTTAGGTTGAGGGATCAGCTTCTAGTCAGCATGAAATTCAATGATGACAACAAATTATATTCTGCAAAAGGGCGTTTTCCGATGTTCTAGAGGGCGTAAGCTCGAAAAATTTTTCAGGAGCAAGCCCCCAGACCCCCATTTTTTCATGGCATGCCTGTGAAAAGTCTGTTTTAGTACATGCTTTTTGATCTGCTGGCGTAGATACATGACATACGAGAGCTTCCAAGCCTTTTACTGGACCTCTAAATCTGTGCCCCACCGCAATCCAGATCAGCTGTCTACGGGCTTGGCAAATGATCCATGGTACAGGCTTGCATTAATGCAGTATATAGTTATATACGTATGTTTTGAACTTGAAGAAAAAACAACACATTTAATTTTTCTAGCTACAAAGGGATCAATGCAAGCTACGGTCAATTCATGTATGGAGCCTGTGTGGTTCGGTACCTCTAAGGGGTTTACCACTGGTTTAGAACCGGGAGAAAATACCGTGGTTTATATGAGAAGTTCTCGATCTTCAAATGGTCGTATTTCATCCCATTTTGACAATATTCGCCTAAAATTGTCAACTCATGTCTATTTTATGATGCTCTCTCTCTCTCTCTCTCTCTCTCTCTCTCTCCAAGCCGCCAAAATATAAAAATTCTAAAAATAGATTTCATGACGTCATCAATAATGAACTCTATTCCTAGTACCACCCTGGCCTCAGCTACAAAACAACTCAAGGGCTTTCACTTTCAGAAATTGTGGACGCGCAGTCAACAATGAGGGCGAGCAGAGTGCGGCGCGCAATTATCGCTCTCAACAGTGAAAGAACTCTTGGGCGCGCGAGAACAATCGCCCCCCCCCATGGAGCTCTATTTCTTTGCATCTAACCGCACTTCGGTAGACATGGATTACAGAGCAACACAATGGACGCTAAAATTTCAATCAACGTAACAATTTTAGCTTTAACTAATTTGCAAAGAAGCGAATTATCTCTCTTGTTTCATCAATATTCGGCTTCAAAAGGCTATTCAATTACTGCTGACACTTTACTGAGCAATCGATTCCCACGACAAAAAAGCTACATTTAATTCAATTTTCATGGCAAAAATTAATAAATTTGCCACAAGTAAGTATTGTTTCCAGCTCCACCCTCACCATTAAATTTTCACTCCAGGCGCCGCTGCTAGCCCGTTGTCTGAACATTTAATTTTTCTTCCTCCTATAGGAAATTCATATTAATGCATTGATATAAGCAGGTAAAGGCAAAGAATGGCTCAAGTTAGGGGGGTGAAATAGGGAGGCGTGAGAAGATGCAACACCCCGATGAGATGTCGCGGCAAATTATTGCATATCACATGGAAGTGTAACACATAAAGTCATAAAATTCTATTTTAGGCGACTAGATAATCGGTCTATCCCTCCCTCAACGAATGGCGTGTATGTGCGCACTTGGGTTCAGCTGGTAGGCAAAGTTTAGGGCTGCAAATTTATGGTCTAGCAGAAAGACAGGTCGACACTATTACGATGCGTCCGCTTCCCTACTGTTATCTAAATTACAGTGGCCTTCTTTTGATGAAATTATAAATGGAGAGACAACTACCATGAAATATAACTCCATAAATAGTCTTGCACCTATATATCTCTGCAACTTATTCACTAAAATTCATCTAGGGAAATTATCACTCTGAGCAATTCTGATACTGATTTATGCAATCCTTTCATGAATACAAAGAACGGTCCAAAATCGTTTTCTGACCGCGGTGATCATATATGGAATGGTTTGAAACCTACATCTAAGCATGCACCCTCTCTTTTCGCCTTCAAAATAGCCATTAAGCAACTAAGAAAATCAAAAAAACTTCTTTCTTTTTTTAAACTTTTAATTCGCATTTGTTTTATTTTTACATCAACGATTGTAATTTTGCTAATATTTTGCTTTATATTTTTAACCTTTTTCTAACTTTGTTAGTAAGGCGTTTTAGATGGACGGAACCTTGAAACCAGTATCTCTGCTGAAGGGTCCCTTCCGTGTAAAAAAGGTAAAGGTAGTCCCGTATACTTTCCTACGTGGGGGAGTGCCTATCAGAGAGGAAACTTATGCTGGGCCATCGGCATGTGAGGTAGGGTGGCCAGTTCCTTTTCTCGCCGCTTTTATCTCCCCAGTGTTCCCAATGGGTACCTATTTGCTGCTGGGTGAACAGTGAGCGAGCGTTCAGCCAGGGTATCGAGTCAGACTCGAGCCGTAGACCTTCCGCACGGGAGTCATGCGCTCTAACCACTATGCTACCTCGCCCTTCCCCTTCGTGTAGAATTTTAAAACGAAATGAATGAATAAATTGGCCTTGTGTCATCTTAATTTATTAGGCCACATAAAAAATCTGTTTGTGCTGTCTGGGCAGAAGAGTCCACCACACATTGATCAAATAGCGAGATAAAAATATCCAACAACCTGGCTAATTTTTCACGCTTCAAAGACAAATATTTTTGCAAATACAAGACAAAAATGAAGGATAACTAACATCAGTCAAGCCATACCTAGCAACGGACGTATTCGTCGACATAAACACCTCTCTTCATATACAGGCAACCCTTATCGATTACATGAGAGATTCCAGATGCTCTGGGGCAAAATAGAAACACGGAGCTCCTGGCGAGGGAAGTGAGCAGAAACATTGAAGGTCTGGAAACTGACTGCAGAAAATTACTGCTGGTCTTGCTTCATCAGGGCCCAGGGCTTCAAGCATTGGCAACGGAAAGGCTGCTGGAGGCAAAAAAGCAACTCCTTTCCATCCCTCACGTTCTGATTGAACTACCCATTTCAAAACCAACTGAATTATATTCTCGATTGATTCTTCAAAATGAAGGGAGATATAGCTAGAAAGAAGTGCCCATTCAAAGAAGGCATTTTCTAGAACGGGTGAAGAATTCTCCCAACATATCTAGCTGAAATGGAAAGAAAACAGTCAAGAAGTTTTCTACAAAATCATCAAAGTCCGTATATTTAGTGGAATTGCAGATTATTCTGTTGAGAAAGACTTTCAGTATAAACTTAATGTAGCGAGCTAATAGCGCTCAAAGCAGGTAGGAAAGCTTGACATTACTAAAAAGTTTTGTAATAACTAGAAGATCAATAAAAACTCCCAGTACTTTAGTCCCATTGATTCACGCTGTTAATAAAGATCATCTCTGAGAAAATTTGCACAAACACATCCTACGCACCGAACACGGCCTCTAGATAAGCAGATTTGTAAACAAAAAGCCGCCTAAGAGAATATTAATATTTAAAATTAAGTCTAGCGGTGTTGAAGAGCGCACACAACAGAAATCATTACATTGAATAGAAGGTTTTTCAATTACATGAAACATTTGTTAGGATACCTGGCAACTTGGTTGCGTAGAAACAAACCAGGTGATATAAATTGAAAAGTACAACCAGTAAAACTAACGAATTTACCACCTTGGTGGTGAGGAGGAAGGCAATTTTGCAAAGCTTCCAATTAATAAGCAATATTATATCATGGTGAAAGTCTTCTAGGATCCAACAACAAAACACATAATATATTACCAAATATCATATCATATACCATATCACAAAGGGTTTTTCCACGTGCAGTTCTACACAAAAAGAGTAATTCTGAACAAGGTTGTGCAAATTAAACGAAAAAACTGTGCAGCTCAAAGATGTATTCTCAAACTACCAAAGCATTTCAGGGAGTAGATAATAATAAAAACGATAGGTTTATGTTGCAAATTTTTGGAGAAACACAACTAGATATAAAATTGCACAAGACAGTGGAATTTGTCTACCATTTTTGTCAAAAGCAGGCAGTTCAATCAAGTCTGACACCAGGATTTAATTCTTAAACGTAGCATTCCTGGATTTCATGAGCAGCTCTAAATTTTTCTTCAAAGACCCTGATGTTACATCATATTACATCGCATCACAGCACATGATATCACATCATATCAAATTACATCATATCATGTATTATATTCACATGATATCACATCAAATCGTATCATATCACATCATATCATATCATATCAAATCGTATCATATCACATCATATATCATTTCATATCATATCACATCATATCACATCATATCACATCATATCATGTCACATCATATCACATCACATCATATCATATCATATCATATCATATCATATCATATCATATCATATCATATCATATCATATCATATCAATCATATATCAATCATATATCATATCATATATCATATCATATCATATCATGTACAGTAATATCCCAAATATAAGAACCAGGGTATTAAGAACCTACTAGGCTTCAGTTTTCATTTTAAGCCCCCCTGTACATAGGAGCCTATTTAGGCTAATATTTTTAGCTAGGTTCTTGTCATTGGGGCTGCTACTAAAGTAGCTTGACATTACTCTTTCAAATAATTGCCACGTATATGCAAGTTAAATTATGCAAAAATATATGCTGTATCTAAACTGAACTTCCTATAGGCATTGTCCTGTTGTAGAAAAAAGGAATTTATACTGTATTATCAGATGATATTCATGCTATATTTAGTATATTAAGATGAAATTAATGTAGAATAAAAGAACCTACAGTATTTTAAGAACCATTGTAGCCAACATTTACTTTAAATACCATCTACATAAGAACCCATTTGGGCAAAATCGCAAAATTCAGGTTCCTATACGCGGGCTATTACTGTACTATCATGTCGCACATCATAGAATACTACAAGCCACGTTATAGCACTCCATGACATAGTAGATGGTAGGATATTTGATATATGAACTCATATAATATTATCTCATGAACCTTAGAAAAAGGGACGAAAAACATTGCATATATTTTCAGATCTCTAATTCGGCATACCAGAAATTAAGACAAATCCGTACTATCATATCGTTTTAATTCGATATTTCCATATAAGACGTGAACTTGAGAACGTTTCAAGACGTCTTAATTTCTGATACGTAGAATTAAAAAGATGTGGAATGTTTTTCTTCGTGGACCTTCCTCTAAGGTCATAATACAGCAAGAGGTTTCCAAGAAATGTTTCTATCTCATGAATGTTGCTGATATTTAATATTCATCATGGAAGACATAATAAGAAAGCTTTTAAAAACAACATTTTCTATAGGAGATGTGACATTAATCATGTAACAAAGTTAGAAATACTGATAATAAAAACGAAACATACGCACGCTACTACAGTATTTTAAAAAGTGAGCACCTAATAAGTTGATACATACAATACTGGAGCTGTAAAATCTGTAAATTCATAATCATCATTTCTAAATTGCATTTCTATTGGTGCGATGACGTAATTAGGCATGAAATCAATAAATAAAATTCAATCTTTAAAAAATATTGAAGATCGTTTCCTTTGCAAAGAAAAGATCGGTAAAATGTAGCAGAAAAGCATATGAAAGAGTCTATTTTTTACAAACATTTCAATTCCTTTAGTTTCTTTATTTCATTTTCAAGCATATCCAAGCAGAGTTCAGCGTGCTTAGTCGTAAAAATGAGAGCAGGTCTGAAACGCAGTGCTGCAGTCCCACAGGTACCAATTTCAAGTCCTGAGACAGACAGAGATTTCAAATTGATTGACTCTCACCAAAAGGTATTGTGACTGGAGCTGAACTACCTGAGCTCTGCCTGTAACACTGCTGAATGTTTTCTGTCTGGCTGTTTACAAATCTAACTATGCTCATGTCATTCGGGTGACTCACTAGTATATGCTAACTGACAATACACGTTTTTTTATAAGAAACGAACTCTACGGCTTCAGTCTGGATATTTCTTAATATTTCACCAAATCCAGCCTTAAATGTTTCTGACATGTTTCTTAAATTAAAAGACTTCCAATGACAGTAACAACCCAGATTAGGCAATTGTGATGCAAGAAAAAGGATGCTCAAATTTTGTGAGGCATGTAATGGATGTTCATTATATTTTCTTGCTTGTTTGATCAAAAATTTACCAATAAAAACAGTTTTGGCAAGTTATTATTTGAAACTAAGCCTGCCTATGTTTCTGAAATGTTTCTTAATTTTTGCCTAATCTCAGCCTCGTGTTTCTCATATAACAGACATGTTATGTTTCTTATAAAACAACGTGTAATACGTCAACAGTAACATAGCAGCAACATAGAATTCTATAAGGTAGTCCGGAGTAATACGGGCCACCTTTTAGGGTTTTTGATATTGACCCTTTAACATCTTTGCACAGGGGTAATCATTCTCTCAACCAATCATCATATCAGGGCATTTGACATCTTGATAGCTTATCTGGAAGATGTTAACTCGGTGGAGGGGACTGTTTCCCTAGAAAGACTCTTCAAAACAAATGCCAAGACGCCATTTTCAAAAATAGTTACCAGGGAAATTTGGGTCACCTCTTTCAACAAAGTATAAAAGCTTTTCTACCTCCATAAAAACAGCTAAGGAGCTTTTATCATATAGCACGATAGGTAATTATTTAGTATAACACTGTCCTCAGTCTCTACGATGTGCAGAGCATGCTTGATAGCAGGTTCATTATATGCAATAAAACTCTGTATTGCGAAAGTGCGTGGCATCCTAAAGATAATCCCAATATATTAAAAGTTCATGCTATCAAGTTCCAGTGCAAAGATTTATTTCATGCGTTATTTTTTTCACGGCCTCACAATTACATAGAACTCGAAGCTAATTAAAATATTCAAACAAGACTTCGTTCTAGACACATTCTATACTCCCACAATGCTATAAATAACAGCCAGAACTGGGTGACCAACATTACCCCAGTAGCTTTGAGAATGCAAAAATATGACTTGCTTTGGTTTTAAGTAGAAATATCTGTGATCCTCAGGTAATAGCTCTATTCTTCTTCAGTTTCCATTACTTGTCGTGTTTCAAATCATATTTAATCATAGTTCAACATGAAGTTCAAATTATAGCATTAATTAAATATGATCTGCTCCTGGCCGAGTTCTTCCTGCAAGTTCGTTATTTTTGACAACAGAAAAGAATCAACTATGTCACCTCTATTCTGTGACTATGACTACCTGCTAAAAGAATTGCTGACGTGATCTAAAATGGCAGCTATAAGCAGAAATGCGGCACATGATTGTGACAAACTAATAAAAACAGAAGTTACCCATATTACCACGGACTACCCTACTACTTGACTGTAATTTAATACTATCTGAACACACGCGCGCACACACATTATATACATAATATATATATATATATATATATATATATATATAT
>WIPJ01025103.1:420879-436914 GCA_018155075.1 Cassiopea andromeda | reverse complement strand
TATATAATTTAAATGTATATATATGTTCACTTTCCAAAATCATACTTTTCTTGAATGGCGTAAATTGTGGCTCAAAGTGGCGGTAGACCAAATTTCTTGAGTGGCGTTATAAGGACCGGCGTGAAAAGGGTCGGCGAAAAAGGGTCGGAGTTAAAACGGTCGGCATGAAAAGGTTTGGCGTTAAAAAGGTCGGCGTTAAAAGGGTCGGCATTAATATGGTTGGCGTTAAAATGGTGGGCGTTAAAAGGGTCGGTATTAAAAGGGTTGGCGATAAAAAGGTCGGCGTTAAAAGGGCCAATAAGGTATACAAAAAGGTGCAACTGGCAAAAGAAATGGAAGGCAATGTTCAGGGTGTCCACTGAGTTAAAGTTGAAATTCCAGTCAAATTTTCAGA
This sequence comes from Cassiopea andromeda, assembly GCA_018155075.1. NCBI lineage: Eukaryota > Metazoa > Cnidaria > Scyphozoa > Rhizostomeae > Cassiopeidae > Cassiopea > Cassiopea andromeda. The sequence continues at coordinate 436,520 of WIPJ01025103.1, read as the reverse complement.
TAAAGTGACTGTTTTTCTGCCTCTTGGGCAGAAAAAACACATTGTCTTCCAGCCATACCATGAATTTTGATATGAAATTCCAGCCATTGAAAATGCTGTCCAACTACTGTCACAAAGTATTGAATGGTCTTGAAATTACCAATAAATTGAAATTTCCTATATAAACTCAATGTCTTCCGGTAAACCACGACTGGAGGGTAAGGATCTACCAACCACTCTGGTAAAACATAGAGAAAACTTCAAATCCTGGGTCGACTTGGTGAAAAAGGCCTATCCTACGTGATATTGAATAATCCTTCTTTATTCCTCTTTCTCAATAGGATCGCTTTTCATCTAATACTCCCATTACTTATTATCTGGCCCAAAAAATTCCAGTTTTCCAGCCAAAGCAGGAGAAAAACCTATGGCTTTCCAGCTGTTCCAGCCAAATTCTAAAAAAAGCTCATTTTCCAGCTTTTCCGGTATTTCCAGCCAGAATGGACACGCTGAATGTTGCATGTGAAAGAAAAAAGTACTTTATGAAACTGCACTGAAATGCATCTAAATATGAAATGGAGAAGGCAACACATTGCTTTACCTTCATGAGTAGATCCTTAAGTTGAGACGTATATTGATAATTTGGAGTGACAGCCATGGCAGGCCGGTTGACGAGAAGACTCTAGGATTGAAGAAAAGATAAGACAAATATATTTCAGGAAGGGAAGGCTAAAATCGCGATGCCCAAACAGCTACTTGATTAAGCATGTGGCAAACGTATATACAAAAGCTTCAGAAAAAGCAACATTTTAAGAAACAGTCAAAGTAAAAAAGTTAGATTATGCTGTACAAATAGCAAATATCTCACTGTGGTTACCAAGTAGTCCAAAAATACTATACAAACAGATAAAGCACAATTTAAGTTGTAGCATCTAATGATACACTACTGCAAACTCTTTTCTTCAGCATTTAAGCTGCTTTAAGGAGTATGTTTACTTTCAGCTAGAATAATTAGCCTTTTGAATGGCTCCTCAAATCCATCTTTCGTTCAAGTCAAAATCCAACAACGATCACAAATTAGACTACGAACATTTTGCAGGTTGAAATGCTTTTATAATCAATAAAATTCTCAATGTTACAAATGGCACATTTCCATGCCAACCACGAATGCCAAAGCTGGTTATATGTGGAATGTGGAAAGCTACAGGCCATTCTTGAAAAGGGAGATAATGCTTGAGGTGTTCAGTTACATTTCAAGTACAGTGGGAAATGCATACAAAGAATGCAAAGCTAGGAAAAGGTTAAGCAAAATCTTCTCCATTCAAGAGCTGGAGGCATTCATGTGATGCTATGTGTTGTGGCCAACCAATGACCCTCATGATAGTGGAGGAATTGTAACATATTGAGTTTGATGTTTACTTTAGTTATCATGTTGCGTGCTTCAGTCTTGCGTACCTGTGGAGTCTTGCTGTGTGTAGTAAACACCCTTTCCAGGCAATGTGCTGTCCTGCTAACGTGTCTTGTGATCGTGACGTATCGTGTGTTGTGAGCTTGACGTACCATGTATTGATTAGCGTTCAGTTGGTGTCTTATGTAACAACTATTCAATGTACACTCAGGGCACAAAAGTATGGAAACGATGGCCTTCAACAACATAAAAACGTGCTCTCAAATAGCTTAATCTTTCTTGTAGTTTTTGATGCCATATTGGTGCAAAATTCTTTTCACAAGCTGCATTGATATTTGCTCTGATGGAAAAATAGTTTGTAGCTACAAATTTTATCTTACCACTATATGAAAATCTCATTTACCTATAAAATTCGTTAACAGCTCGTTCTCTTCAATTCAATAAAATAATTTAGACGGCCACATTCTCCTTGCTCCTTCACTAAAACTCGTAGTTCGAAGTATTTTGAAACCTATGTATATTGCAAACATTTTGCATAATTAAATTTCAAATTTCAAGATAGGAAAGCTTACTTAAACGGAACTGTTTCATTGCTATTCTTTGGCAGTCTGGTAGTGCACAATCTTTAGTCATGCTTACATTTCCTTATTTTCTTTGAAGTGCGAAAGAATAGCTGAAAAAGTCTAGCATGTTTCGAAAATAGAAGCGTTTATTTACATATGAATTCGTTTTGGTGACGTCAGCTATCACTTCCATGAAGAAACAATTGCAAGCTGTTCGAACACTATTATACGCCATTTTTGAAAACGAATTTTTAGGCCCTTCGTTTCCATACTTCTGTACCCTGAGTGTACATTAATCAGTCTTTCCGTTACAACAATATAGTCAACATTAGAGAGTAGTATCAGTTATATCGCTTCTACTTAAGGCCTAGGCCTTTGGGCTTGAAGGTTTAACAGATCACCGGCCACCACAAAGAACCCAACCATTACAGAATAATAACTGCTAAAGAGTGTGAATTTGCAAAGATGGTATAGAGCAACAAGCGACTGAAATAAATTTTTCAGTAACTTGAAGTAACTTACAAGGTATTCTTGTGTCTCAACCTTATTTCTAACAGCGTGGTGGTTATAGCCTGTTGAAGGAATCGAAGAAGACGAACATAAATCACTCAAGTGCTATCTGCCGTTCGCTTCGAATATACTTCCTTTGGAAAGTCAAATATACAGAAAATGAAAATGGTCCATCAGTCCATGCCCGGAAGAAGTTGGTGCAAGAGCGTCAATTCGCAAGCGTGCTTTTGTCTTCATGAGCGATTGTTCTTACTTAATTGAAATTGCACGTTTAGTCGAAGATTTGTGTATCCAAAATACACAAATCCCTCTAGATCACACGTCTCCATGCATGTGCGATCACACGTGTCTCCGCGCATGGACTGGCCCATTCAACTGTTTCCCTTCATTTAGATGACTGTCAAAGGTCTGAGCATCTAGGGAGGGGGAGTTTACAATTCACAAAGGAATTTCTATGTTAAAACTGCATTTAATTTGTTAGTTCCAACAATAGGCATGATGGGACAGAAAAATACAAAAGGAAAGTATTTACGCTAACATCTGGTGATGTCATAGTAATTAAGGTTCTGAATATATATGTGATCATTGCTTGAAGGTTGTGCATTCACATGAACCAACTAGGCAAACCTAATTTGGAGCTTTACTAGCTAGAGAACTGAAGATGATTGATGCAAACATTTAAGTTTACAAAGAGATTGCAAAAACTAGGAGTATTCTATATCTTATACAGATGCCAATACTTAACCTGTAAACAGGAGGATAGAACAGAAAAGCATTAAAGTCTCCTTTGTAACACCTTGTGTACTTTTTGCTACCTACCTCTTAGTTACTGTCTAACATAGGAAATAGAAAATGGGGAATAACATACAGTAATTTTCTGGAGGGAATAGGAAAAACTACATATATGCCACTGAGATCTGGCAATAGATTAAAATGATATACTTAATTCCTTATAGGGAAATACTTTGCTCCTTGAACAAATCAGTCCTCAAACATGTCAATACTAGAACAATTCAGTCCTAGAACTGACTTCCAGAGTGGACTGAGACTGATGTCCCACTGTACAAGATAACAGACAATAGCAACAGCTAAGAGCACTAACTTGGAAATTACATGAATTTACTTACCCAAAGGGAGAGAAGCAATTTGCTGATAAACATCAAGCATGACATTGCCATCAACATCAACAATAAAATTGCCTTGGCTTTTTTCATAATCACCCACAAAATGCATAGATCCTGTCATCTGGAATAATAAACAATAATTTCAATTTGGTAACTTAATAATTTAATAAGTAAATGATTAAAATAAGGATTTAATAGGCTGGGGATAAGGCCTGGGAGGTAGTGCTGGAGGAGCCCAGGGGGAGCAGTTCCCTCAATAAATCCAAGCAAACTTTTGGGGAGCACACCCCCACTACGAAAACTATTATTGAAAATATATCTTGAATTTTTCTGCTTTGCTCATGACTTGCAATCTCATTTTAATATCTGCTCACAATACAAATAGTGATATAGCTGGCACAAATTTGGTGTTCATTGCAATATTGAAGAATGAATCTGAGTTACTGTAAATGATTCTAAATGGTGTGGTTCTCCAAAGTTCTGTGCAGAACCCCCTTTGCTAAAAATTTAACACAATCCCACTGGGAAAGCTATATCCTCACTGACTGCTAATTATTAGAGTTGACTCCATACCTACATGGGTCTGAGCTGATGGCACTAAAACTGGGCCTCAACCACTGAACATAAGGCCACTATTTCATTCACAACAGAGACTAAGAAACTACACACTCAATATGATGCACAGGGATAACAGTATGCAATAGTATATACTTAAAACCAAGATTAAATTGTTGAATTTGGACAGTAATTACTTTGTTAGATATGGTCCCTAGCTGACAATCGAAATTAACACGTACCTGCATTGCAGCCAATTCTTGAAGTGCTTCCTAAAATGCCCAACAATACTTAGGAATTACAAATATAAAAGATAAATGAAATGATACAGAATATCACAGCTAATAAATTCTACATTTATATACAAAAATTACTTCTAACTTGGGTCAAATATTTATACAAATGCCTACATATGTTTCATCCCCATGATCATCATAATTATAACTATCACCATCATTAACATCCTCAATATATGATACTGTAGATAATGTATATAATTAATAATAATATAATATATGATATTGCTTATAAAATACAACTGTTATTATCATAATTTGTAACAAATGAACAAAAACTTTACTCTTCAAAGATGAAGGACCCTGTGAGACAACCCCCCCCCCAGGGCTCATCAATCTGCACAAGCGGTGAGCACTGCTTGCAGGCACAGAATGCCACACATAAAATTTCTGCAGAAACTTGTCATCCAAATCTGCATATGACCATCTGTCATATTCTATATTTTCTGCAGGCACATTTTTCTCAGACCTGCGCTTGCAGGCACAAAATACTTTTAATGACACCAGCCCCCCAATCCCCACACACTATAATAGCAATCTTCAATTATGAAGAATATGTCAACAATGTAAAAAGCTAGCATCAACCCCAGCAGCCACTAGTGATGGCCAGTACATTATGGCTCACAGTAAAAATGGACAAAAATCTCCTCAATTATGGACTTAAACTTCCATAATAAAATGTGCTCTAGAACACAATGCACTAAATGTAAATTCACATCAATTCAAAAATTGTTGCACAGTTCAAATCAAAATAATCCAGAGAGATTCATACCAAAGACTTCGGACCAGGTGAAGGAGTTTTCATGACAGGACCTGTATATGGTCCATCTTCTAAGCATATGGCAGTTGATAATGCCTTGCTTTGAGACAATCTAAGTGCTGCAAAACAAAACAACAATAAAACTTCCACTATCTAGTTCAATTCAACTGCTACTTAGCATAATGAAAGAACATTTTCTAGGGGCACTTTTGTGATTCAGAAAAATGGCTCACCCTCAATACCAATTTAGGCCTAAATATAGCACTCTGCAATATGCTGAAAATTTGCTGTGGTGCTCCATAGAAACTTTCTGAAACCTTGCTCATTGACCCCTAGGTCAACAGAATCCCTCTGAAGCATACACCAAAATGATACTCTCCAATTTGAGAGGTGGGGACTGCCAGTTCCCAGTTGTACCACTGGATATAACATAGTTCTCTGGGGCAAAGGCTAAAATAAGGTCAAAGAGGCTTGAAGGTGTCTCTGGCAAGCATTCTAAGATCAATGGCTGTCTTTCCTTCAGCAATTCCTCCTTCTTAAGGCCTGAGCTTTTAAATAAGGGGATGTTCTCTCCTTGATTAGTCTATCTATCAAGAGAGCCTCTCCAATAAGAAATTCCCTACATACAATTCTCTGCTTACATGTCCTATGTACCCTATGTACCATTCCCCGCATTATTCATGTTTTTCTTGTAAAATCATAGTTCAACCTTATTGTAATTATTTAATTAATTTATATTTTTTCAGTTTTGCTTTGCAATCTTGTATGCAGTGGAATCTTAAAATCAAAAGAACGGAACTGAGCAATGAATTTCAAAGGGGGGTATTCTAATCCAATCCTTGTTGGTCTAAGCAACTACCAGTAGACCATGGCTACTAGCAACCAGCATAGCAAATCAAATCAACACATTTCATATGCTACCAAGCATATTGACCTAGGGATGTGACATATTTGCTTGAGTAACACTTCAAAACCAGGAGGTTGTGGGTTCAAGCCCCAGCCAAGTCATACCACAGACTGTAGAAACAATCCTAATGCCATTTCCTCTCATGCTTGACATGCAAGAATGGAGTGGGATTCTGCTACCTGGGTCTATTGAAACTGAAATCAGGTACAATCCTATGCAAGAACTAACATGATATTGGATACTCAACCTTTTGGTGTAGCATATCTGATTTCATTCTTTACAGAATTAAATCTTGTCATCAATTTTAGAGCTGCCATGATTCATAAGCCACAAAATGCCTTTTTCCACTGAAAAGACACTAGCCATTCTGTAAGAGATACATAATAGCTGATAATCTCAAGTTCAAAAAAAGCTTATTTCCTGCAACAAAATAAAGGCCATAAATGAAAAAATTGTGTCAGGTACAGGAATCCTGTTGGACATTCAAAAATGAATCAAAAAAGAAAAATGTCTAAATAGATTCCATATAGGAGTGTTAGCTTTACAAACTGTAGGATGTCCATATAGAATGTCAGGAGTACTTTCTATAGGAGGAAACAGTATATATGGACTTCATAAGGTTCATTAAACTAACACTCCTGTGAGATCCATTCTTTCTGCTATTGGTACTTAGATTCCATAAAGCTACAAAGCACACTGTTCCAGTTACACTGTCAAAGGTGACAAGAAACTGTGAATTATAAACTGTATTGGCTCATGCTATCATTGACTGTGCAGCTTAGTTACCTATACTGAGAACAAATTTTTCATTTGTCTGATTACTTGCTTGCTTGTTTGCAATCTTACTGATATGAGTATACAATTTGTTCTGATGTGTTCAAAGATTCACTTATCTTGAGATACTCTGCATAGTATTGCAATAAAAGGTAAGTAACAATGAAAGTTTCTCATTAATGTGATTTGGCAACCTACATAGAAACATTTATGACATCCAAAAATTTGATTGTTGGGGAGACTGAGACCATTTCAGAGAATGGCAGATCCCAATTCCTACCAATCTGCAGAGTATGGCATGTGCAAACCAGATAAAGTTTTGTCCCAAACCTGCTGCGCACCAGTTAGGTTTTGGGCATGGCCAAGACAGTATAATGGGTGTGGTCCTCATTCAGAAATTGACAGCCAGGACAACTTTGAATGTTTTTGTTATAACCTATGACAGTCTTCACACCTAAGTGCACTCCATGTAAAGCCAGGCCCATAGACAGCTGAAATAGAGTGAGATTGAGAGGGCACATATGTAGAAGTCCAGTTTAAAGCCAGGCAGCATTTGTATGTTGCATACCTGTCTCAATGGATCAAACAGCATGTGCCAGAAGAGTTCCATCTCAAGGGCATCCCATTGTAATGGGGATCTGGGGACTAGCCCCCTTTTTTGTGAAGTAAGGCCCTCCAAAACATTGGAAAACACCCTTTTGCTGAATACAATGTATTTGCTTCCATCATTGAGTTTCATGCTAAGAAGGTAAAACTAGTTTCTGTAAACCCTGTTTCATCAAAGTTATAATATTTGAAACAAAAAATAAAAGCTGTGTGATGATGCAAGAAGCAAAACAACCTCCTCATGCCAGTAGGCCTAGGAAAATGCAATTGGAAATGTGTGCTGGATGCAAAGATGCCCTATTCACCAAAAGAGTTGTCATATAGATAATATCTTTCAATGAGCAAATGAATCCAGGAACTGAAGTGCTAGCATCTTAATGTGCACTTCATGTGAAGTGCACATGAAGTGTAGCTCTCTAAGCTACAAATTGAAATTCCTATAGCACTTGTGGCAACACTGAAAAAAGGCTACAGTTTGTCATATAACAAAATCAGGACATCTGCATACCACATATCTGTGTTGTGATGCTCCTAGATTCTAGTTTGAGTAGAAGTCAGTTGAGAAACAGAAGAAAGTACAGTGTAGAGCACACCAACACACCAGAAGATCTACCTGTGCCAGATTGGAAACTTGAATAATGTGCAGGGGATTTGTTCTGTGCCCTAGAAATTGTGTGACTGCAAGTAGCTTGGATGAGAATTGAATGATTGCAAATAAACCCCCCATGCCAAGAAAAAATTCCAATCTGGTACCTGTGCACACTGGCAAATTGGGAAATTTGGCTCTGTAAAACTGGAGATCTCATTCTAAAACACCATACTCTGCAGATCAGAATTCCTATGCCATAAATGTTTCTTTGTAGGTTGCCAATGTTAATGGTCCAATATGTAATAAAGTCAAAACTTCCAAATACAAATTAAACCACAAATAAGAAACAAAATTTGACAGCATCTCCAGAGCATACTTGTCACAATCACGGATGGCATGAGTTGTCTCCGTCACCCTCCACTATGCCCCCTGGTGTGCCAGTGTGCACATGTAGATAATCTGGTATGTTAGTGTGCACCAACAAATTTGATTTGAGGAGCTTGAAACAACACTTTGCCTGTATCTGTTTACTCAGCATACTAGCATGAGATTGTTTTGATTTTAACATTGAAGCAAGGATGAGTAATCAGCTGTCCCTCCTTCCCTTGAAGACCAATAGTGAAAGCAACTTTCATTTTATCTTGCAAAAAGATCATTTTTTGACACTTTAGAAGGCATTGTTGCAAAAAGATCCCTGGGGGCAAGCCTCTACACCCACAGTTTCCTCCCATTGCTTTCATGCATTTACACAACATTTCAGTGCTAGCATCTGCCTAAAATTGTGTACCACCTTGCAGATTTCTGATAGCTATGAGATTACTTTCCATGATGCAAAGGTGGAAGTACTCCTAAAATCCAATTGATTTATATTTGTGCTACTTTTGCCTGAATGATTCTCTGGTATGAGCTTTACACTCCCCAACTACGATTCATTGAGGTTGTAAACATTGGCGTAGAAGAGGGTAAGAGGGAGCTGCAGCCCCCCTCAGTTAGCACAAATTCGTTTCAACTCAGGCAACTTTTCTGAAATAACAATAGTCTGTTGGTACTACAGAACTTTACCACAGCATGAAAAGCAGCAACATTCTTTTACATACTAAAAGGTTTTTTTGTCTGACACTCATCAGACATTTTCATACTCTAATGAGTGTCTAACAAAAAAAGCTTTTAGCATGTGGAAAGAATGTTGCTGCTTTCTCGTGCTGCAGGTGAAATAACAATAGGAAATTCAGGCAACTCTTCTGACTGCTCTCCAGATCTCCTTGATCTTTCAGACAGAAAGCTTACAGCATCCCTAAATTTAGCCCATGGTTGCATGTAGCAGCACTCTACACTACACTTTCTACTTGTCTCTCACCTCATTTCTACCCAACTTAGAATATTTGATTACTGTATATCCTAAAATAAGCCACTGGGGCAATCATATTTGAGGGGGGTTATTTCAAGTTTTGGCAATTTCCTCCAAGATTGACTATAAAAAAACAACATACTTTTTTCAATCAACTAAAATAAAAGGTAAAAAACAGGCTATTTCACAAATAACATTTATTGGTCGATTAAATTTCTTAATTATCATCACAAAAATTGTATTTCTCTTTGCTTTATTTGCTCCAGTCAAAGGAAGTAATACCATATTGCTATTGTCCTGTGGGGAGCTTCTTGGGCCTTCTTGATGCAAGACATTATTCTGCAATTATGTTTCCCTCAAAATAAGGCCTCAAGGGGGCTTATTCAAGGGGGGTTTATTTGCAAAATTGATTTTAGGTGGGGGTTTGTTTGAGGATTTCTGGTATCACAACACAGATATGTAGCATGCAGTTATAATGATTTTGTTGTGTGATAAACTTTATCCTTTTTCAGTCTTGGCACAAGTGTGAGATAGCATGCACTCCACCTAGCCCATGCTTCAAAACTGCATTTCAGCCCAAACAGGATATCTGGGGTAAACTACCATGTCCTTTCTTTAGTGTGCTAGCATGAAGTGGTTGTGCTTACAGCATCAATGCACAGTCTTTTCCCTTTTAGCTCGAAATCTTCAAAATGTGATGAAGCTGGTTTGACGGAAAATGGTTTCTCCTTCTTAGCATGAATATCATTGATGAAGTGAAATGCATTCTATTTTGGAAAAGGGCATTTTCCAACATTGTAGAGGGCAATACGGCAAAAAAAATCCAGGGGACGATCTCCTGGAGCTTTAAAAAACAACATTATTTTTTCAATCGACTAAAATAAAAGGTAAAAAGCAGGCTATTTCAGAAACAAAATTTATTGGTCAATTACAATTTCTTAGTTATCACCACTAAAATTGCATATCTCTTTGCTTCTTTTTCTCCAGTCAAAGGAAGTAATACCATGATACTATGACACAGATTTCTTGATCCATTGGAACAGGTAGCAACAAAGAAATGCTTCCAGCTCTTGACTGGACTTTTACATCTGTGTCTCCCCCTCCCCAATCCAATTCAGCTGTCTATTGACCTGGCTTTACATCAAGTGCACTTAAGTGTGAAGACTATCATAGGATATGACAAAGGCATTCTAGATTGCTCTGGTTGTTGTCAGACTGGCACATATTTGGGAGACAGTATGGAAAAAGCCTAGGTAATGAAAAGTATTGAATTTCTAAAGAGAGAATAGGACAGTTCCTAAAAATCTTTCATGGGGGCTGTATGGCCTACAGCTTGCCATAAAAATTTGGTGTAGCTGGGGTCAGCATGGAAGTGGGGTTGGTAACATGAACAGGGTTACTGAATGAAACTCTGCTAACATGGTCACCTTCAAAGCCAAACCAAATTGTAAAGAAAGTGCATCATTGAGAAGAAAAGAGAAGTTTGGGGCAAAGCACTCAAGAAATGTTACAAAATCATGCTTTTTACTTTGGCTATAGGTGTGGCCACCATCCTATTTAGAGCCAAAATGGGACCAAAAAAGAGATAACAAAGTAGTGACATTGTCTCATGAAGGGAATTGACTATAAAATTTCACTTTTGATGGGTTATTTTAACATCAAAATGAAAGTAAAATGTTTGTTACTTGCAAGGCAATTGCAAACAAGAATCATTGTTTTGCAAAGGAGGAGTGGGTTGAAATTGATTGTTCTTTGTCTCAAACATTAATGCTCCCTACACTAAACTGCACGGTTTAACCATTTATTACTGTGCAAAATCACTCCATTAATGCAGAAAGTGGCAATGGATGCACCTTAAACTTAGGTATGGCCTAAGCCAAGACCCATTTGTTGATGAGTTGAAACATTTGTTGAAAAATTGTGGATGCTCCCATGAAACTTCTTGCACTATTGATATTGCCAACTGCATATCTATTTCAGCATATCACAAGAGAAAGGATCACATAATAGTACTTCAGTTTACAACTAAAAGTACTATCATTACTCATACCGAAAGGTGATTTAGAGACTTAGGAGACTTTTACCACAGGACAAAAAGCAGCAACATTCTTTTCACATACTAAAAGCTTTTTTTCATCCGACACTCATCAAAGTATGAAAACGTCAAATAGTGACCTAAAGGTTAACCAAAATATATATCCAGATGTGGTTAATGTGATAGGATGCGTCTAATTGGTTCCAAGTGTTACCAATTAGGACCTATTACCATTGTTTACTTGAAGAGTCCCGATGAGAAAACAAACTCTTTTTGTCTACACAAGAATGGGTTTTGAGTCTTGATGTACACATATTCCAAAACACTTAAATGAAAAGACCATCTTGCTTGCCCAATGATCCGAAATTTGTCGTCTGTATATGTTTTGGTGCATTCTAGATTTGCAATAAGGTGTTGTCCTATGGCCTACTCACAATTAATTTTAGACTTGTTGTTTTTACATATATGAGGTGGCTGCTCTCTTGAGGCATAACTTTTCTTCTTGATGCTCGTGGGGACATGCTATTTTATTCTGTCTGCTAGTAGGATGCACTACGCGGTTAACCTTTAGGTCATTACCCGACGTTTTCATACTCTGATGAGTGTCGGACGAAAAAAGCTTTTAGTATGTGAAAAGAATGTTGTCGCTTTTTCGTGCTCTGGTAAAGTTCTGTAGTACCAAAAGACTATTTACTTAAGAGATTGTTCTTGGGTTGAATATCGACGAAGAAGACGGGTAAGAAAATGAAGAAGCTGCAGATCTGTTGCTTGTTTTATAGGCGATAATGAACAATAGGAAAGAAAGGATATAGAGGCAGTGAAAATTTTCGGACAACTTAAACTGCAGACGCAAAATGTATCGGACAATTTAATTTTCGGACCAGCTTTTGTCCGAAAATTAAAACGTCCGAAATTTTTTGAAGATAATGTAGTTTTACTATGCAGGCATTAATAATAGTTTATGGACGCATTACACCCAGCAATAGCAACAAGGAAGTAAGGAAGAGCTGTGAAAAGAGCTAAATATGCAAAAGTATACCGAATAATCTTCAGCTTCCTCAACTGTGACCAGAGCGATCAAAATGGCTACGCGCATCTGACAACGAGGCTCTTGAGCAAGAGTCTAACAACGAGGCTACTATATTTAGAATTCATTGCAAGATTTTATGGAACTTTTATAAAACGTTTTCCATGCAGTGGTGACTTCTAAAAATTTCAACACGGGGGGCTCTAGGCACAACCACGCCCATATTTTGGGTGCGGCCCAGCTACAACCACGCCCATATTTCCAAAGATGGAAACATGATAATTTAGTTTAATACTGATATAATCAACAATAAGAGATGCGCGTCAATAACCATATAGCAGTGCACAACTGATCATAACACTTTGGAAGCAAGGCCAATAAACTCAGAAAAACCAAGCCAATGCAAGAGCTTTAGGGGGGCTGAGCCGCAGGGGCGGATCCAGGGAGAAATCTGACCAGGGCTCAACAAAAAGATCGCGGGCGTGGCTATATGGGTGTGGAAATATCCCAGAACTATGAACAAATAAGGTCCAGTTGGTCCGACTTTTATTATTGACTTGAAATTCGATATTCTAGACTTTAGTAAAGAACCAATCAAGCACGTCATTCACTTTGATTTGTTTTGTTGAATTTCCAACATGGGTGTGGCATTAAGTGTGAGACTTGATAAATTTGACTTGCTGAAATCCAGCACCTGCTCAGTTCAATATCTGATTTCATCACAAAAATAAACAGTTGACAACGGAAATAGTGTTAGATGGAAGTAAAATTCAGCGCAAGAGCCAACTGCAAGGATTAGGAAGCATTCAAAATGTTGAGTTCAGAGGCAAGGGGCATTCTCGCAAACAAAAGAGACAAATCTATAAGCTGCAAAGGGGCACCTTACCAACAGTTTTATGAAACTTGGGAGGGGCACGTGCCCCCTTTACCCTATGGCTCCTACGTATTTAGTCAAATGGCCGTAATATTATCCAAATAATAGAAGCGACTTACCTCACTGGTGTTGTACTACGGAATTTGGTTTCTTTACAGGCAGGGAACTGCAGCTCTGAGAATTAGCATCATGGATTTCTCTAACCGATTCAGACATTTCTAGTACCTCAAAGTAATTGCCCATTCTCACGTGAAGCACTCAAAAACTACCGTCTTTCTCGCCACGAGGGCACTGTTTCAACATCAACAATATCCCGTGTAGTCCTCATGTTGACATAGTCGAGCCCTGGTCAACGAAAATTGTGATTGACTAAGAGAAACTGAGCCCTGGTCAGGGCGATGCTTCATTGGATGAAAGAGAATACTTACATCTGACCAGGGCTCGTCCCAAAATTATTTACAAAATAGAGAGATCTGATTGGATCCAGGGTAGTTGAGCCTCTGTATATTAAAGACTCGCCAGGGCTCGGAAGGAATGCAGCATGTGATAGAAAAGCTGAATAGTGATTTGACGAGTATATTCCCAATGTGATAACTGATTGGATAGTACTAACTTCTGCGTCCGCAAAAGACACCTGGTATCTTAGAGGTGGTTATTCTGAGAAAGACTGAAATAAGCAGCGATATGGCTTTATTAGCATTATCCATGAGGATTAAATACTGGTGACTACTTTTGATAATTCCCGTTTTAATTCAGCCAGCTATTTAGGATTGAAAATCTGACCAATGCTCAAGCCCTGGTAGCCCTGGTCTGGATCCACCACTAGCTGAGCCCCAAAAATGAGCAAAAATGTTAACAAGGGGCTCCGCCCCCTGAACTCCCCCTAGAAATCACCCCTGCTTGCATGCAATAATCTTCTTACATTTGAGCTTTCTCTTTTTTAGCGATCGCAGCAGTTTTAACATTAGCATAGAATGCTAGCAAGGTGTAACCTATACATTCCTCATCCTTTTTCAATTCTTGCAACATGCAAGAATATTTTTTCTTTTGTAGGAAGCTACAGAGGCAGGGATGGCGCTGTTTGGGAGCTGTAGCCCCCTTCGATTTTGCCGAGTCCCCCTTTGGCACATAAATTTATATGCACTGTCGGCAGCTTGATATCCATGACCTTCTTTTTAAATCTTTTAGCTTATGCGAATGGTGTTATCCGTTAAAATTCTTTGACACCGCTCACTGTCACTAGCTGTGACTTGAGGGGGCTCAGCCCCCCTAGCTCTGTAAATTTTCTCGAAGGAGAAACATAGGAGAATCAATATTTTGCTGTAAAAAGCTATTTTAGATTCAAAGAGCTGTCGAGAAATTGTTAGTTTACAAGATATAAGGCATTCAAAATACGTTGTTTTTGGATGACATTATCATTTTCTTATATACCTGTGTAGATTAACTTCAAAGTTTCTTAAAGAGCCCCCTAACTATCTATTTACTTCTAGACCACTGGTCGGCACTACGACAGCACAAGCCCCCCTTGCATTTTCTTTCAGGCGCCATCCCTGTACAGAGGTGACTGTACACAAAGAGGTACCGGTACTGGAGCATGTAGAGGTAACACCAGTCATATGCCTATGGGACGTTACGCCCCCCCCCCAATAACTGTTAAAATGCAAGAAAGTTGGTCAAAAGTCGGCCATGCTGCAAGAATGGTCACAGTATTTTCCAAGGACTTTTTTTAGTAACAGTTGTTGGTCAAATGGTCAAAGCATAACCACCCAATGTTGTATCTCGGCACCTCTCTGGGTGGCACCCTCAACAGTTCCAAGCAGTGAGAACATTCCTAACATATCCCCCAAATTAACGACCCTGACTTACCATACATTTACTCACTCCATATGAACATATCACATTTACACGTTTAATATTTCTAACTTTCTCCAAACATTCTTTGAATGCAGGCTTTTTATAAGGAACATGTTGGATTTCGTACCACCGTCCCGCCTAGTTTTTATAAGGAACATGTTGGATTTCGTACCACCGTATGAGTCGAGAGTGTGACGTTATGTACTATTAAAAACTATTACTAGCCTCGTTTTGAGGTTGATTTAAATAAACAGTAGAGAGCACAGTTGTGTTGTGTGTGTTGCTATGAGTTTTGTTGAAGAATGGTTTGCTTTTAATTCATCTCGGTGTTTTCCTACTTCGTCATCCTTCTCGGGATAAAACGGGATACGAACCCGTCACAAATGGTGGCCAGTGCGGGTCTAGAGAAGTGAATGATGGCGTTTTTTGAAGGAC